>CM076579.1:1091397920-1091777153 GCA_034641835.2 Pinus albicaulis | reverse complement strand
TCACATATTTTCGTTTCTCATTATCGGCCTTCGCGTGCCCTCTGTTTGTCTTCCATGCTTCCCCTTCATTATCAGCCTTCGCGTGCCCCGTGCAAGCCACAGGAACGCTAATCCCAATGCCAAGAAAGCCAACGCTGTGCATGTGATTCACATAAATATCAAGAAGAGCGTATGTTGAAAGGATGAGAATCGATAAATGGTGTAATAACAATTTCGAGTAGTTGCGCGACATTTTGAATTATTTTTTAGAAGTCTTTATGGCATTTTTTTATTATTTAATTTATCTAAATTTTGATAGGAATTTATTGAAAATAGAAGTTTGATGAATAACCTTGCACAATCGAACTGTTTTAGGGTTTTTTAGGGTGTTGAATCTGTATATACAGTCAAAAAAATAGTTTAAATAACAGAAATCAAGATTTTATCTCAATTTGTTTCACCAGATTCCGACATTGAAAACTCCAAAAAAGCACACTAAGACAACTATCAATTTTCTCTCTAAACACAAAAAATTAAAATTAAAAATTAATAAATTAAAAAATAAAAATAAAAATTATAATTTAAATAAATTAAATTAAAAAATAAAGCATAAAAATCACAAATTTTTAAAATATAAGATAAACATAACATGTAAATCACAGTTTATTATATATATATAAACTAAGTTTAGGTAGTTTGTTTATATCTTGTATAAAAAAATAATATTTTTAAATTATGAAATCTTTCGGTAATAATCATATTATAACTCGGTTAAAGATCCGGTGAACCCTAGAGATAGAAAAGGTGTCTACCTTATTCCTTGTTCCTGTGGGACGCCTTACATTGGTGAAATGGGTAGGTCCATTAGCCAAAGGATATGTGAACATGCAGCTGACATTAGACATGGAAGAACCCACACCTCTGCCCTAGCTGAACATGTGGAAAAAACTAACCATCATATCTGCATTGAAGAGGCTAAGGTCTTAGCCAGGATTGATCACTTTCATCATCGTAAGTTAAGAGAGGCCCTTCGGTTGGAATATAAGCAGGTGTTGGATCCCTGCCTTATATTCTTAATTTTCCTTTATTATTATTATTATTATTATTATTATTATTATTTATTTATATTTTTATTATTATTTATTTATTTATTTTTTAAGATAGAATTATAATAAAATAGTATTTGTATTTTGAATAATCAATTAACGATATTAATAAAAATAAAATAATTTTTATATATAATTAAACTATTAAATTGACTTCACCATTATTAATTTCAATATTCAAACTAGCCATTATGATTTTTTAATTAAATAATTAAATTAATAAAACTAACCATTATGAATTTCAAAGTCAAATTAGTTGTTATTCTAACGGTTTTCTTTGCCTTTCCTACATCTATTTAAACTCAAGGATTGATCTAATCTCTCACTTAGTCTTGATGATGAACCACACTGGTTGGTTCGAAACGCGTCGACTTTGTTCATTATAATGTGATTATTACCGAAAGATTTCATAATTTATTGATGGATCACAAAAGCCAAAAATCTATTAATAATATTTTTATTAATAAAATATTATCACAAAAATGATGTGAAATTTTGCGTGCATCAGAAACTTGAATGGTCTAATAACAATTTTCTCTCGATCTAAATATGAAGAGTTTAAAATTAAAATTTATAGTTTAAATAAATTAAATTAAAAAATAAAGTATATAAATCACTTTTTTTTTTAAATATAAGATAAACATCCATTTCATTAAAAAGAAAAAAAAAACCAAAATATATAAATCACAGTTTAAAAATATAATTTATCTATATATATAAACTAAGTTTAAATAGTTAGTTTATATCTTATAAAAAATAATATTTTTATTAATAAAATGTTATCACCAAAATAATATCAAATTTTGTCTGACTTGAATGTTCCTTTAAATAATTTAATTCTTCTACTAATTTACATTCTCAAATGCTTGTCATAAAATTTGAAACTAACCCTAAGAGAAATTAAGCTTCACTCAAATCAACGAAACCAACCAATTAAAACACAATTATTAAACTTCACTCAGACCGACGAAACCAACGAATTAAAAAACAATTATTAAACTTCTCTCAGACCGCCGAAACCAACCAATTAAAAAACCATTTATCATAAATTAAACAGTGATTCAACGAAATGTGGGAAACATAAAATTACATAAAAATAAAAAAAGTTAATAATAAAATTGGCGTGTATAAGTCACGAGGTAACGTGGTTGCATCGACGACCGGATCTGTATAAGCACAACAAGACAAACTCAAAGTTATGCATATGGTTTGAAATTATCAAAGGCATATTATAAAAGGTTCGTATGGAAAGGCATTTTTTTATTTAATTTTTTCATTTCAGTTTTTGTTATTTAAAATATATTTTTTAATGCATAAATACTAATCAATAGATACTAATCAATCAATCACCATTTATTGTGCCAATATTAGTGTTTTTAGTCTTTCAATGAATTCAGTGATGCATTTAAAGACCTAACACATTCTAATAAAATATCACTTTCTCACTGGATGCGGTTGACAGCTTGATTTGATGGGACTCTAGTCCCCCAGCGAGTCCCGAGGGAGCTCACACGTAGCGACCATATGGCCCTCTGCACAGCCATTATTCAAGCAGTTAATTCGCCTACCTGCAATGCATTAATTCGGCCTGCCACCCTAGTTCATTACTCTATTCTGGTGGTTTATGTTGATATGGCTTTCATTCCAGAAAATTCGATCAGTTCTTGTGTTCATTGCCGCCCTCCGTCACCTATTCAAGGCGCCTGCCCAGTCGACTGTGTTGTGCCATGTGCACGCACCCATACAGGTCGACGCTGCAATATATTAGGTTGCCTTGAAACTTTGCCTGGGTACCATTTCACTCAGAGCAACCATTGTAGTCTTTCCTCTCATCAGTTTACTCAGTCTACTGATTTGCAGTGGTCTACCAGCGCTCTTAGGCATCGGCTGAGATGTCGGAGAGGAACTAACAGAGGCCGCCCTTCCCGCCCTCGCCCTTCCCCCAGTCCTACCTCTGGCTCTTCTGCGGAGGACGATGATTGGGTTCTTCGTTTGGGCTCTAGAGGGCAGAGAGATCGCCCTCTGCATATCGGACGCTCTCAATCTTTTCCGCCTGAGCATTTCCCTCCGCCTATTCCTCCTCCATCTTCGTCCCCTGTTCTCCATGCTTCTACCAGCCCGACTCATCACCAGTCCTCTCAGCATGTGGAATTCCTCTTCAACTGTACGTTTGACAAGTCGGTCCTCACGACATTTGTTACCATCTCTGTCTATGAAAGCTCAGCTCGCCCTAGTTATGTTCCTACCCCCGGCTCCGCTACCACCCTGCGTCCTCACCAGACTCAGCCTCAAATTGATGTGCCTAGTCCTACTATTCCTATTGATATTGGGCTCTCCAACCGTGATGTCGATTCAATGCAGGTGGGCTTCCTTGGTGAAGACAACGCCCCTAACAATGCGAAGAAGGAGGAAGCTGATGAGTTCGGTTGCAAAATTGTGGAAGAACCGGAATCCTCAACTTCGGAACAGTAATTTTGCTCTTCTTCAGCCCATCATGGTCCAGGTTCACATCTCAGTTAGAAATTTTTGGTTTTTGTTGCTATTAACAGCTGACCCAGCTGTAGGCTCCACTAGTTTTCAGTCTTTGTGTAATTTCATATGTTTGCACTGTCTACCAGTTTCCCCGTTAAGGGCGGTAATTTTTGTCTCTCAAGAATTGGTTTTCCACTCAGGGTAGTTCAGTTGTCACTGTAAAAACATGAACATCAAGCCCAGTTCTCAGGCTTACATAGCTGAGACTGGCGCAGTTTTTTACTATATTGTTTCATAAATAGAATTAGTTTTACCGAGAAAAAAAATAAAATAAAATAAAATAAAATATCACTTTCTTCGTGAACAAGTTGTTGAACAGAAAATTAAGTTGGATTATGTCAATACAAAGGAGCAAAGTGCATATATATTCACAAAACCCCTTCCACGAGAAGCATTTGAGTTTCTTCGCCAAAAGATGAGGGTCATTTTTCTTGCATCACATTAAAAGAACACATCAAGGAGGAAGAAACATGACAGAGGAGCAACATGATAGGGGGAGTAGCTTGATAGGGGGAGTACTTGAGCACCCCATTTTCCATTGATGTCAAAGGAGGAGAGAATTTTTTAATGTTTCCATCAATAACAAAGGGGGAGATTGTTGGTCAATAATTTTCATTGATGAAATATAACTCTCTTAATGGAAATTTGATGAATGTTGCACTATAACATATGATTGATGACATATCACTGCACTATTCCATGATGACACGGATGCTACACTATCACGATGACATGGTTGAATCACATGATGACATTATGATGAAGAACTTGGAGACACACTCTGATGAAGAACTTGGAGTCATGATAATGAAGAAGCCCTAATGACCTCTCACTGTCCCAATCACCTAATGCACCAAAAATTTCAAGCACAGTCACAAAGAAAAAAAAAATGGACCCCTTGGAGGCATCCTTTCACAATGAATCGTAAATCATCTTAAAGAGTATTTTTCCCTCTTTCTAGCGAACCCTTACTTTCCCTAAGACTCCTAGTGGTTGAAGAGAAACCATTTTTTTAATATTATATATCATTATTTTTTATCTAGTCGGCCTACACTTCACACTCATGCCATCTTGTTTCTTAAGACGCGTCTCTTCATGTTTTCTAGAAAAAACATTATAAATACAGTGATTCTGACTTCATTTCTTATCCATCACTTCGGTTATCATCATAGAAAAGTATATCATTGTTCACAACTCGTGAGAAAAAGGGAGAAAAACATAATACTTAAGGAGAGGAGTTGTTTGAATTTGATTGGGCCCTAATAAATATACTAAATATGGACAATTGAAGTTGATATCCTTGTAAATTAAGCATTCAACACAAGGCCTCGGACTGTGTATCATCTCATACCCCTCGGCCTTCATACTGAATTGTCGTGGCTCAGGCTATGCATCATCTCATTTGCTGGGATTTTTACTATGGTGGGTAATTACAACATCTCAGACTCAGTGGATTGGATCCTCTCTACGGACTGTGTATTATCATTGGACAGTGAAGATCTTGGTTTGGATATCTCTTATGGACTGTGTAATGATTTTTGGATAGGATCTCTTTATGGCTAGGGCATACAATTGGTGCAACAATCTTCCTCCTATGGCTCATTACATTACTTACTTTTTGGTTGGGTGAACACAATAGCACTACTTCCTTTGGCTCGGATCATCATTATTGAGTGATACTCCTTGTTGTGGTATTAATCACAGATCTTCTATGTCTATACTTCTTGTGGTATTAACCTCAGAGAACTGAAGTAAACAGTCAACACATCAAGGAAGGTTCAAGGCTAGTTTTACACTCCCAGATTCAGAGTTGAAGTATAATTGTAACATTAATACTTCTATACCTACAACGAAGATATAACTACAGTGAAGGCTAGTGGTGGAGACCTATATTGGACAATTAAGCATAGTTTTTGGAGCTAAATGAACATGTGAAGAATTGAACAGTGCAGGACTCTTATTAAAGAAACTGAAGTAAGTATATCACTCATTTTTATCAAATAAATGATCTGGATTTATGCAGGAACGCAACATAATACATATATAACATAAATATAAAAATGTAGCGGAAATAACACTTCATTTCATTAATATCAAAGAAGTGAAATTTGTTTACAGACAAAATGGAAATAAACTAGCTAGGGCATTGGTAGCTTATCTTTGAGAAGAGATGTGGTGGCTACAGGCCTCTAAACTGTGTTACAATGAGGCTCTATGGCCTATTTATTATTGATAAATAATATAAAACCCTAAACATCCAAAAACCTAACCCTAGGAGATGAAGCGCCAAAACAATGGGCCATGTTTGCGTAAATTGGTACATCAACTTCCCCAATACGAAAATTTGGCATATGATATCTGTTTGATGCACTAAATACCTCGTTAGAAATATCTATCCGAGGAATACAACTTTTGAGTGAGAAACATCAATCAATAGACCCATGTTTCTCCTGGTTTTCCCAAAAAACGTCTTTTGGGGCCTCAAAACGGCTCCAGAATTTTAGGACCCGAAAAACTACTAAAAATCGTAAAGTGTGTTTTAGTTAAGGAAACTAAAAAAAATGAAAGAAAAAATGGTGGGGCCCCAAGTGGAATAGGCGGGTGGCCACTAATATCCACTTGGATCAAGAAGATTGAAGGATTGGGTGTCCTAGAGGTTGGAGCCTCTAAAATTCAATGTCAAAGCCTTGAGAATATTAGAGTCTGAGCCCTAGAGGTTGGAGCCTCACAAAAGTCCAAGTTGGCACTTGGAAAAAGGTTGGAGCTTGGAAGGTTGAAGGTTTGGTGCCTCAAAACATATGTCTACTCATTGTTTTGTAAAAGAGGATTGGAGCTCTCCCTTATTCATAATAAAATCTTTATTATTTATTTTTATGATTACAATTATGAAGAATCTTAACTGGTAACTATAAAAATTGAAACGAAATATTGATTCATGCCCCTCTTAGTATTTCCAACATAAGATTGTATTGATTGGGATCTCATTAAGCTGATACTTCATAAGATTGGGTTTGGTGTCTTAACTTTGAACTAGATTATTGAATGCATTACTATAGTGAATTTTGGAGTAATTATCGATGGAATTCCATCATATTTATTTAAGGATACTCGATGTCTTATATAGGGTTTTTATTTTTCCCCCATGGTGTTCTTGATAGTGATTGATGGTTTAAGCAAAAGTATATTGAATACTAGAGAGAGGTATCATTTCAGGGTGTATAATATCAAGGGGAATCATTCTTACTCACAGGGTGTTTGTAGACGATGTCCTACTAATGGGAAATATTCTTACTCAAATGATGTTTGTGGATGATGTCCTACTAATGGGAAAGCCTCTACATTGGAGTGGCAATCTTTACACGAGATACTGACAAATTTCGGTGAAGCATCTAGTCTATAAATGAATAAAGAGAAGTTTTTTCTAATTTTGAATGCTCATGAGGACTTGTAGGTTTTGGAGATAGAAAAAATATTTGATGTCCAATGAGTGCAACTCAATGGAGAGTTTAAATATTTGGGTTTCTTCATTAAGTCGAATTGTTATGGGAACCAGTATTGGGATTGGGTAGAATCAAAATTTGAGAAGAAATTGTCTCTCTACTCACATAGTTGGTTGGAATTAAGGGGCAAACTTGTTATGATTAGATTTTTCTCCAACTCGTCACTATCATTGGATGCATATATATAAGTTTCCTCGGGGATGATAAATAAAATCAACTATATTATCGCTAACTTTCTTTGGATAAGTTTAGGAAAATCTAGAAAGATACATCTTGTGCGATTTTGGGACCTGTCACGTGAGGTAAATTTGGCTGGATGGGATATCATAGATATGGATCGCTTTAACAGAGCATTGTTAATCACGAACCTATGGAGTGCTCTACTACATACAGGAATGTGGCGAAGGATTATCAAAGATAAATATCTTAAAAATTAAAAGATGAAAAAATTAATTAGAGACAGGGCTAAGGAGAAATAGATAGCCTTGTTATCAAGGAAAAGTATGATGTAAATTGAACACTGGGATTTTTGGCAATCTTCATTGGGAGGTGGGCATGGGATCGAAGATCAAGATTGGCCTGGAAGCGATAAAAGGGATGGAAAGAAATCGTACATTATCATTTATGGTTCTCAATTTATTTCATTATAATGGCATATTTCTTCTAAAATATATATATATGTGGATAGAAATAAATTGTTGGTGTTGTGTTCATGGAGGAAGGCTGCAAGTTTTGGTCTTTCGAAATCCCTTGGCACTGAATGGGATGGATACATCCTCCAACTTTTTTTTGGCACGCATCATTCTATCAGTGAAGGTGTAGCTGATGACTTGGAATGGGAACTTCTGCAAAGGTCAAATATTCGTTAAATAGTTTTACCCTCATATGGCTACAAAAGGCTTGGAAATGGATTATCCCTGTTAAATTAAAATATTTCATCGGGTTGGTGGTTCATAATAAAATTCTTAAATGGGAGAGTATGTATAAGAGAGGTATACATGGTCTGGGTAGATGTTTACTATGTTGCAGATCATCAGAAGATGCTGATCACCTATTTACTCTTTGTCCTCTTTCATTTTCTATTTTGGTTGGGACTTTCCAGAGACTCAGCATTTGAGTTGAGTGGGGTAGGTATTCCGTGGGTCTATGTCTCCAATAGTGGTTTGAGGATCAAAATGAATATAAAGCCTTTTGTTTTATCTTTTGTGGGTATTATGGAGGTCAAAAAATGCATGTACCTTTGAATACATTGAGCAAGCTTTAGTATGACATGTCATAAGATCTTGGCTTATTTTTTGGAGATTGGTGCAATAAAGGAGAAGCTACCCGACAGAAGGTGCATTCTCAAGGAAATATGGGCTTCATTTCTAGTAGGTTTATCTTCCTTAGAGGTATTGGTAATGGCGTGCATATTATTATCAGTCCTGGGGATTTCTACCATTTCATATGGTCGAGTGGTAAGGGTTCTAATAATAACGCAAAGATCTTAGCTTTATGGGGTGTACTCGTTTGTGCGAAGTGGCTTGTCTTGATGAAATGGCAGTCTTTGGGGACTTTAAACTTTCAATTGATTAGGTTAACATGGCATACATTCTTGAGATTCCCAAGCTTTACAATTAGATGAATAGGATAAAATCGATGATGAGGTCATTCTCAAAGATATCTTTCTTCCATATTTATCGTGAACAAAATCAAGGAGTGAATCATCTTTCAAAACAAGGTTTCTCTTATGTTCCAAGTGTGACAGAGTATTCTACATATCTTTCAAAAAAGGGTTTCTCTTATGTTCCAAGTGTGATAGAATATTCCACATATGAAAATGATTTGTCCCCTCTCTAGACATATTTAGATATGAGGGTCCCATTATTAGTTTTGCATTTTGGTATATGTATATTTCTTTTTTTCGAATAGCCTCTATAGGTAGGTAGAATAAGTAATTTAGTGATATGCATCTATATGTTTATGGTTTTTTTAAGCACTGGAAAGTGATAGGAATAAGTCTGCAAACATATATTAACATAATTATATGTGGGTGAGATATAGTATTTTTGTTAGGAAATGTTAGTGACATAGTTGGAACAACTTGAAACATATGTAAATGAAAGTGCTTTTATAAATTGTTTTTTCTTGTTAAAAAAAATATGAAGGAAGTCGGAGAAATCGAGAGTGCCTCGATGATAATGTATAAGATTATATAGCATGGATGCAATATTGTGCATTTACATGATTATCGTTTCTCAAAAGAATAATAGGTAAACGAGAATATGCTTGATAACACACCCTCATATGAAAAAGCTATATCAGGAACATATACTTCACAGAAAATCAACATAACAATAAAGTCTTAGTCAAAGATTTGAAGTTAATAAACAATTAAATAAATAAATATTATTTGCATGGAGATCACCTAACACTTAAAGTCTCTAGATGAAGTCTCGCTTAACCTTTCAATAACAAAATGCATTAATCACAAAACTAAACAAATTAAAGTAGCAGTCCAAAATAATAACCAACATCATAAATTTTAAAGCAAGATAGAAATATTCATGATTAACCATCTATGTTGTGATTGATCTTTCTTAATTGATTATCTTTATCTCCATTGAATGCAAATTCCTAAAAATAATAAATATTACTAATTTCGCATATTCCTTAAAAAAAAATTCCAAAATTGTTGTCATTTGTTATCAATTGCAATATCTTGTAGATATGTCAAACACAAATAAGCTGATTGCTATATATTGTAGGTATTTATCCTATCACCGCCGTACTGACTACCAAATGGGGCACTGACTTTCGTGAAGTGACGTAACATTTTTAACTCGTTCTGATAAACTTTGTCTAATCGTTGAAATACGAAATTAGCTTAAAATGTAATTGGAAGATTGCGTGGATCAGAAGATTGAGTGTAATGACAATTTTCTCTCGATCTAAACACAAAAAAGAGTTTAAAATTAAAATTTATAATGTAAATAAATTAAATTAAAAAATAAAGCATAATCACATTTTAAAAAATATAAGATAAACATCCATTTCATTAAAAAGCAAAACATGAAAATCAGTTTATAAATATAATTTATTTATATATATAAAGAGAAACTAAGTTAGGTAGTTAGTTTTATCTCTTACATGTAAAATGATATTTTTATTAATGAAATGTTATCCCTGTTAAAATGGTGTGAAATTTTGTCTCACTTGAATGTTCATTTAAATAATTTAATTCTTCTACTAATTTACATTCTCAAATCTTCCTAAAAATGAAACTAACCACAGAGAAATTAAACTTCCTCACGACCAATGAAATCAACTAATTAAAAAATAATTATTAAATTTCACTCATATAGCGGAAATCAATCAATTAAAAAAATCTTTTTTTGCCTTGAAAATCCTTCTGAAATTCGGTAAATTTTAAGAAAAATTTAATGAGGACTTTTAGCCATCTACTTTATAACTATTAAACTTTAATATTTGGGGTGCCCTAAAGTTTTTGATGATGTTGAATCCATTTCCACTATCCAAATCATGATTCAAACAACTTTGATATTATAAGATTTCTTAAATTTTTTTGACTTGATTCAACCCATTTTAACCGTTACAAACAATTCCTCCATCTTGTTAGACAACTCCAATTATCATAAGTTAAACAATAATTCGAAATGTGGGGAACATAAAATTACATAAAAATAAAAAAGTCAATAATAAAATTGGCAGAACAAATTTTGACATTAACTTGATGATTTACATCGGCAATAGGATCTGTATAAACGCGACAGGGGCAGAGACTCAAAGTTATGCGTATGGTTTGAAATTATCAAGCGCATATTATAAAAGGTTAGGTATGGAAAGGAGGCATTTTTTTATTGAATTTGTTGAAATCCAATCTTGTAAAATTATAATTTTTAAGTTTTTAAAATCTATATCATTGAAATACTTCAATTTTTTTCAAAATACGTCATTTTATACTTAAAAACCGAATATAATGAATAATCATATCCACTAGTGATTAATGATAATAATATCACCAATCTTCAACTTTAAAATAATAAATATGCCTATTTAAACTTTTACAAATAATATAATAAAATATATATTTTAATTCAAATTTTGTATAAAATAATTTTGTCCAAAATGCCATTGAAAGGTATGTAAGCAGCGAAGAATAAATCAATATTCGCTTCAAAGTTTTGTTCTACTCAATTAGCCATTGTATATACATCATAACATTAAATAAATCATGTTCACTTCAAAAATTTTGTTCTACACAATTAGAACATTGTATATACATCATAACATTAAAAGGAGACCATAACTAGTTGGTGCGTGACTCGGGGTGGAGGAGGATGTTTAGACGATAAAAAAATAATTTCTTCAAAAAATATTCATTAGAGGAATTGGAATTACCTATGTCCTTTGTCGATTGCATTCCGGCAACATGTAATTTTCTTTATCCTTTGTCTAGTGGCGATATTAGAGAAAAGCGCATGAATCCCTTTTAAACAACCGAACCTTGACTTGGCTGCCCTCACTATATTTGAGAATATCCCCTTAGGAATCACGATATTGTCATCTCGCCGGCTTCGGGTTGCAATATTACGGTGAGGAAAAAGCAGTACGCATCCGGACACTTCGAGAGGGAGGCCGAAAACAAAATCCCTCTTGGGATGAACTTCTTGACCTCGGGAGGTCCTATTTTTCAGTGATGATCCCCGGGTGGATGGAGCTTGTGACCCTCACCAAGGTCTCAATGGGTGCAACCCTCTCCTTCGGCTCATGTGGCATGGGCATATGGTTTTTTACTATGAATGGCTTTATATGTTTCTATCATGTTTTTTATGGTTCATCTATATGCCCCAATTCATATGATGCTACGGTATATGCGGTCATACGGCTTATCGATGAAATGGTTCTTTTGTTATCGCGAATGTTGTGGGTTCACATCTTCGGATTGGTTGATCCTCCATCTCTTTGTTTCTTCGATTTGATGGATAGGGGTTCATTTCTACCCGGTGCGGAATTTGTCCCATGATATGTATATGTTTCTCTTTCTTTCCATGCTACTTTTCTAATTGGCATTTGGGGTCTTTTTAGACATTATCAACGACTCACGGCTTGATTATGAGTCTCATGTGATGGGTATGTTTGCCGGATCACATTATTTTTTTTGGTTTTAGGAGCAATGTTGCATTTTTTGGAGGTGATTGCTCCCTTCACTTTCTTATCTTTGTATTATGCACGTACATTTTTATTTATCATAATATAAAACGCGTTTTTTCTTTCTGAAAAGAAAGAAATGCAGGAATTGTTCTGACAAATGCCTGATAGTGATAGAGTAGACAGAAATGGGATCCCCAATATTCAATACGGTAGACGGATGCGTTGAAAGTCCATTCCGGGGATGATATGTGAAGTCCATCGGAGAAATTTACTTTGACCAAAATTCAAGCCACTCGTTTTCACGATCCCCCAAAATATGAGGATCCTTATAACAAAAGCAGTATTTGAATCCTCAATAGCCATTAGGACATCTTAGTTCCGGTATTCCATCAGGAGACAAAGGAAATTTCACCTAAACCGAGGTTAAAACCAACATACCATTTTAGAGTTGAAGAAAGCCCCAACCATGAACCCGAGGGGTCATACTAGTATTTGCTTGTGACATCTTCACGATGTAAAAAAATTAAAAAGAAAACCAATTATTAAGAAGCCTACTAAACTTGGGATACTTAGGAGTATATCCCAAAGTCCATTGAGAAACCCAAGAAAGCCCCAACCGCAAAAGTCAAAACTCTCCCATGCATCGAATAGGTTATTCAGGGTTGCAGTGCGTGGTGTCCTTGAAAAACCCAAATGTAGACTAAAAACTGCATGTGTGCCATGTGTCGACAACATCTCCCAAAAGGAGGATCAGCGACACGTGCACATACCTCGTAGACGATGATGGTTGTTCACAACAAAGTGGAACAAATGAAAGCCTCTTGGAGAGACGCATTAGCATCTAGAGAGTCTCCCGAGGCCACCCCCACCTTGTCGGAGCCCCCACCGAACGACATCGACAACCATGCGCAAAATTTTCTTTCATAAAGGGGGGGGGGGGGGGGAATATTAATGAAAGAGTCTTTTCGTTCGACGAATCGGGAAATTTGATGTGATAGCTCCCGGAGTCGGTCCCCCCTCTGGCGACTCCCTCCCGGCTCGGCGCAATGGTGGACCACCGCATCCCCGGCCGGCACTCCCGGTTCCGGATAGCGGTAAACTGGCCCATTGACTGTCCGACTCCAGAAGCCAGGCCTTGGCAAACGCCATGACACCGTCAGACCCCACCCTCTGCCACCTCCCTCCCTCACGTCGCTCCTCCACCACCCGCCCACCCCCATGACACCACCGGCCACCTACCTCCATCAGCAGCCCCGCAGGAACATATAGAGTTTTTCTGCTTTGCGATGAATTTTCAAATTTGTTTTCATTTTCTCGGTCGAGGGAGGAGCATCAAGCTCGGTTACCCAAGGGAGGAGCATCAGGGAGCGGCCTTGAATTATCATTTGATTCAAGCATAAAAACTAGGCAGAACCCTTAAATCTATCAATTCGAGCTATTTTTAATTGTTGTATGAAGTTTTGGTTTTGTTAAAACCCTTGTTCATCTACCCTTTTACCATATGGTAAAAGCTGTGTCAAAGTTGTAGTTCGTGAGTTCATGTTCCTCGTTATGAAGTATCATATAAATGCGAAATTCAAGTCACAATGCGCAAATCCCTGAAAAGCTAACTACAGCGTTGGGAATAATATATATAGAATAAAAACTCAAAATATGAAATCATGTTGCATCTACCAATGCTCAATATTATAAATACCATTGATATGTATTTACAATGCAAATAGAGTTAAAGAGGATGATATACATATATTCTATTGATGAAATAAAACCTATCGACTGATACTTTTTATTCATAAAGTTTACAATTTCCATACGAGAAGTGGCCAGGACTTCATAAATATTCGAATGAAAAAAATGTTTCTAAAGTATGCAGGAAACTATTCCAAGACTCTATAAAATAATCCTACTCCATTGCCTATTTTGTTCTAGACATCCTACTTGTAATTTCACGGTATTTCTGCCAGAATTATTAGAACTAAGAGCAACGTTTGCATGTCTCAAGTACTACTCGGTGCCTTGCATTTGCATGATATTTGCGGGAGCAAGCAATGCTCTCATGCGGTTCACACTTGACACCCATCATCAAAGTTCGGAAGCACTTAGGTTCTGACATCATGTTGAATATCTCTATTATGGCCACAACCCATGCCCAACTCTTCCTTACCCATATCTACCCACGAGCAACCCTTCTTGGTTTGATCCAACACCACCACCCATTGCCACGGTTCTTTGTTTCCATGGGTATTCATAGATCCGGGATCTCACATTCGGATGATGGAGGTTCATCCGGTGAGGAGAATAGCCTCACATTGAGGCAATATCCCATTACGAAACTTGCGGCACAAGGAGCTCTTAAATGAAATTGTTGACCCGAGGCTCACAGACACCTGCACCTGCGGTATTCCTAATTTCCCAGGTTCCACATTCCCTTTTGCTACAACCACATGAGCATGCCAAATGATATTTCCATTAATATTAGAGCTGCGAGAGGAAGGAACTACGGGGCGAAAAAACTCACATATATTAGAAGTCGGCGGTGATGTCTCGGACATGACAAGGAGTAATGGCGGGGGAATCTTGTGAAATGTATCCTCTGTCAATGTAACATACAACCTAATTTACGGTGCCTACGGTGTAAATGCGAAAACACGGTGTAATTTTTTTTCCTATAGGCGTTGGAAAATCATTTTTCAACACCCTCACAGGAAATACATTTCATGCTTCCATTAAAGTATAAGATGTGGGTTCTTTGACTTCATACGAGAACATGGATCCTATTTTTATCCACCCACACAACTAAATTGAATCAGTTACTTTCCATAGCATGGATCTCTGTGATATTTTGATTTTTTTTTCAATCTATGTAATTATTTTACCTTCTTAATTATCTTAAATGATTTTTCTTTTTAATAAGAAATGAGTGGTCAATTTACTTTTCTATTTTATGTGACACCTCTATTTCCTTATTTGGATCATCATAATCTATTGCATAAGTCATCCCCATCTCTTCTCTTTTTTCATTAACCAAATAGGGACAACTATGGAGGGAAAATAGAAGTAGGTTGATACTTCAAATATTCAATCTTTACCCAACAATGATGGAACATCCACATATCCAATTATTTAAAAGGAAGGCATAATATTTTAACATTTATTGGTCCCACCTTTGAATATAAATTCCATTCCAACTTGAATTGGATTCATATATTGTTTTGTGCCCATGTAGTGGTTGGAACACTAATAAGGACCATAATCAAATTTTGGGGACAAGACTAGTTAATTTCGACTTAATTGATCTCTTTAAACTTTAAGATTGAGACTTCTTTGATCTTCAACTCCTTACACCCAAGACCTATTTTATTCATTTCATGTGTAATCCTGATAGCTTTTTATGATCCACAAATTAAACATACATAATTCAATCTCCAAAATATTCATTTGGAGATTTGTTGTTTTTCTTTGGTGAAATTAAAAATTGCTATTGATCTATTAAAAATTTATAGGCTTGATGGTTTCAGTTTCCTTGGTTTTCCACTTGAGAAACCAAACCAATGACAAAACCTTAAATTTTTGTTGTTTGAGTTTGGTAGTAAATGCAAGTCCAATATTTGAAAAAGTTTGGATGCATAATTGGATGTTTTCTTTGTACCTCCAACAACTTATTCATTTTATGTTATTTTTCTTTTTAATAAGAAATGAGTGGTCAATTTGTTTTTCTATTTTATGTGACACCTCTATTTCACTTCGGCCGGATAGTGTACATTGTTTCTCTTGGTACAACCATATTTTTAATTTTGATGGGCGTGGTAAGACATAAGGTCTAAATAGAGATATAGTTGTGGAGTTGCAAATTAGAGGAAAGATGGAGACAAAGAGTGGTCAAGCATAGAATGCAAGAGTCCTTAAGTGGAGGAAGAGATGAATAAATCACTATTGAAGTATGATTGAATGGCAGAGGATTGAATACGGTAGGTTTTGAAAAAGGATCTTCATCATTCCTATGGTGAGGGAGTGGAATATGACTTTCGTGAATGAAATACAAGAGGAAGTGTGAAGTTTTGGCTGACTCAAGTGAGGATTTCAAGATGTTTTTGGAGCGGTTATCATATTTTTGATGAATGTTTGTGTGAATGGGAACACCGGAGTATCATGGACATTTGTATGAGATAAGTGGAGAAAGGTTTAGCGAAATAGGATGAGATTGAAGAAAATACTAGATTAGTTAGTCTCCTGTAAGTTGTGAAGGAAGAATAGGAAGCCATTTTTTATTAGATAAAGTTTCACAATTAGGACCATGTGGTAGTGTTTTTTCGCACAAATGATAAAAAAGGTCTTGGTCCAACATATTAAGAAATGCCAACGAAATTGGTTTTGTCAAATCTGTGGGTTGAAATATCCATACAATAGAAGTATTTTGGTTTAATATAAATAAGGAAAAGTTGCTTTTTGTTTTTTGAAGAAGGTTATGCTCAATGAATAATAAGTTTTTGGAGAACCTCTGTTACTAATATTTGGACATTTCAAAGATTATTAACACAGGTTCTACAGAAACTTTTTTTTCATTATGAATTACAACTGTGAAAAAAATAGGTTATGCTTTGCAAGTTATTCTAAGTCACAAGAGCATGCAGGTGTAGGTGTAGGTGTGGTGGGTTTAGGACTGGTTTGGTACAATGCGTTGAACAAGGACTTCAAAATGTAAAGGATATAACTATGTGTCATACTACTCATCAATAGAAAACCATGAAATGAAGAATCATGGGTGTGTTAAAATTCAAACCCATGAAAAAATTTGGATCATAAATTTGGAAAAATAGGATAAAGGGAATCCTGATGTAATAAAAAGAATAATACAAATCAAATATCCAAATGTATCATAGCAATTGATTCTCACTGCTATTGATTATGACAATCCTACTTCTTGATTCCCACACATCATTTTGAGTTAGTTTGCTGCCATCATCTTGTGTGTACTCGTTTATGGAATATGTGCGTGTGTTATGCTTGTTATTCGAGGTAAACATTTAGAGCTCATTTCAATCACTTTATGCTTTTTAGGCTTAGTTGGCACTATGGTGACACTACTTTTAAACAACTCTTCCAAAGATTATAGTGTACGGAACTATTACAAGCGTATTAGGGTTCCCAGCAGAATGTAGTTCCTCAGTAGTCTCCTCAATTATGTCTGCGAAATGATACATACAACAAACACCCATCCATGTAATTCACGAAACAAAGAAATAAGCGTATGCATTTTAATTCATAGAAACAAGAAATAATTGAAGTCGGTCGCTGTTAGCACTTTTGTGGAAATGAGCAATCTAGAGAGTGGCAAGGGCATTAAATTTGATACATTATGAAAAACATGAACCAAGAGCATATAAAACAAACATCTGGCTTCAATATATTAGATTGTTTTGGGAAGTTGGTATACCAAAACATAACATTAGAAGAACCATAACATTAACATTAATAAAGGTTATAAAAGTACAATCTTCACATCTTTTAGATTTGACAAGTTGTTCTACTTGAAGTTTTGAGGGGTTGTTGTTGGCCATTGCCCTCCTCCACTCTTTTTACCCTTTTTAGATTGTTTAGATTGTTTTCACTTTCTCACTAGGAAGCTCATCAATAATCAAAATTTGATCCTTCGGTTTTGGATTTAACTTGTCTTTCAACCCCAACCTCCAATTTGTTTGTAGGCCTTATTCATGGCCTCTTACGATATTACGATTGCATGTTGAATTCTCACCCAATTGTTTCATCTTTGTTGTTGTCTTCGACTTCTGATTTGTCTGATACATGCCTCTGCTAGGTTTTTCAGCGGCTTTTGCGACGGCTTGATGGCTTGCTCTTGGCCTCACAGCAGTCGCCTTTCCTTCTTATGTTTTCTAGGAAGTGGCTGTCTCATTACCCTCTCACTCAATTGTTGTGCTTGCTTCTTATAAGCATGAAGGTACAGGATTTGAATGAGGCCATGGTGGTAAACATCATGGGGATATAAAATATGTTGGGTATGTGTTATATAAAATATGTTGGGTATGTGTTATATTCTTTCCAGCGGGTAGTCCGCGTCCATGGTTTTGTGCATGGTTTTGCACATGGTTTTGGGGTACGATGGTTTTCGGCCACGAGCTAATTGCACACCTGACCAGATCCGGTCGAAAGGAGACTACGATTATGTTCTAATCCGGGGTTTATGGATTGGGGTTTATGTATGCTTCGGCATGTATATATATGTGTTGTAACACTAAAAGGAATATAATGAAAAGTCTGTTTGGTCATCCCGATTTGGGATCCGGGGGAAAATATCTGTGTTTTATCTGTTTTATGTTTTATGCTCTCGCTATTGTTTATTTTATTTATAAGATTCGTGTGTAGATAATTTATGTTCGGGGTTAAAACCTACATTTGGTATCGAGTTGTTTCGGCTTCAGGGACGCCTTTCTTTGTTAGAGGGTTTTTTAGTTCGGGCTGAGGTAGATACAATTCAATGGGAGATTTAACGGAATCGATTCTTGCGGTGAGAGAAGATGGTAAATGACGGAAAGATAGAGATCGAGAAATTTAATGGTCGAGTTTTGAGTTGTGGAAGCTCGAAGATGGAGGATCTTACGTTTGGTGGATAAAGATCGGTGGATCGCGGTAGATCTGGGTACTAAGCCAACAGGAATGTCGGATGACGGAAGAAAGCGGATCGGAAGGCTAAAAGCCACAATACGGTTGTGTGTCTTAGATTCAGTATTGTTGAATGTATGCGGAAGCTACGGCAAAGACCTTGTGGGAAAATCTAGGGACTTTGTACCAATCCCCAGAATCTCACAGTGAGATAATTTGTTCTAGCGGAAAAAAGCTAAGCATAACTTGATGATGAAGGATGGAGACTCGGTGTGAGCATACGAACGCCTTTAATAATGTAGTAAGTCAGAGTTTGTCATACGGTGATATTAAAATCTCAGATGAAGATAAGTGCATCGGTTGTTGTGCTCTCTCTACCGGACTTCGTGGGACAATGCGAGTTGTACAATAGGTAGCAATACAACTACCTTGAATTTTGATGACATTGTCACCGGCCTTGTACATCGGAGGAAATGAGACGGAGAAGTATATGGAGGGTCATAATGGAGATGACTTATCTGTATGAGGAAGGTCCCAGAGCAGAAACAAGAATAAGGTTTCGAGGTGGGAGATCCAAATCTAAGAGGGAGATCTAAATCTCTGGAAAGTTTGTAAAGGTGTCTTGGAAATGCGGAAAGGAAGGGCACTACAAAAATAGTACCCAGTCTAAACTCTTGAGAAAGGAAAGGGATGCGAGGATGCTTCATCTGCGAGAGGCAAAGCCACCTCGGATGAAGGTGGGGATGTGTATTTGGCTTCTTCTTCAAATGCACACACATACTTAGATCTATGAATTAATAGTTACAGTTATTTCCGGGTGCATCCTTTCCACTTCACTCCCATAGGGAGTGGTTACTGCCGAAGTATGAGAAATATGATGGTGGTGATGTCTTCCTAGGGGATAGGAAGGCCGAGAATCGTCGGACGTGGAAAGATCAGGCGGCGCAAAGGTGGAAGGATTAGAACCACTTCCTAGTGGTCGCATATTCACGTGGCGAGAAATCTGATTTACGTAAACAAGATGGATGATGCAGGTGTAAAAACGGTGTTCGAGAAAGATGCACACAAGATGGTTGAGAACCTTTGTGGTACTATCTGAAAGGAGATGCAATTTGGAACTTCTGTACAAGTTACAAGGCTAACCTTGTTATTGATGGGTGTAACGATTCTGTGGTTCACGACGATTAGGCGGAAAGCTGAAACATCTCTGGAGAAAAGAGCATCTTTATGGCATCAAGGCTTGGACATATTGGAGAAGGGCCTTCGGATGCGCATAGAGATGGTATGGTAGAAGGTATGTCTAATTGTTCTACGGATTTCGATTTACGTAGACATTGTGTATATGGGAAGGCAGAATCGAGGTGAGTTTTCTATGCAATTGCTAAGAGGGCAAACAAGATATTAGAACTTGTGCAAAGTGATGTGTTTGGGCTGTGTCGGTTCCATCCAGGAAAGTACGTATTACTATCTTTCATTCATAGATGACTTCTCAAGGAATACATGGATATATTTCTTGAGGAGAGAAATATGAAGTCTTTGACAAATTTAAAAAAAAGAGAGATTTAAGGCTCACAGTGGAAAACCGGACGAGAGAAGAAGATAAAGGCAACGAGGACGGATAATGGTGGGGAGTTACGCAAGAATGAATTTGAGGATTACGCCAAAGTTTGGTATAGCACGACGAAGACTACTCCATACACCTCGGCCAAAT
Source organism: Pinus albicaulis (assembly GCA_034641835.2). Classification (NCBI taxonomy): domain Eukaryota; kingdom Viridiplantae; phylum Streptophyta; class Pinopsida; order Pinales; family Pinaceae; genus Pinus; species Pinus albicaulis. The sequence continues at coordinate 1,091,756,553 of CM076579.1, read as the reverse complement.
GGAGTTACGAAGAATGAATAGAACAACGTGGAAAAGGCAAGAAGCATGCTTTCAGTGGATGCAAGTTTAGGATAAGAATTCTAGGCGGAGAGCGTGGAGAGCGCATGTTACTTAGTTAATAGATCGCCTTCATCAACGTTGGAGGATAAGACCCCACATGAGGTATGGGCGGTAGAAACCCTCTCTTTCACATCCCCTAGGGTATTTGGATGTGATGCATATGTACATGTTCCAAGGAGAAAAGGACCAAGTTGGATAATAAATCTAGAAGGTGCATCTTTATTGGGTATAAGGATGGTTTAAAGGGTTACAAACTTTGGAACCCGAGAAACGAAAGGAAGGTTGTGTGCAGAAGCTAGAGAATGTGGCGTTTGAAAGTGAAATATATTGTTAAACATGAAGTCCTACCAAGAAACTGAGAAGATAGAGTTTGAGCTAAAGGAGGATGAATCGGACTCTACAATGAAGAAGACTCGAGAAGATGAAGAGCCCTGACTCCGACTTTGAGAAGATCAATTTTAGGAAGAAGGCAACCGGAAAGGTATAGTCCTCCTTTACGTTTAGGTTTGCCTTAACTATAAATGATGATGAACCCGAGCATCGGGGAGCGGTAGATTGAGAGGATGGAAAACTCTTGGAAGGAGGCCATGGTTGATGAAATGGCATCCTTGCACAAAATGAACGCGGTCAGGTGGAGTTGCAGTAGGAAGGAAGCCCATCGGGAGAAAATGGGTGTTTAAGAAGAAGATGAATGTAGAAGACCAGGTGGAGAAATACAAAGCTCGGTTGGTAGCGAAAGTTATTCCCCGGAGTCTTCAGGGTGATTTCAGTGATATTTTTTCTCCTGTTTACTTGAGTTACTTCTATTAGATTACTTTTATCTATTCTTCTTGCATTTGATTTTGAGATAGAGCAGAGATGGATGTGAAGACATCTTTCTTCTGAGGGATCTAGAGAGGAGATCTACATGAAGCAACTGAAGGCTTTATGGTGAAGGAGTAAGAAAGAGCGGTATGCAGAAGTTGAAAGTCTACTGTATGGGTTAAAGCAGTCACCAAGGATGTGGTATCGGAAATTTGATACCTATATACGGGGACTTAGCTTCACCGAGAAGCAAGGAAGATCATTGTGTTTATTTTTAAATTAATTGGTGATCGATGTTATATATGCAGTCTTGTATGTGGATGATATGTTGTTGATTGGAAATAATTATCCAAGATTTGAGAACTAGCTTGTTCTCAATTAGACATGGTCAGATTTTGCAAACTATATTTTAGGCATGGAAATTAAGAGAGATCGGGCAAAGGAAGGCTGCAGTTGACTGGAAAGTATGTGAGGTATGTGTGTATATGAGGATAGTATACAGTGTGATATATTCCCTACTACTAACAGAATTTTCTAAAGGCTGTCTGTTGAACGGTGTCCCAAGACACAAGAAGAGAGAAGAGGAGTATATGTCAGGTGTTCCATATGCAAGTGCGGTGGGTAGCACGATGTATGCAGTAGTGCATGCTAGACCGGACATTACACATGCGATTGGGAGTATTGAGCGGGTTTATGTCAAACCCGGGGAAGGAGCATTGGACGGTAGTGAAAGCGGGTTTTGCCCCCCCGAGATATTTACGTGGCACTAGTGATTATGGCCACGTACTGCAGGGGAAGACCCCGAGGATTGGAAAAGAATGTTGGACATTCGTGGTTTTGTTGATGCGGTAGGTACAAGTCCCCGGACCAAAGAAGATCTACAAGTGGGTATGTGTTTAGCCTATTTGGAGCACGGTCAGTTGGATGAGTAAAAGACGATTACGTAGTGGCTCTTTCAACTCTGAGCGGGAGAAATGCATAGCGACCACTCATGCAAGCAAGGAAGCGGTTGGTTGCGAGAGATTGTGTTCAAGTATGGGGTTGGTACAGCAAGCTATAAGGATATCTTGTGATAATGAAGTGCAATTTTCTTGGCTAAGAACCACATATCATTCAAAGACAAAGCACATTGATGTTCAATATCACTTTGTTAGAGATATGGTTGAGGCTAAAAGGGTGTTGTTGGTAAAGGTGGACACTTTGAAGAATGTTGCGGATGCATTGACAGAGTCTGTGAGCACTCGAAGTTCTCTTGGTGTAGAGAGACAATGGGTGTTGAAGAGTGGGCCAATGACTAAACCCTCCTATGGCCCAGAGTGGAAAGAAAACAACAAGTGGGAGAATGTTCGTCTATGTGTTATATTCTTTCCACGACTAAGCACGCCTGAGGAACTACGGTTATGTTTTAATCTAGGGTTTATGGATTGGGGTTTATGTATGCTTAGAGCATGTATATATATGTGTTGTAACACTAAAGAATATAATGAAAAATCAAGTTAGTGCGTCCCAATTTGGGATCCAGGGGGAAAATCTGTGTTTTATGCTGTTTTATGTTTTATACTCAGCTATTGTTTATTTTCTGTTATAAGATTCGTGTAGATAATTTTAATTAGAGGTTAAAACCTACAAAATATTCCTTTTTCTTGCCTGAGGGGGAAACCATTTTTATTAAGCTGCGATGCACAAGAAATAAGGGAGATTCATCTTGTGAACCTAGCCATGTGTACCAAAAATCTCATGTAGTAAGGAAGACCTTAGAGAAATGGCCATCACATGTGAAATAAAGTGATGCACGCATTGGTTTTCCCCTCTGGTTTTTAAAATGTGAGAGTGGACCCCAATGCTCCGGCAGAGTCATGACAATTGTGTCTTTTAGGAAGAATTCGAGTTTACCCCTTGTATTGGTTTCCTTTTGAACCACCTTTCTCCCTCGGCTCTTGTGTTTGTTATACACTTGAAATGCTTTCAACTATTCTGAGGAAGAATAGCCCTGTTGTGTGGTGTTGTTACCATCAAAGTATCAACAAAATTAGAAGAATGTTCCATTTTATGCCCATTGAACAACTTAATGATCGGCAACTTGACTGTAGCTAAATATGGAAATTCATATTTCATAAGTTTTAGTCCTGTGAAAATACAACAAATCTTACTTTGTCCATGGTGCCTCTTTGCATTCTTAAAACATGATGATGCCTCCAGCCTGATTTAACTAATTACAGCAAGATAGTCATAATGGTGCATGAACTCTACCAGATGATGTTACATTCCAAACAAACAAGCTAAAACAAAATAAACACCTAAAAAATATTTAAACTTGAATTTATTTGTCTAAATATGAATATATATTTTTTATTTCAATTAATGAGTGCTGATGAGATGACATGAGCCTTGAAATGAATGCCTTTCTTTTCTGAAAATAAAAGTTTGTCTCATTCTTTAATGAACTCATGATTGATAATTTTTATGCGATGTCAGTAAGAGGAGGAACAATAGCCACCCTCTTTGTATCCGGTAAATTGTGATGGTTATCGTGAGCATATCTAATCGTGCTCTAAGCATGGATTTATAGAATAATTATAGGTTATTGATCCAAATAGTAATTTTTGATTTTAAATTACCCGAGTGCAATGATAGTTTTGGAATTTACAAGTGCATATCTGATTCCTTTCAAAAGGGTATAGGGAGTTATATGACTTCTACTATAGGCCTCCCCAAGTTAATGGAACAACAAAGCAAACGTTCTAAGTGTAGAATCAATCTAAATATGAAAATATAGTTCTTGTTAATACTCTTGATAATTGAATAACAAAGATTTCATCAGTGTCCAAATTTCCTACAAAGACTAAAGTTGTTGATTAGTGATGAACTCTGATTAAATTTTGATGTCATTAGAAGAAAAATTCATCTTTAATATTCCACAATAGTTCTGGAGTGGATTATCATGATATATCAAATGGGTATTGAAAGTATGGTTATACAACAATTGTAGGGTACTTATGAGCAGTGAGTTTAATTTAAATTACTCCTATAATGATAAGACTATAGTCTTGCAGTAATTGATTTATAGACTCTACGGAGTGCATAGTATAGTCCATTTGAAAAGGGTACTCCAAAGAGCCATGTGACTTCTACCATAGGCCTCCCAAGTCAATGGGACATCAAAAAAATGTTATAGAATTGTAGGAGCTATGTTTAAGCTGAGTGTAGGGTGTAGTAGATTTGTTAGTAGGGCCATCAAGTTAAGATATTGTTGACCTAAAATATTTTGTAGGATATTGCTTAGTAATAAACATGGTGGTGATTAGTGTACCACATTTTGATATGGGGTGATTGATGGTGATTGATGAAATGAAAAATACTCCCAGGGATATCTGAACAGCAGTAACAGTCTCCTTTGAAAGAATATAACAACATGTATTCTTCTCTCCTACGTGTATTACCCTAAGTGTGGGTCCAGACAGATTTTACAAGGGATGGAGTTGCCTGGAGAATTTTGCGGGGAGAAATAAATTAAGTTTGAAAATATAGAATAATAAAATTTAAAACACCTTTCTCAAATGAAGAATACGTGAATAATAAAATATACATTAGATGCATACTCTGCTAGTTCATGGAAAATTATAGGTCTCACCATGCGATGGCCGGCTTACTGGTTGTCGAGGTTTTGTTAAGGTTAATTTAGTAACCATCCTTAGTTGTAAACTATCTTGTTTTCATTGATCTTTTTTTATCTAGATATGTTGTATTCAAGCAATGATGCGATTCGGTATTAAATATTAGTTCAAGTATATTGGAAACTAACTCTACGTCAAGGTTTAGTCTTTTACCTTTGAATCCGCAACTTTGAAGATAACGAGATTTTCTTGATGAGATTGACATAAATTGTGCGTCATTGAATATTTAATTTAAAACTTTTGAATATAAACTCTGTTATTAGCTTTACAATCAACAGTAAACTTCAGATACTTATAAAAAAAAACCTTGATCACATTATAAATCTTTTGAAACATATTCATATAGATTTTTTATATACGAATTTCCATGCCTATGTAGGGAAAATATACATTTTTTAGGAAAATATAAAAGGAAAAAAAAAAGGAAAAAAGATACAACCCTCACAAACTAGAAAATATAATGAAACAAAAGGAGTGTTACTAACATTTATAACACACGTGCCATTGTATAGATAAACGGAAAGTGAAATAAAATTGCCCCTTTCTCCCATATTGTTCAAACTTTATCTAGATAAACTAGAAAATGGATTTATGAGAAAAGAGGTCATGGAGTAAGCAGTGACAAATAGATCCTACTATATGCAAATGATGTCATTTAACCTTGAGAACCATTGCACGGCCTACGAGGAACATCGAAGTAGCTTTGGAGAGTTTTCATGAAAATGGTGTAAGTTGTCTCAAGAAAGACAAAGGTTATGTTATTGCATTAAAAAAAAGAGATCCAGCCAATCTCAAATCAACTTCAAAAAATGAATCCTTGGAAATCTCGGAGAACTATAAATCTCGAGGGCTAGAGTTTAATGAAAGGTTGATTTAGGAAGCATGCCTGAGGAAAGAACTACAAGGTGGATGGAAGGCAAAGTTCCTATTCCCAAAGCAGTAGGACAATGTAAATGTAGGATTGGGGTTTGATAATTTGATGTGACTAACATTTATAACACTAGTGCCATTGTATTAATAAGAGATATGAGGACAAACATATAAAAATAGATGGATTCGGATAAGAAGAATGCGAAACACATGATACCAACCTTTCTGGATAAAGATTTTTAATCTATTCAAATCGTCATATGAACCAATGGAGATAGAACTTGCACTTCGATTCTGATCCGGATGTTGAATATTTCTTTGTATAAGGCTCCTTTGTATATAGTTCAGTGATGAAGAGAAAATCTAGATAATGATTTTTAGAAACACGGTATGAACTTTCTCTTCCTATCAAATGAAAAATAACATACAACATTCACAAATAATGCGATTCTTTGGGGGCGGTGTAAAACATCGACACTTTAGAACACATAAGGCCGGTGTAAGACATCCACACTTGACGTGGACCTCCCTTAGGCTTGGCCCCACCACGTGGACAAAATGTGATCAAGGTGGACAAGAATCGGTCACCCATATCACATCCTATGAGCTGTTATAATTTGATTTTAACCTTAGGGTTAACTCTGTTATACGTACGACCAGCTCCCTTAACTTATATGCATTGATGTAGCCAATAAACTATTCTAGCCCTATCAATGTTTTTCAAATCAAATGTAGTTGTGATAAAACATTACATTTATTTTTATTTTCAAGCGGGTTTAGGATAGGGTTAAATCTTGGAGATGGAGTAAACCATATAAGAAAAAACATATTGAATAAGAATTAACTATAGCTTTGAAGACCTCCCTTTATGTATTATCACCAACATTACCGGAAACATCTAGGAAAATAGAACATATTTATATATCAATTTATATTGTTTTGGTTCAGCTTGTAAGGTAGAGAAACAATATTTTAACTAATATATAACTTCATTTATTTTATCATACCTGATACCCATAAAATGTTAGATTATAAAGCTCATGCAATAATTTCAAGTTGTTTGCGTTGAGTTATTATTGGATGATGGTTAAGATAATCACGCAATACTTCCTCTCCAAACTTTATAAGGTCTAATAAGAATTTATTAGTTCTAATATCATTTCCTTGTGTTATTTTAGATCTTATGGATTAGGGATGTTAGTATATGTATTTTCCATATTTTATTGAATTAGTGCATGGTTGATTTTATGAAAATTTTAAATCCTTGGAATCACGGAATGAAATGTATTTCCTCACATTGAATTTCTAGCAATCATTAAATGATGTCAACTATGTTGCGATTATAATGATATATAAGAATGAGGAATGAGTAGATAAACCAAAACTAGCTTTGAAGGTTACTTCAAATTTGGACTTACTCCAAAAACGAAACCCTCAAAACTAAATATCATTCCAATGTGTATTTTTAAGTTTTAATTTGTATATATTGAATACATTTGCTACGAATCTTTGATTGCAAATATTTATCTAGGATATTTCTGTTGCACTAAGTGAATTGGAGTTTTATATTTTTGACTTAAATATATTTTTCTTGATGTATGAACAGAACCAACATTGATCTCACTTCTCATCTCCAGCATATCTAGCCTCTTATTAGAATGAGAAGTTGGTAATTAACAACGCAAAAAAAAATTTCCCATACAGCATCTAATCCGCAGTTCAGAGACTTGCCTTCGATCACCTTTCCCATTACCGAGGACCATTGCCATGTCGAGTGGCCACTCTCTCATGACTGCAAATACCATTCCTATTATGGAAAGCGGAGAGTAGAGAGCGGAAGCGAGGATCATAGCGAGAGGCTTGCAACAAACATACTTATACTAACAAAATTAAAGCTCTACTCAAAATTAGAAGCATTTAATCAGCGATTTTGAGAGACTTTCCTTTGACCACCTTTCCCATTACCGGGACCATTGGCATCGAGGAGGTGGCCACTCTCTAATCAAACTACAAATACCATTCCTATTATGGAGCGGAAGTCGAGGCGAGCGAGGGCTTACAACAATCATACTTATACTAACAAAATTAAAGCTACTCACCTTAGGCGAAGTGTCTTTCATTTGTTCAGAGGAGCACCAATCAACATAATTCCTACCCAACAAAATTGTATTCTTGGGTGAAGAAAAAGAGAAAAAATGCAATGCATTTTAAAAATTAGAAGAAGGCATTTCTGATATGCTTAATTTTCCAAGTATTGATAATGATGTATGTCAAACATACAATACAAGATTGAGTGACAGCCTCTATTTTTACGCAGCTGACTATGGCATGACAGTGCATGTCCTAGGACTCAGAGTAACATTAAGGAATCATCTCATTTATTCACTAGAATATAGGTCAATAATATTAATCTATCCTAACACACACCCAATGTGCATTCACACTACGAAATAAAGCGACTAGAAAGGCGAGACCCTCCTCAAAGGAGGTTGCATCTAATCACTTTTGAGACTTGCCTTTGACCACCTTTCCCATTGCAGGGACCATGGTTGTCTCATTAGTTGACCACCTTTCCCATTACCATGGATAGTTTGACCTCTCCATAGTTGACTTGAGTACTTGATCCTAGGAGCCATCTCCTAGAATTTGCAAGACAAAATCCTCAAGCACAGATGTAACCTAGGCTTTGAAATGATTTTCCGGCACCTACAACGATGCTAGTGGTCTTGTAGGTGCTGAAAATGATTTTCCGTACGTACGGAGTACTTGTCTCCTGTAGATCTTGAAAAACAATTTTCTAGCACCTTGGAAATTGATTTTCCTACTTCTGGCCCGAGTACTAGTGCTCCTATAGATGTTGGAAAATGATTTTCCAACACCTTGGAAAATGATTTTCCGGCCACCTCTGATCTTGAAGCTTGAGAAAAAAGATTTTCCCGGCACCTTGAAATTGATTTCCCAACACCTCTGACGTACTAGTGCTCTGTAGGTAGTGAAGTGTTACTCGGCATCTTGGGAAATTGATTTTCCGGCACCTACGAGTACCCTTTAGAAAATCATTTTCCACTACATAATTTCAGAATGCAATTACTATATTTCATGTTATATATGTACAAATCACCTTCTCATCATTTTCAACTCCCTTTAATATGTTTTCACATTTTTACGGAGGCATTCATCCGGCATGGCAAATAAATGGGAAGTCGATCATGGCTCTTGAGTGCAGACCCAAAGAACAAACTCATTTTTCTAGTAAATATTTAGTTTGGCTGAAATCTACTAAGAAGACATGAATATTGGCCGTGTTGCAAAATTCCCAAAGAAAGAGTTGATGAATTTGAAAAAGGAAATGAATTGAATCCGGATGCTCCATATGTTCCTTCCTACGTCTACAAGAAAACGCTCGAGCGCAAGAGCCTTCTGTTAATAATTTGTAAGTATTTTAGAACTACATTGTTTGGATGTTGATATTAAATATGCTTTATATTTACGGAGTTTGGTGACATTCACGTAATTTATTTTGTAGTTATCATTGCTCGTATGGTCTAGCCGACAGAGAAAAGAATGGAAAAGCAAAGCAAAGGAAGTCATATGCCAAAAGAGGATGTCAATGCCATTTTATTGTAAAGATTATGGTTCAGGATCCCAACATAGCGATGGCAACATGCAGTCAGTATGATCACGAAGATGGGCAAGGATGGCCTTTTCATGGAAAAGACAACACTTTAAACGTGATATTACTCGGAGAAAGCCAAGACTTTCGGAAAGACTCATTGATTTCTTATTTAAATGTTGTTATTTTCTTCAACATTTACTTGAAAATTGACTGCGTTTGTAAAATACACATATAAAAATATCTTGACATATATGCTACATCCAGAGATATAGGTTCTTCTTATGCGGGAAAAGACGTTGTAAACATTTATAATCATCTAATGAAAGAAAGTTATCAATTGCACACAAGATGAAATAGTGTGAATATTTGGTATCAAAAAACCATGATGATTTCTTCTTCCACCTAAAGCCCAATGGTGCAAACATCCCTTTTATACGTGGAATACAAACAAAATGGATGTTGGAAACCTTGGTCAAGTTATCCCACAATAGTTTGATAGCCATGGACTCAACATTACGTACAAACAAATATGGGGTGAGTTTTTTTCCAATGATTGATTCAATAAAATCATTTATGTTAAAATTAACTTCATTTGTTAATATGACAATATGCGGTTGTACACGCTTGCGGTCTTTGATGAGCAACAAAGCGGGGTACCGGTTACTCAGGTAGTGATGTCACACAATACATCACAAGATATAGCGGTATGGTTGGAAACCTCATGCTTAGGTGTTTCGGGTTCGTCCCAATTGGAGGTCAATGCCTTCATGGTTGATGATGCTATGGCTGAAATCATTGCTTTGAGAGGTAACATCAATATTCTTATTTGACATTTCGAGATTGCATTCGTTTTAAAATTTCTCTCAAAATGAATTAAATGACAAAGCGGGAGAATCACGAAATGTGAAGTGATCTTGTGTATTTGGCACGTAAGGGCATGGCTCAAGAATGTTAATCGCTTGGTTAGCATTTCAGAAAGCAAAAGATATGTTCAATGAACTTGGCCATATCATGAAAGATTGTTGTTACGATGAAGTGGATGATGCTATTGATGCTTTTTCATCAAATATGCAACTAGCGAGGAAGTTTTTGGACTATTTCTACAAGACTTGGATTGTCGGTGACAAGATTCGTAAGTTTGCATAATATTCCTTCTATGTTGTATGTTTTTTATTTATGTTGGACAAATTATATTTACTAATTGACTCTTTCCATGTAGTTATGTGGGTTAAAAAGAAGTGCTTGGAGATTTTCCTCACGCAAACCAGAGACAAATAATGTTGTGGAATCATACCATAGTTTATACGAAGTCAACATTTCTATGTGATAAAGCGAAATAAATGTTCTTGTAGAATGGATTGGCTATTCTACACTCTCCTAAAAAATTTTGAGCCATGTTATCAATTCAAGGCAATTTTGAAAAAGAAGGATATTATAACAACCCTGAAAAGAGATGCTGACTTGAATCATCAATGGAAAAGGCTAGAAGAATTCAGACCGGTGATTGCGGGCCCCTCATGAGAATCTCATGCTTATTGGAGTAAAGTAAAAGCAAAGCCGACAAGTAATATCTTGTCATTTTTCATACGCAAAATTTTATCACTTGCGATTGTCCATGGTCTATTCGGGGGAACATTTTGCAAGAATTCTATAAAGGTAGGTTGGTTTCATTCCTCCTTGATGGATTTAGACCCTTTATTGGATCTTAATATCACTTTTAATCCATTGAATGTCCCTTTTTGAGATAAGTACGAGAGGCGCCAAACTTTCATGCGGATACTATCCCAACAAATATTGAAGATGACAATGTTGAAGAACTTGAATTGTGTTGAGAGAGGAGTTGTTTGGCTATCTAGACTTGATTCGGGGGAATAGTCCTTCTTCTACGTAGGCAAGACAAAAGAGTTGATTGATTTGGCTAAAAAATTTGGATGATTCTAATAATCTTAATATTAAGGATTATGACTTCGCCCGTGGTTTGGGTGGTTATAGTCATCCTTGAAGAGGAAGAAGAGTTTCCTTAAGTCAAAGAAACAAATAAAGGAAAGGAATGTCACCTTGAATATTGATTTAGATGTCTGCATCCAAATATGAACCATTTCGGTTTTCACACCTCAACAAGCGTGGTCATCACTCCCTCCAACAATGCTTCCTCTAGTGTTTCAAAGTAAGTTTTATAGGGAGACGATATCGGTATGTTTAGATCAAATTGGTGATCTTCCAAGTTTGTTGCTATGTTTAGATCGCTTTTATTTGATTTTTTTCAAAGTTTGTTGCAATGTCTTTGATCTTTCTATTTTCTTTTAGCTTAATGTGACGCTATAACGTTTACGGGGATACGACATCCTATTAATGTGATTATAGATGAAGGATGTACACGGACCCACAATCCAACCTTTTGATCACATGAGTGAGTACATTTGACGAGATTCCTTATTGATCTACTATATAATCTGATGCATCTATTATTTGACATGTTATTCTTTTCTTTGATGGAAGCGTATTGTCATCTTACAAACAGTACAGTTCGTCATTGGCCCCCCTCGACCGAGTGGGTGGGCCAACGACATCACGGAAATTGGTGAGTTCCATGTTTGTTGCTTGTCTTTTGCTCTAACGTTTTATGCTTGGTTGTTGTTCATTTCATCATCATAGTGGATGAATGTTTGCGGAAATTTGGAGCATCAATTAATGTGATATCGAATGAAGGATGTTCAAAGACACACTATAACTATTTTATCGGATGGTTCAAGGTGCTTAGGAAAGACTTTAAAGTGATCTTCTACGTATTTTGATACATTTATTATGACATCTTATTATCTTCTTTGACGAAAAATGCATTGTCATGTTACGAGAAACAACAACTTCTTCAATGGGTCCCCCTCTATGCGAAGATGATTGGGTCATTGACATCACGGAACTTGGAACAACATAGAAATTGGCTTCATAAAAAAGTTGTGATAGAAAGCTTGCATCTTTTTGTTTATTGTCAGATATCACAGAGCATTCATGCGATAGAATGTCATTCCGGTGTGATGTTATGTTGGTGAGGATTCATGGTGGAGTGGCCAACTTTGGTTACATGTGATTCCTAGTGTGGAGGAATTTGTTGTTAGGGTTATATTGGTTTCCTAGCTGAGTTTAGGAGAGCTTAAAATTATTCCAGCTTCTCATAGTACGCCAGTATCTACATGTGCCAATTTTTTCTATATAAAGGAAAGAGAACATCGAGAATTCGATTATGCAATTAATGGATGTTGTGGTTTACTTTTAAATGTTATGTTGGAAAATAGTAAATTTGCTTGATAGTACTATAATACATAGGCACATCCTTCTGGAGTAGCAGAATTGGCATGCTTTACGCAAATGCCTCTATTTGTTTTTTGTGATTTCAAATTTCAACGCAACATGTTTATCTCCATCCTTTGATCAAATGTGTTTTGAAGAGAATGAAACATTAGATGGTGGAAAAGATTAATTGAAGATATCAAAGTGGTTTGGGAATTCAAATGCTTTTTTTGGCACAATTTTATTTCCATTATCTAATATTGAAATATGTAAAAAAAAGAGATTGGTGACAATTTTGTCTCCATCCTTGATCATTTACTTCCGAGATTGGATTGTGGAGAATGTTAATTCAGAACATCACTTTCTTTATTCATATATATACTACATGAGAAATAATAGTAATTTAATCTTCAAGAAATCGTACATTGCATCCATACGCAAATTTGGTCGGTCTTCATCTCTAAATAAAGACAACACCTTTGCACCATTGTCTGACTGAGATTCACATGTCATGGAAGTTTTGCGGGGTAAATCTCATGTGTTTTGCATAACTAAATACAAGTCAAATCTCATGTGTTTTGCATAACTAAATACTCAATAGCACATTTTGTTGGCATCATTTATCATTATTTGCTTGTTGTTGTTGATGATGGGAAAATTGATGTTGTTGTGGATGTTTTACTTCTTTCTTGCTATTGCAAAGCCATTGAGTTGTAGAAATCATATTCATGTTCATGTTCATGGATTGTGCAAAAACAAAGGGCCACCAACATACCTCTTTAAGTTTTTCCATTACATATATAATCACTATTAAATATCTGAAAGTTATTTTGACACGCATTCTATTAACCATTATGACTAAGAGGCGGACTAGCTAGGATGGCTATGTGACTTATTAGCCACAATTTTCCATGTGACTTTTAAACAAAATGCAATCTGTTGCCAAATCTTGAGCTCATCCTTATTTCGAGCATTGATAAGAAAATTTATGATATGGAGACCACATTCTTTGAATGAATACGGTGGAACAACTCAAATAGAATAGTGTGGTAGAGTCAACTGTTGTTTATACGGTTAGATTGAGCCTTTGTAGCTTTACGCATGTAGATTAGCTTCATGAACATGCGGCAGTGCGCCCCTAATAGACCAATCCTATTGATGTTGTTTTGATTAGTGACTATATTTGACTTTAAAATTAAAGTTTTTGTAATTGATGGGATGATACAAAAGAATCAAAAATGTTGTGATAAAACTTTACATGAGAATTGAACGATTGACTTGCATTTGACGTTGTGGGTTTCATTATTATGTCTTTGTTGCAATGCTTTGAATGCGACACATCGAGTTAGAGTTATTTATATAGAATTGCTGAATGGAGCACGGGGTTAATTATATAGAATTGTTGAGTTGTTTGATTAGATAGAAGTCTTTGAGTAGAGGGTTAATTATATAGAATCGTTATTTGCTTTGCTCGGTTGTTTGATTATGTAAATTCCTACTATAGAGTGTCAATTTGTTTTAATTTTTATTTTTACTATTAGAAAATTATCCATGTTAATCTATCATGTATTAGATCCCAAGGAAAGTAAAAACAAAAAACAAATTTTACCCAACGGAAAAATGGCAAAATAACACAACGGAAAATAATTATGCCCTCGAAAAGATTCATGTATTATATCGCAAAACCATCCAAATATTACAATCGGTTCTTCTCTAGTGAGAGAACCATGCCATCATAGCTACAGGAAAGGTATAAAAATAACACATCCACATATTTGAGAGTTATCACGATGATGATTGGTAATGACTTCATACATAATAAACCATGATCGGTGTCATCTACGACACCTGAATCTACATGACATTCACCTTACCGGTATATCGGTGGACATCCTATGAATATACACTTATTCGTGTATCGAGAAAAGATTTAAACTAAGAGCTCCACATTATTGCTTCCTTGTATAGGGGTTTTAAATTTTCTTTTCGAACTTCAAAGATTCCATTGAGCTAATTGCATATGAGTTGCGAGTTCATGGCTACCAATATCATTCACAACATTGTTTTTTGCCTCTTTTTAAGCCCTCGATAAGGGCAACATATTAGGCTTCATTATTAGTTGTCCTCTCGTGTAGATCTATGTTTCCATGCACGACATGATTTCGCGCCCAGTTGTAAAGCACATATTTAAATATGCTTCTCGAGGATTTGGACGACGAAACTTCGATACACAATGTCCACTTTTTGACCATTGTCCACACTTAAAAAACCTACAACATAAAAAAACAATAAATTAATATCGGACATGTATGCATTTATATCGAGTCAATCTATAAAATCCCGACACACCTTGCACACATGAACACACTTCCTAGCACCAAAATTGTAGGGCACCTCACTTCCTTGAAGCTAAACATCATGCAAGTCTTCTTAAGAATGTTTATATCATCCCCTATTCTACACCTATAGCATGCAATCATTTGACATTGTTCCTTGAATCAATGTCGGACATATTCAACTTGAAGAAAATGCGAAGAAGATGGGAAGGTTGCGAAATGTCTAATCTTCAAAGTAGACGGTGGATGCAAATGACCTAAACATATATATTTTGATAATGTAGACAATGCATGTCTCTTATCCCGAAGAAAAAAAGAAATAATGGGTTATGAGCATAACTCCTATCCAGCAAGTGACCTAAGTCATAAGCTCTTTCCTATTAGACAAATTAAACCCTCTACCATAATCTAGGTATTTTAAATAACGGCCATGTGCTTGACATAACCTACGAATAAGTGAATCATTTTCTTCAATGAGCACTTTGAAATTGTTGTCTTCCCACATCTTGCCATGTGATGGAACTATACGATTGAAGTTTATAATGTTTGACTCTTTTGGTGCGGCACATTCCATGCGCCATCTCTTGGGCATATAAATGAGAAAATCGCATTTCGTATGCCAGTGGTAAGAAAAGAACCCGACTTCAAATGTTGTGCTACATAGACATTTTTATCAACTTGATAATTTTCATTTTAATTATTTTAACATGGAAGGTTGATTTTTTTCATTTTAATCATTTTAACACTAGAATGTGGATGCGATGCTAAAAAAATTGTCTATATTGAACAAGAAAATAACCTTTCTCACAAATAATTTGCTGTCAATTCCATCCACAACTCTATAAAAGACATTCCCATAGATTTCAACGATGTGAACACCATGATCGAGAACTCCACATCGGCGATTTGAGGACTAAACACGAGATAGGAATGTCATGATCAACATGTGGGGTATAAATTGAAAATTGGGAACTTCCATAGTCATGGTTCACTCTTCACTTAACTATACAAACCCATCATGCATAGTGCACATAGACATCAAAACAACGCATCTGAATCTACTTCACTTCTACTTTGTACTCTCAAACTATCAAAAACGATTGCACACTTCCAATGGGTAGAGGGCAAAGGTTATACACCATATTGCGCTATGCACAATACATGTCGAGTTTTGCATTTTGGAAAACCTAAGCACCATATAAACATATTATGGTGATTTTGTCCATATTTGTTTGAATTTATGAGAAATGGAATGAGGACTCCTTGGTCATTCGGGGTATAGCCACATAAATTTTTATAAAATAGGAGGAGTCAAGTGGTGCGAGGATAAAATTAAGAAATGGTCACATCTTGTGGTGCACCATCCAAATGCCTAAGCTGGACCATGATATATAGACTATTTCCTTGCTCGGAGTTTTCATGCTCTTTTGTTGTGTTATTGCTTTACGAGGACATTTTCTACTTGGATTTCTTTATTTTTCTAACTTATAAGATTTCTATATTGAGATTACTCATTGCAATAGCATTTTCTTTTCATTTGTTCTCCACTCAGCATTAGATATAATGCAATGAAGCTAAACTATAAGGTGTGGCATGACGGTATGGACTTGGATGGAAAGATTGAAATGGCATGTAACCAGAGACATTTCGTAGACGTAGAAACTGAGTTTAACAAGCCTCAAATGCGGTTTTGAGAAAACCTTTGTCTGAGAGCATCCAACTTCTGACAAATTAATTTTAATTTAATAGATATAGGGGGTCTTGTATTTCTATGAAATTAGAATGAGTTGAGTGATTTTAATATTTTAAAATAAGTTAATTAATATTGAGATTTTTGTAAATGTTCTTGAAAGAGAATATGAGAGATAGATTTGAGAATTAATTGTATTTTCCGGGTAGAATTAGTTTTTCATGAATGCGAAGTTTATGAGAGTCACTAGGGATTAAGTAGAGATTTTAGGATTAAAGAAGATTCTTAGAATTTGTTGAAGAAATAGAGGATTTGAAACCATAATTGGGTTGAAAAATTTTTATATATTGTAAGCCTCAAAGGCATAAAAAAAATATAGCATAGAGTAGAGATTCGGGTTTTTTGGAGACGGACGGGGGTTTGTTATTGTAAGCCTACGGAAAAAATTGGCTTGAAAGGCCACTAATTACAATATCGAGGCCAGAAGAAAAAGGAAATATTTGTAAATTATTTGGTTGTGTATATATAGATAAAATTCGATTCCTAGTGAGTGATTATATATGCATTAATTGATTGAATTAAAGAGAAATGCCTGAGCTTATGAGCAGGTGTGTGATAACACTTTTCAATAGGGGTTTGATATGAGTGGTTCTGCATACAATTGAGAAATTTAATGTAAATGTCGAGACATGGTATAATGTCAATATTATGACTTGAAATGAGAGCATAAAAGGTTTGCATATATATTTGAGAGAGTGGATGAGTTTGCGTTTGTTAAATTCGGTCATCGATCAACGAAGGATCGATGACATAGAAAAAGAAAATGATTTTTTTCAATTCGGTATTTTGGATACATTGGACCATATGTATCAGAAATGCATCGATTGAATATTGAACCCGGTTAATTACCCGAGAATGGAGGGTTAATTGCAGTCGTCATTTAAAAGTATAATAGAGAAGTAATTTCTATTTGCTAAAATGCATTAGTATGTTCGCTTTAAATCTAATTCACATCAAAGAAGAAAATGGTTGTGCGTTGAATGAAGAAATTGTTATAACAAGTGAACCGTGAATTTATGGTTCAAAGGAATAAGAATCGGTTTGAAAACCACCAATGGTTTTAAAGTGTATATAAGATGGTAAGTGGTAAGTCTGGAGCAAGTGCGATATTAGTCAGCGTGTGACACGTCACAACTCAAAACCGGTTATTTCGCATAAGTTTGAAATGCTAAATGAAACACAAGTTTATATGCGATTTCCATCGGATGTATGAGTGATGAAGATCGACGGTGTAAAGATATGTTAAAATATGATGAAGTGATAACCGTGGGATAGAGAATGGAATTCGATGACGGATATTGAATGATGAGCATTGATATATGTGAAATGCCTTGAATGCGGAATGGTAAGTTATAAATATTTTAAGACTTATTTTAAGATGTAATATATGTTTGAAGTTAATGAAATTCCGCAAAAAAGGGGGAATATGCGAAGTATTGTGGCATGGCTCATAAAGTATGTTTAATTTATATTATAGTTCTATTACAATAAATGAATGGAGAAAGGGTTCGACATAAAAACAATAAAACTTTGAATAAGATAAGGCATGTCAAATGAGTGAGTTGGGTATGTCGTGGGTCCAAAGGTATAGGTTATTGACATTTTTGAGTTTTTAAGCCAAGCCGAATTTACAAAAGAAATTGTCAAGGTGGGTATTTTATTATGGTTAACAACATTATGGAGCTAATGTGAAAAAGCTTATTGCATATGGAGAAGCCTGCGGTACAAGGTTACTAAAGATTGGTTTACATAAGATTTGCATTGAGAATGAATTTAGTAGATGCATATGACGAAATTTGCATCAAACTTTCAAGATTAAGACCTTAGGCAAGGTAGGAGAGTCTAGAATGACACATATGAATGCTCCAAATACTCAACAAACACAACTAACACGATTAGCTATCCTTATATTTTTTGCAATTTGTGAGTATTTCTTCCAACATCCTTGGTCGTTCGAGGTATAGCCACATAAGTTTTTTATTAGCCATTATTTTTTCTAAAGAATTTAAAGATCACATGTCATGAAAATAATTTTTCTTTAAGTTGTTCAAAAATGCTCTTGTTATGGGTACTAGCTTCTGTTATACCTTCAGTTCACTAGTACATTTAGGGGAAATTCCGACACTTGGATTCCCGACGCTTTTGACCAAATGTCGGAAATTTCCCCAATTTTTTTCAATCCCGCACAGCCTGATCGCTATACCAACATTTAGAGAAATTTTCACAATCATCGACACTTAGACAAAGTGTCGCAATTGCGGCGTTTGGAGGAAGACGTCGCAATTGTGACACTATGCCCAAGCGTATTTATTCGGCGAGAGGCTGCCTCTAAGCGTCGCAAGTGCGACCTGATATCCCTAAGTGTCGCGGTGCGACGTTTGGGCGGCTATCCGTCGCGATACTTCGGCGCTCCGCCTTTGGTATAAAGACACTTATATGTGCGCTACATAAAAATATGAAACATATGTGCGCTACATAAAAATGATTTTATTAAAAACTACATTAGCATGCGATATCACATGCGAATTCACCCTCGCTCCTTTAACGAACGACGTCGCCCTCGGCTCTTCCGCTCAGAATTTTCCCTCGACGTCGCCCTCGGCTCTTGTAGAATAGCACATTAGCCCTCGGCTCTTAGAATAGCATTTTCCCTCAACATTAAGCGGCCCCTCAACTCTTACCGAACGACATTCACCCTCAGCTCTTGCGAAACCGGCATTCGCCCTCGGCATTCGCCCTCGGCTCTTCATGAATATCATTCTCCCTTAGAGTCGCCACAGCTCTTGCAAAAACAGAATTCGCCCTCCGGCGTTCACACACGGCTCTTGCGGAACAACATTCGCCCTCGGCTCTTGCAAAATGGTAAGTTCTTACTTTGCAAGCCCTTCCTCCTTTATAGTAGGGTTGACTCTATTTGGAGTTTTTTTGGTCAATTCCATTGGATTGTGTTAGAGAATTTTGTAGGGTTCTCTCTAGATGTCTTCCAATGTTCTTTCGGATGAGTTCAAAGAGGATGTGTGAGATGTGTTTGTGCTTGCATGAATTTGACTCCACAGTTTCATGAAGTTTAAGACGTATGGATTTTAGTTCGACGAAGCTCATCATCTCTCCAACACCCGATAACGAATTGCCTTGGTATGATCTATATTGAAGGTGAAGTGCAAATTGGTAGAGAATGGAGATCGAAAGTCATCAACTTTATCACAAGGGTAGTACTCCGGATAGAGAAGTGATGAGCTTTGATTCTCGAGGATTTGAGGATTTTCTGATGACATACCAAAGGTCACATCCATACAACCATATCGAGGTCAATTTTGAGATCATTCTCATATAGATACTCGTCTAGATATATAGGGTTAATATCATCATCACTATCCATGGAAATAGAATGGTTACAAAATACGTGATTATGGTTGGATCATTTATAATTATTACCCATTCTGATGAAACACGAAACATAAATATGGCAGGAGCATAGCTACAATAGAAAGCGTGGAATTGTAAATTTACTTCATCGATAACCAATAGCTCCACTTGGAAAAAAATTCATAAATGCTTGAAATTTGGATATGCTATGACAAACAATTGTAGTTATCATTCGTGCTCCAATATATTAATATAATTTTTACATTAGTGAAGAAAGGGAAACAAGAAAATGCTAGCCATCCTCTGATGCTGACATAAGAGTTTTGAGTGACATACTTGAAAAGAACAATCACGATATTTATGATCATTTGAGTTATTCAAGTTAAACACAATGTCAAGAATCAAGATTCAATACCCTTTATTATCTTCATCACCCAATACAAGATTTAAATTTTCCCAAAGAAACGCTAATTAATTTGGCGATACATTATTTCTCCACATTTTAAAAACCCTACATTTAAATGAAAAGCAAACTGACACATTTCAGCTACAAAATCTATTAGTGTTCAAATGTACATGTGTGCATCACTTGTGTAGGGTATTTCTTTCCACTTTCACATTGTCGAGAATGTGTGTAGTATAGTTCATATTTTTGTGATTTAGATTATCTTGAAAAAGGAAAGGTAAATTATTTCCCATGGAAAAAAGAGGTTTTCCCTTTTTACTCTTTTGGAAATGGTACAACAAAGTTGTTTTCTGCCAAAACTCCTATGAAATAGGAACCAAATAAAGGCCATGTCCTCAATGGACATCATTTGGCTTTGAAAATGGCCATTCTGCCGTGTTGTTTCTTATATTACATCACGATAGTTTCTTAGGTCATTTCTTGTTTCTTGAATGAAAAACAACCAAAGAAATTGTGAAGAATCCTTTCAAGAAATAAATGACCATTTCTCAATCATATCTCAACTATTTTTTATTTTATTCGGTGGTTGCTTACTTTGAGAGAAATTTGACACTTTTATAAGGAATATAGCCATAAAAACACAAAATGGGAAGAAAGGAATTGATGAGGTAGATGACCTTTAGTTGTTGTCAATTAAGAATTGATAATACATGATGCATGTTACGTACTACAAACTAGATTCCTTCACGGAGTTAGGACATAGAGTATTGAATCAAATTTGTAGTTTCTAACTTCATGTATTGGATTTCATACGATCTTGAAATTCGAACATTGCATGTCTTCATTGCTTCATGTTTGAATAATTTGCATCATATGATACAATAGGAAATTAGGAGTTATGATTATTATTACTTTATGGATCTGTTAAGTTACTTTTAAGTTTGCATGGTTTAGTGTGAAATTATTCTAGTGTGCCCTTTAGGCCCACGAGGTGAGTGCCAGGAGCGAGAACCCTATTTTTAAATGGTATTGTTTCTTATGCCAAAAACCCCTCAACATCACTTCTTATTAGTTCTTAACAATAGTGTTGTAAACAATTTGAGAATTAGTATAGCAAAATCTCGCACTTCTCAAGATAAAGTCCTAAAGCTACAATGTGATACCATGTGTAATTCAATAGCCCCATTGTCACCTCACCAACCTCTTTTCACTTGAATAGCTCTCCTCCAACTCAAGGGGGTTCTCCTTAGTAGATGTTAGGGATCTGTGGCCCAACCAAACCAAGTCAAGAGCCCCTAACTCTCTATGTTTACTACTATCAATCGAAATATTGAACAATAGGGTCGGACATGCATCTTTAAAGATAAAATTGCCGGTATTTTTTGGGTAATTTCAAAGGAAAGTCTAGTATATAATCGAGGAATTATAACGTGATTTCAAACATTAAATATCAACAAAATCGTTTAAAGGATATTGAGAAGAAATTGATGGAAGATGAAAGTACCTTACTTAAATGCTACAAGGATTTTTCAATAGTTGCTCCAACTTCACTTCAAGGCCCTTCAAGATCTCATCTCCAACAATGCTATACCATCAGCTTCAACAATGTTGCTCCAAAAATGTCCTCAAGGTCTTCACAACAAGTTTACTAGAAGTTTCTCCAACAATATATTGACAAGGTCTTCATTGTCAACTCGTCTCTTGTTTCGGTGCCTTAATGTGCGATGACATGTTTCCGGAAATTTGAATTCAATGCAAGGCATATTTGAAACTCTAACTTTGTCTTTCGGTGTCTTATTAGAAATTATTTCGAGTTTTTCATTTTTTTGTTTCAAGTTAGATATTGTTTTTAAGTTTTTACATTTATAATTTTATTGCAATGTGGCGGAGGCGATTAGGGCGATACGGAGACAACCCCTAGACGGGATGATTGCGGAAAGAGGCAACGGAAGAACATGTAAAAGTGCTGTATTTACTCTATCTTGAATTATTTTAGTTATTTACATAATTGAAATAATATTAATTTTTTTCAAATATGCGGACACACCTTCCTTAATTACCTTTGATGATTCCCTCTTTGAGGAAGAGCTTTTCTTCATCCCTATCTCCAACGCTCTTGTTGCGAAAAAGTACGGATGCAAGATTAAATTTAATACTTTGATAGATGCGCCTCAAACACACGAAACGAAGAGGATAAAAAAACTTATGAGCCGGCTAGAAACATATCGAGGTAATAATAAAAAAGTCAAAGGATATTTTTTTGTTACGCAGAATGAATTGTGATAGTTTGATTTTAATTTTTACAGCTGACTAAACTATAAAGTTCTTTTTGTATGTAGTGTTTTACGGCACTTGCTAAACCCGGTGTTGGTGGTAGTGGGACACAAGGGCAAGATATTTCCCGGCAACCCTCTCGTACTCCTTCTACTCCTTTAGGTACTGACCAAAACACACCACTGCCCAAGCGGACACCCGACCAACCCAGCGAGAGCGTGTTGGCAGTGATGGCGATATGGCCAACTACATTATTGCATTTCCTAGAGCTACATGTGTCAGCTCCACGGGGACAATTAATGGCACGTTGTTGGTGAACGATGAAGGTGTCCCTATAAAGCACGTACAACTCTAGGTAAATTTTAATATTTTTAACTATTTCATGTACTTTCTACATCTAAAACATATTTATCATGATTTTTATTTTTAAATTAATGATAATATATATTTTTTGTGTAGGAAACAATGAGTTCTACAGGTTTTTTTGGAAACCCATGCGTTGGTAATTTTTGGCCCAACCATACGCACGGGTGGAATTCAATTTAACTGAAAAAGAACTTCTAGATTATCTAAAGCCCTTTTTAGGGTAATACATTTAATGAGAATAAGCGGTGGCTCGGGTAGCCGGCAAATATTTGAAGATATGCAGGGACACCTATAGGGATGCAATTGAAATTAACCCTAGATGCGAGCATCCTCTCACGGTTCCGGAGAGTGAGTGGAAGCACTCATCCATGACGGAAAAGAGAAAAGGGAAAAGAAAAAAGGAAAAATGCCAATTTGGACCCGCCAGGTAAATTACAACTTTAATTCAATAGCTTTAATTTTCTCTATGTCTAAAATAAAAGTGTGCTACGTCATATACGACTTCCAATCTTTGATGTTAGGTTTCCCGACACCTGAAACCAAAGCTAGGATTGAAAAAAAGGGCCATACTTAAACTAGGCAGTACCGCTGCCAGAGAAATTAGCCGCAAGAATTGTAATTAAGTAGTTAAACATCTTATAATTAATTGTATCACCTTCAATGTTTTTGTAATCCTATCAAATATGTCTAAAAATACACAATCATATGTAATGTAGGGTGACGACCGAACCGAAGCCTCTGAGAGGAAGATAAAAATATCGCTTTCCATTTCGGCTATCGAAGCCGTAGTTGAACGTTACGGCTTGGGGCGAGTCCCGGAATGCGGTATCTTGATAAGGTAAAACATTAACCTTTCAATATGTTTGTTTTTTGTCCATAAAATTTAATCTCTAACAACTTTGTTTAAATCGGGGAGCAGCACTACGACGAGGCAAATAACCCGGAGTTTTAGAGCCAAATGTAGATGATCCTCACGTGCAACACGATCATTGCCAATTGGGGACAGTCGACAATGCTACTATCGGTAGAGACCATATGTATTAGTGAATTTCCACTTATAATTTTTTCTAATTATACCTTGATGGATTATCCTTATAACGTTTTTGTTTTTAAATGACGAGAGAATGTTTCCCTTAAGGATCTTACACGGGAAAACCGGGCAGCAGTCCCAACGGCGTCGCCGTGTGCACCGGAGTAAATAATCTCATTGCAATTTTTTTTTATTAATATTACCGAACTAGTTCAATGACATTTTAAAAGCCCGACAATTAAATTTAATATTATCTGTTTTGTAGGTGATGCCGAATCCTTTGGATGAGACCGGACATCGTGACTACACAACTAGGTCAGCGTGCGGGTCGAAAGGCACGAAACGGGAGTAGAGCATGATGATATTGATGATGTAATTAGGAGCTTTAGAAATAGGAAGAAGAAAAAGAAAATTTGATAATGTAAAAATATTGTACTATTATAAGAAAAAACGTTACCATGCCTTGGAATGTTTTGCGTTATATAAAAAACTCATTTTATACTTCCTATTTTTATATCGAAGCATTAATTGCAATGTTTCCTTGCGTACTTTTTGTTGAATTGTTTTTTTATTAGTTATTGAGTACTTTTTTTATGCTCATGAAAGTAAAAATGAAATATAGATTGGGTATTGGGGAGTGAGAGTGATGTGAGGGGGGAGGAGCGCAAGAGCTTCCACCTTCCGTGGTTGGCCCTATTTAGTGAGAATAATTTATTGGAGCGATTTAATTTGAGCAAACCTCCCTCGATCCCGTATGTAACAAATTCCTTGTTGACTTAGTTGCTACTCTTCCGAGATCGTGGGAGGCTTGTTCCAAGTTCATGCGACTCTGATAAATTGTTCTTGAAACGAAGAGGAGCTTATTCGAATTATTTTTTGACATTTCAACATATGTTCTAAAATTATCATAAGAATGCATCTTAGAGTAAAAAATACTACATCAATTACTTGTATTTATTGTATAGATAATGATGGATTTGATTGACTTGGCGGTGCGGTACAAATCCTCTTGCATCATGAGCGTACAACTTGTCAACCGAGGGTCATGTCGAGGATATTTTTCTTGTGCGCTTGACCGGAGTTAAATGTCACATTTTGTAAGTTCCTTCTGAAGTTCATAATTCAATATTAAGCTTGTTCATGATTATTATCTAGGTTTTTGTATGTGTTTTTTCATGTATTTGATTGTAAAATAATCTCATATGTTTCTGTTGTTCACTATGATTTCTCCCATTACCACTCCCCGGGATGAATCGACTTTATTGTTACATAGGTTACTTTATTGTTACTATGATTTCTCCATTTACGATTTCATAGGTTATCCTTGTCATTGTCAATCTCGGAGTTGGTGATGAGCTTTAGTTCTCAGAGATTTGGGGATTTTCTGATATTTCTCCTCATGTCATTCTGCACATCACCTCGTTGTTTAGACATGCAATTTGTCTACCACTTGCTGGTCAGCATATCTGATGGTGCTGCATTTCACCTATTTTGAGTGAGTTTGGGGTTTTCTCTAACATAGCTTCAATCAGATTCGATTACACACTTGAATCTTTAGTCACATAATACTCATGGTTTGGATTGATGAGCATGTTACGAATGGTTGATTGATTCATAAGAACCACCCATATAGTCATCTTGAGATATTTCCAAGTTTTCTCGGGTTTTCCTTTTCCGTTTCTGATGGGTGGGATGGTGTGGGGTGATCTATCATCTTTGGTGCTCTTGTAGTAGGGAATTTGTTTTGGGGATATAAAGGAGCATTTGATGTAGATATCCCATTGTATGCATTCATGATGGGCAGCAGAGGAGTCAAATTTAAATTAAAAATATGCAACCTCTAGCATAGCAGCTTTGAAGGCCAGCGAGAACCAACGTTTAAAGATTGTTTTGTGTTGGCCTTAATATAGTCGTGATTTTCTTTCTATTATCTTAATGCAAATATATAGTCCGGTCTCATTAAAATGAGGATTGTGGATGTATTTCTCTTTGGTTGTTTCTCTCTTATTTAGTATGCTCCAAGTTGCCAAAAGTTGTGATAGTTGTTTAGTTTTTCTTTACAACTTAAAAAGTGGTTTTAGCAATGGGAGTCATGTTTTTTAAGGTTCATACTAATATGAAGATCTTGTAATTCTATATTCGGGGATAAGAGAAGATGGCCTCTGCTTTGGCCAGTATGACAACAATTACCACATCTGCCTCATTGGGTAACGATGAAGGGGAAGAAGTTGGGTGCAATGTTTGATAATTATGTGGACAATTGTCTTCTTTTTCGAGTTTTTTTCACCCATTTCCTTTAATCGCTCAAGCAGAAGAGGGACTACGAGATTACGCGATAGAAGAGAAGGTAGTTAATAAAGAGCTATGGAAAAGGAGTTGTACTTCAACAAGGATGGCTCGGTGACAAAAAAAATTGCGAATTCGAGGAGAAAAAATTATGTTTAAGGAAGGTCACTGCACGTGAAACTTCCTTGTGGTGGATCTTTCCTTGTCCACTTATGACCGATTTTAATGTGTTATTTTAATTTTAATGGAGAGTTGTTTTGGCATATAGTCGGCATTCAATTGCACACTTGCGAAAGCATTGTCAATTTGTCTTGCGGCGGTGTGAAAAAACTGGCGATCTTGTTGGAGTCACCCTTGGGGAAAAGGGAAAAATATTGTCTTGGAGAGCAAGCATGGTTCTCAAAAATAGTTAATTATGGTGTGATAGTAGCTAAGGAGGTGAATTTGTAAGATGTGTGCTCTGGTTTTCTTTTTAACGTTGTATTAGTTCCCCTCTTAAATGTCTTAGATTTGGTAGGCATAATTTGAAAACTCAAGGTGAAAAGGAAACATATTTGTTACCGGTGGTCTACTTGGCCTATGGACTAGCCACATTAGAGTAATGCATAAAGCTTTTCACAACAATAAAAGGAAAGGGTTATAGGCTGAGTCAAATTTATTGTTATTGTGATGTAATGAAATGTATCTCAATGTATGTTTTTGGCCTTTTTGTTAGTTTGATTAGGACCCGGTTAATCTTTGGGGCCAAGTTAGTGGAGTAAGTTGCCGACAAAGACAAATGATTTGAAGTTTGGGGATGGAACCACAACATACGGTGTTCTTGCACATGTTGGAATATTGAAAAATTCGAGAACAATGAATGGAGAATAAATCTCCCTTCCCTCTAACACGGAAAATAAAAATTTCTTTGACGGAGACATAGTTTCAATGCTGAAAATAACTTCTATTCCCTTCAATAACTCAAAAAAAAACTATTACACTTCTTCCTCGAGAGGGATTACAAAATTATGGCTAACACAAAACGTGCAAAATAACTCAACATCATTCAAAACAAACATACTCTGTCTCTAAAACACTCTGCTTGTGTTTTTCACTTCTGTTCTTTGTGCATACACCTTTCAAGTTACACTTAGTCTTTCACTTTTTACACCTTTCTTCATTAAAATAAAAAAATTTACGTATTGTCTATAAAAAAAACTACCAAGCTTTTTGTCCTTTTTATTTTTATATGCCGTAACATATAAAACATATTATAATAAACCCTCTTTTTAAAAAATTAAAATTAAAACTAAATTCTATGGCCCACCTTTCATTTCGCATATGATATATATATAACATATGTTTAAAACATATATATATATTAAAACATATAAAATTAAACTATCAAAACATTAAAGAACCCTTTCCGTCGGACTTCAAAAGTACGAATAGATTGAATTTCAAACCAAATTTGCGTTCCAAAATGGGATGCTGGCGATACTGCCTAATTTGTAATGCAATTCTCAATCAATAATGCCTTATAAAAAATTTGGAGTCTGGTTTTCGGGTTTTGATTCCCTTCAATTTCATGTGATCCAATATTAATGCTCCACGTGTCCTCCTTTTTGAATTTACAAAAGCTGGGGGGTAAATTTTTGTTTGTTTAATTTTTTGGTTGGTGAGCGCGTTAATGTAGTTGTTGTGTTTAAATACAATCACGTATAGAAATATGGCTGCGGCCGTCTACAAAAAAAACTTGCGGGAATTTTAAATCTTTGAGATTAAATTTACGAGGATGGCGTCACCAACAACCTCCAAAAAAAATTTTCGCTGCTTGCATACGATCGCCTGGCTGCCGGAGTTGAAGGTAAATTCAACGGCCACGGGGTTTAATAAGTGAGGTGTAAGGTAAATTTTTATCGATAGTACTAGATTAAAGATCATCTATTCATTTTTGTAGGGTCTTATGGTTTTTGGTTTTTTAGTTTGGATTGGGCTTATTGAGGTCTAAGACTAGTTTTGGAGTGAAAAAAATTGCTATCGAGGTATTAAAAATTTTGGTTCTTTTGTCAAAATTTATGAGCTTGTTAGGAAATGCAAAGCCGACAATGGTTGTATCTTAAATTTGTGGAAAATAATTTGAAATGAAACCTTTTTGTTTAGGTTGTTGCGACGAGTGCAAACCCCGTTCAAATTACTAGGGGCATTGACAAGACAATAAAGGCCCTTGTTTTTGGAACTCAAAATTTTGTCAAAGTCGCAGCTTGCCTTTTGGGTAAATTTGTGGTTTTCCTTTTTGTTGATGGTTTGATGTATCTAATTGAATTAGTTGCTAAAGGTATTTTTGGTTGCAAACTCCTTTTCATTTTTCATACATTATTGGCCTTGTGGAATACATTTGATTGTGTGGTCTTGTTAGATCTACAACATTTGTAGTTGTTTAGTCTTATGGCCGAGGTGCACTTTATTATGGAAATAGTTGATGCAATATTGTCATTTAATCCTTACTTTATAAAGGTAGCATGTTGAGAAGTTTCTTGTGAAACGTTTGGTATTCAAGCTGACATGATCCTATACAACATCATGCCCTTGACTTCAAAATTCATATTCAAAGTGTGCCGGACAATTCTTGCAAAATTTCAAATATTTATGTTGTTTTAAACCATTATCTTTTCATGTATTGGATGTTGAAAATGAGGAAAAGACAGTATGAAACCAAGCTGGTGAATAATTTCCGACAAAACAACCACTTCCAAGACATGATTTAGAAGTAGAACATATGTACTTATGAAGCATAGAAATATATCCCTTGATGCATTGTCAATGTTTGGCTAGGTTATTTTTAGATAACTCCTTATTCTAAATAGTGATCTTCAATACAAGTAAATGCACGGAGAAAGAGAGATCATCATGTGACATAAACCTATTAACAAAAGTGGGGAATGATTATTAGTATGGCATACTAAGTTGTCAATGATTTTGACTATTTGTCTTTAACATGTAAAAATGTTAAATTCCAAACTTACATCATCATTGTTTGGCGTCATGAGCTTGACTAATTGTCCACCATGCTCATAATTTCATTGTTGTATTCATATCTATAAACAACGTTTCAAATAATAATAAAAAAGTTCTATAAGAAAAATCCAGACCTCCATGTTGCTTTTACTCCTTGTGAGACAAAGTCAAAATTGCATTACACAATCTAACACATAAGAATCTCCTATATCCGTTAGTATGTATCCAAATTCTTATAATAGTGTCTTCAAGACTTATGTTGACATTTCCAATGAGATATTTCGCCGTCAAATTTGGGAGCCTTCTTCATTGTTGTATATGTGATCTTTATTAATATAAAGATTGATGGTTTTGTCTTTAAAATGAAATGTAAAAATAATTTATTGTGGTCGATTGAAATTTTTTTTTTAAGCTTTTCATTATGGAAGAGGCTGACATAGATATATGCCCTTCTAATTGAAATTCAGACTTTACCCTTCAAATTTGATCCTTTGTGTGGGACCTTAAAAAGCAATAAAACTATTTGTCGCGTTATATAAAACATATAACAAAACCTTTGTCAAACTTCCAAAGCGAACCCTTTAGTAGGTAGGTATTTCATCACCAATTGATCATTTTACCATGTACCTTCTTCTAGAGGAATATTATTCCACTTGATTAGGTAATTCATAATGGTTATATGTCGAGGTCTGATGTTTATCGCTTTTGTGGTTCAAAGTCAACTTTCATTCTTCATCTAATTTTGGAAGTTCTATTTGCATTGGCATATTTTTCCCAAAACCTTTTTTAGGCAAGACCATGAAAAACTATGAATGCAAGAAGAAAATATAACTTCTATACCACTTGTGCAATCCTATGAATAATTATTTAGAATACATAACATTTTGAGCTAATTCTTTATTCTTCTTTTTCTTGAATGAAGATTGCTTATAATGCTATAATCTAAAATACCCAAAATTACCCTCCTCAAATTATCTTTCACTTCAATGTTGTTCCCCTTGTTGTTTTATCATGTTTCATGTCATTTAAAGGTTTTCTAATAATTTTCAAAGTTTCTTTAGTATTTTCCATATGTGACTCCGTTTCCTATGCTTTGGACTTATCTTGCAAAATATGAGATACTAGGAGTTGGATATCCATAAAGGGCCTTAAATGAGGAAATTTTAGTAGATGTGTGATAGGTAGTATCATGTACCATTCTTCCTTGATGAACCCACTTCATCCATTAAGATTGATTTTCTAAAAAGTAACATTGTAGATAACCTTAAAAACATTTGTTAACTATTTTGTTTGACCATTTGATTGTGTTTGATATGTAGAACTCATGGCGGCTAGTGTTTCTCCACTCATATTAAATAATTATTTCCAAAAGTTTCTTGTTACTATTACTTTAGGAAAACCATAGGAGCCTATGAATTTCTTTCACGGACACTTCTACCACTTGGCTTGTTGTTTATGTACTTTGAGCTCTACAAAAAAAATCTACAAAATTTGTCTATATAAATGACCACAAAATGTAATACTTACCTTTATATTTCGGTAACCTACCTTAATAAATTCTATTGGTATATCTTCTAGTCTCTGAATATGTATGTGGAATGGTTGAAGTAACCTTAGACATTTTACTATCTCTCTTTTATTTATTATGCAAACCTGACCTTCTCTTACAAAATTTTGAATATATTTCTTCATTCCTTCCAAAAATATATTTTTTGATCCTTTGAGATGTTTTAAGGAACCCTGCATCCTACGTCAAAGAGACATGGGACTCCTTAATATTTTTTTATTCAAATATGCTTGCGTGCATAAAAATATTCTACATTTTGCACCAAAGTATATCTCTCTTTCATTCCCAATGCTCCATAAGTTCATCCCATCCTTTATAAATTTTAGTTTTTGTTTAGTACTATTGTCATTTTTCCATTATGGCAAGATTCTTCTAGCCACCTAGGAATAGAAAATGTAATTGGATATAAATTTGAGGCCTCTTCTATTTTAGAAAGAGAATCATGTACTAAATTTTCCTTACCCTTTTTGCAGATTATCTCAAAATTAAAACTTTGCATTTTTTCTCCTATTTTTTTTAATTTTCTAATGAAAATCATAGCTTCAAAAAATACTTTATGCTATCATGGTATATCTTGACTTTAAAGTACCTCCAAATGATATACTATCCCCATTTTTTATTGCATGTAATATTGCTTCCATTTATTTTTCATCACCTTGAGATTTCACCAAATATTTTCTTTGAATTCCTTGCTTTTAAAGCCAATGATATCCCTTATTGTGTTAATGTTACGTAAATTCCTTGTCCTAGTGCCTCACACCCTACTATGAATGTTTTACCAAAAGTAGGTGCAACGTGTTGGTGTAGGAGACATGGCATCCATTAAAGAATGCCAAAGTAGCCTCATCATTCCATATAATGATATTTTCTTCAGAGATATGTGAGTGGACTTGAAATGCATGCATAATTCTTAAAAAATTATCAATAATATCAAGTAAGTCTAAAAAATCTTCTAAGAACCTTGATTTTCTTAGGAATAGGTCATTTTGTAATAGCTTGCATCTTTTGAGGCTCCAATTTCACTCCTTCCTTTAAAACAATATGAACCAAATACTCGAATTCCTTATTTCCCAAAAGCACATTCGGATATTTTTACATAAAAATGATTGTTTTCTATAATTATATAAAATTTTCCACATGTTTAGTGTGGTATTCCCATGATTTATTATAAATATGTGTATTATCAAAGAAAACCAACACAAATTTTATAAGATGGGATCAAACAAAATTGTTCTTAAGTCGAGCCCGTCAGACTTCAAACGACGATAAACCATAATTCAAACCAAATTCGTGTTCCAAAATAGCCTACTAACGTCGGCCAATTTTGTGACACGAAAACCAAATGAATTCCGCCCTAATCTTTTTCGGGTCCGAAGTTGGGCTGGCATACGGAGGGAGAGTTGTGACGCGAATTTCTTATCAAATTCGCCCTAATCTTTTTCGGGTCCGGATTTCCACTGCGCGAGTGGCCCAAACAAAGATACTGCTCCAATCCCAATTTCCGCCACATGTCCTCCAATCAAAAGTTTTGGTTCCCGAATGCGGGTTCATTCAATGGCGTTTAAGGGAATGGGACATGGATATGGAAATTTCATATCAATTAAACCATAATTCAAACCAAATTCGCATTTCAAAATAGCCTGCTGACGTCGGCCAATTTTGTGACGCGAAAACCAAATGAATTATGCCCTAATCTTTTTCGGGTCCGAAGTTGGGCTGGCGTACGGAGGGAGAGTTGTGACGCGAATTTCTTATCAAATTCTCCCTAATCTTTTTCGGGTCCGGATTTCCACTGCGCGAGCGGCCCAAACAAAGATATGCTCCAATCAATTTTTGCCACGTGTCCTCAATCAAAATTTGCCTTGTTCCAAGATGCGGGTGCATTCGATGGCGTTTAAGGCAATGGGACATGGATGTGGTGATTTCATATCAATCGCATTAAGTTTTAATGCTGTTCAATTATCCGATATTTAAGTTCCAAGGTTTTCACATCAAATCGCATTAAGTTTTAACACTGTTCAAGATCGGACCTCCACTCCTGTTAGCGATTCCGCATGCTCCAATATGATCCGGCCTTCGGCTCTCATTAATGAGAGATTAGTTATGACGGGCATTCTTCGATTGCATTGCAGTCGGGTCGATCAAATGGCGTTTCGCTATGGTTTTTCAGACGAGCCAGTTGCTGGGTTACACTGCCTGCTCACTGTGACGAAAATGAGAAGTGGCCAGCTGAACTGCTGCTTAGACCTTGGTGCATATCTGCATTTCTCTCGGTCTGTTCTGTGTCTGTCTTCCTCTGTTTCTTAGAATTATGCTTCTCCGTCTTATCTTGTGCCCACTGCTGAGACTACACCCATGCCTCGCCTGCGTCAAAGGATGCGTTGTTGCAGGGGGAGCACTAGAGGTCAACCCCTGCGCGCTCCCTCCAGCCCCTCAACCGAGTCGTCTTCCCAGTCCAGTGATTATCACGCAAGTCACTATCCAAATAATAGAAGTGGGCGGGGTTGGGTTCTAGGATCTGGCCACCGTATGGGCTACCCTGCTCCTCATTTCCCCACCGCTTCACCTTCTCCCACGATGCACACTGTGCTTTTTTCCTTTAATTGCTCTCTGGACTGCCCACGAATCACAGCTTTAATTACTGTGGTTTTCCGTGAGGAGGCCCAAATGGAAGAACAATGCACCCGTCCAGTGGGTCTGAACTCAGAAAAATCCGGCCAGCATTCGGGCCTTCAAGAGGGGAGCAGTGGCATGAATGTGGAGATAGCACCTGGCGATCCTGGACCTTCCGAAGGATGGTGCCGAATCGTCGAGGAACCACCGGAGGAGTAGTTTGGTTAATTTGTTTTTCTTGCTTCGCGACCCACTTAATTGGGCTAATTTTAGATTATATTACTGTGCTGGACCTCTGTAATATTTTTGAATTCTGTAAACGTTCAAGACTGGTTTCCCCGTATGAGGGAAGTTTTCCTTTTTGATTTTTTGATGACAAATTTGCCATGAGTCTGGGCAATGTTTTTGACTTTGGTGTAATTTTATTCCCACTGTTAATAGATTAAATTTACTTAGAAAAAAAAATGTTGCCTTGTTTCTATTTTAAACCTATTTTTTGAAATACAGAGCCATGTTTATATGATTTTTTATAGTCAAAGCGCTGCGGGGTGGTTTATTATATTAATATTTCACGGTCGAATTATGTTCATAACAATTGGAAAAAAAAATGTTGCCCTGTTTCTATTTTAAACCTGTTTTTTGAAATACAGAGCCATGTTTATATGATTGTTTATAGTCGAAGCGTTGCGGGGTGGTTTATTATATTAATATTTCACGGTCAAATTATGTTCATAAAAATTGGAAAAAAAAATGTTGCCCTGTTTCTATTTTAAACCTGTTTTTTGAAATAGAGAGCCATGTTTATATGGTCTACGTATTATACTCTTTCTCTGTATATCTACAGGAACCTTTTTGCTATGAACAGGGTGGATGCTGTAGCGGGATACTAATGTAAACAAGCGAGCCTAAACCTTACATCTCGGATGCAACAGATGGTTACCAATTTTGGAATCAAGAGAGCCTAATCTTACAAGCGAGCCTGGGTTTCTGCAGATGGTTTTTATTTCAGGAACAAGCGAGCCAGAACATACAATCGACCCTGGGTTTATACATATTTTTTCTCCATCATGGATGCTTTTTTTGTGAGGCGTATATCAACAGTACATGTCTCTGCACATTTCCTGTATCCGCTTTATGATACTATTTTATGTGTTGACAGGTTATCACTCTGCCTTCAAAACTAGCGATGCTGGTTTATTGATATGGTCTAATGGTCTTTTTATATTTTGGACATATCACACTTCTCACATGATTAGCGTTTTTCTCTGTTCAAGGATTTTGGGTACTTTAATTTGTATTTGGAACAATGGACGTCGGTACTCTATCTGTTGCTTTACTATTCTACATACTGCTATTTCACTTTCTTATAGATGCCTCGGGCATATTTGGATGCTTTCTCGGATTGTCGATAATCTCCATGTGGACCGTTACTGGGTTTAATATCAAGTCCCTGCATGTGACATGGGGTATTTTTCTATCACTGTCTGGGGTGGGACTTCCACATTTCTGGATGGATATTTGGGTTCCAATCTTCAGATGTGAAAATGTAATGACTTCATGGACTGTTTTACTTCATATAATATATTTAAAACAACGTTTTTTCTCGTGAAAAAAAAATGATTAATGTTTATCACTCTGCCTTCAAAACTAGCGATGCTGGTCTATGTTGCTGGTTTATTGATATGGTCTCATGGTCTTTTTATATTTGGGACATATCACACTCCTCACATGATTAGCGTTTTTCTCTGTTTAAGGATTTTGGGTACTTTAATTTGTATTTGGAACAATGGACGTCGGTACTCTATCTATTGCTTTACTATTCTACATACTGCTATTTCACTTTCTTATAGATGCCTCGGGCATATTTGGATGCTTTCTTAGATTGTCGATAATCTCCATGTGGACCGTTACTGGGTTTTATATCATGTCCTTGTATGTGACATGGGGTATTTTTATATCATTGTCTGGGGTGGGACTTCCACTTTTCTGGATGGATATTTGGGTTCCAATCTTCAGATGTGAAAATGTAATGACTTCATGGACTATTTTACTTCATATAATATATTCAAAACAATGTTTTTTCTCTTGTGAAAAAAAATGATTGTTTATAGTTGAAGTGCTGTGGGGTGGTTTATTATATTAATATTTCACGGTCGAATTATGTTCATAACAATTGGAAAAAAAAATGTTTCCCTGTTTCTCTTTTAAACCTTTTTTTTGAAATACAGAGCCATGTTTATATGATTGTTTATAGTCGAAGCACTGCAGGGTGGTTTATTATATTAATATTTCATGCTCATTGGAATGCCCACAATTCATAACAAATATTGGAGATTTACTGTCCTGTTTTAAAGTTTCATTTTTTTTTTTTTAAATTGAACCTGCCGTCGGTATACTGATGCCTTGTAAGCGTCGGAATTGCGATAGCTTAAAAACATCGGAAGAGCGACAGTATAAAAACGTCAGACGAGTGACGTTCAAAACGTTCGACCATATTTCATTGGAATTGCGACAGTTTACAAACGTCGGAAGAGCGACGTTCAAAACGTAGGACCACATTTCATCAGAATTGCGACCGTTTACAAACTTCGGAAGAGCGACGTCCAAAACGTCGAACCACATTTCATCGGAATTGCGACAGTTTACAAATGTCGAAAGAGTGACGTTCAAAACGTCGGACCACATTTCGTCGGAATTGCGACAGTTTACAAACGTCGGAAGAGAGACGTTCAAAACGTCGGACCACATTTCGTCAGAATTGCGACAATTTACAAACGTCAGAAGAGCGACGTTCAAAACGTTGGACCACATTTCGTCGGAAGTGCGACAGTTTACAAACGTCAGAAGCGCGATGGTTTGGGAAACGTCGGAAGAGCGACGCTTGTTTGGAAGCAACGGAAAAAGTGTCGGTAGTGCGACACTTTGTAAGTGCGTCGGAATTGCGACAGAATGGAAAACCACGTTTTTCCCGTCCTCGAACTGTCGCTCTTGCAACGACTATGTGTCGGAATAGCGACAAATTGGCCGTCGGAAATTGGGCCAAATTTTCTAGTGGTTCATACTCCCACAGCCTTTATCCTAAATTTTATTTTCCATAGAAAAAGGGAATGACCTTTAAAATCTGGTGTTTACATTGGCTTAGGTGCTAAAGTGCCAGAAAATTGCACACTGCAATGAAACATCATCATTCCACAGTGCATACATTTTTCAGCTACAGAGCACTCATGTCAGACATGTCAGACTTACACACTAGAAAAAAACTAAGCACCCTATAAAGATGTTATGTTGGTTGTGTACAGATTCTTTGGATTTATAAGAAATGGGATGAGAAACATAAAAATTTCAATACATTTCAGAGTTCTTGGACCAACATCCTTGAGCAAGAAACATATAAATTTATTTTTCCTGTAGGCACTGGAAAATCATTTTCCAGCGCCTACAGGAAAAATAAATTAAATGCATACCAAATATCCACTTAACAAAGATTAATGCACAAATATGTTTCATATTAGGATTCTTCTACCACTCATCCTCGCAACTTCAACTCTTATTTATGTAGCTCTCCTTGGAACAATGGATAAATACCTCTCCATGAGGCTCCTCCTCCAACAACAATTTATAACACAACACTGTCAGCAATGCTGCAATTCACCATGACCACTTATACTGACTCCTAATTGTGGCATATATCTCTATTAAACATCCTATCACAGCTAATTTTCATTCGAGTTCTGATTACATTATGCACTTATACAACACCTTTAAAAAGACCTCCATCTGCAATAGTCTGCCAAAGGCTAGTTTATCAACCAAACTAATATTAAAAAAACCAAAATCCTTTATATTAATAATCCAAAACCTATCCTATAAAAATATAATTTAACCTTAATCCTACCCATTAATATATTGAACAATAATAATTACAACTTATCCCATAAATCTTTATAAAAAAAACTAGTGAAATAGAACTCTTTCTCTCTGAAAACTAATCATGGAAATTTCAACATATAGGGAAAATAGAACTCATTCTCTCCGGAAACTAATCATGGAAATTTCAAAATATAAATTTAAGAAATAACACCAATTCTGACCAAATTTACAGAGGAATATGAGTTTTTCAAACAACATCCATGCTACCCAATGCGATTTTGACTAGAAGGTGGTTTTACGTAGGTGCCACTCAACGTGGTTTTATGTAATCTAGGTTTGTCCACCGCCTTCCAAGTTTTTCAGAATAACAAGAATAGAATCAATGCTAATTTTAAAACAGGGGCTCCGAATTTTAAAAATTTGTGGAGTAATATTTACCTCTGCTCCTCAGACTAGACTACAACGAGCTAAGCTGCTAAGTTGATTCAGAGCGGAGCTGCTTGGGACGGAGCCGAGTTGCTTGGGTTTTGCGAATGACGGGAAGTCGTGAGGTTATAACCGGGAATGAGTTAATTTTAAAAATTCAAATTTTAATCGCGTGTGGAGTGGTGGTGTTGTGGGGGTGGCGGGTGGTGGAGGAGTGACGCGAGGGAGGGAGGTGGTGGAGGGTGGGGTCCAAGGTGCCGTTGCCGTCGCTGTCCGCCAGGAGCTGGAATTTCGTCGCCATCCGCTACCATCTAGAGCTGGAGCACCGTCGATGCAGGGTCCACCATCGTGTCGGAGTTGGGAGGGAGTCGCCGAAGGGGACTGATCGGGAGCTGTCACATCAGCTCCCGATTCGTCGAACAAAAGACTCCTCCAATATTAATAATCTTCAATAAATTTTCTTAACAACAATTTAAAAAAAAATATTAATTATCAATATTCTAAAACACACTTACATAAATGAAATATAATTATAATAAATGTAAATATTATATTCATTGCTGGAAAAATTTTAAGGATTCAAATATTATGTCTATCTATAGTATCATAGGTGATTATTTTGGTTTGAAAAGTCATACATATCTAACTTAGGTTAATATTCAATAAAATCATGTAATTTATTATTAATTTTGGCATAATTTTATGAATATTCCATTTAATCATGTGTAAAAAATAGGTGAATTTTTAACTAGGTGAATATTGTTTTTCAGAAGATGTCTAAAAAAATAACCAATTGGCAAGTGTTGAAAAAACAATTCTAGGAATCGATCAAGATATATATATATATATATATATAGAGAGAGAGAGAGAGAGAGAGAGAGAGAGAGAGAGAGAGATGGTGTGGACAAGAGAAAGAATTGAGATGGAGTCAAGAGAGTTTAAGTTTAATGACAGAGTCAGTGTGTCAAGTGTGAAATCATGTCTAGGAATTTGTAAAACCTAATGTTTAGGAAAACATGTTACGTGATAGCATGCATAGTTGTAAGGCCTTAAGAGCTTACTCATACATACATGCAGTGCAAGTGGCACATGGATTCATCAAGTTGAGGAATGGGCCACTTGGAGAGGTACCAAGGTGGCAGGTGTACTAGTCTCCTGGCTTGACGAGGGGAATGTGAGAAATCAAATGAGATGGTTGATGAATGGTCCCATGTCAATCTCAATGAGTCAAGTTTAATTGGGGATTGTTAGGGTTGTTCCAACAAGTTACGAGTGGTTTTGGGTTTCAGTTTTACGGGCGCCCATGTTTTTTCCATGGTATTCATCTCAAATATAGCCTATTTAAATGTTGGAAAAATCAATGTTAATTGGTCACAATGTATCTACACACCACCATCTCTCTTGGTGCTTTGTGATCCTAACAAATATTACTAAAAAGGAAGAATAGTAAACTTGAAGTCATTTTTTTAAGGATGATAATTTTATCAAGGCACTATAACAAGTCACAAAGAGAGCGTACTTGTTTTATAGGCCTCTAGAAACATGTAAATCTCACATGGTTGCATTTATTTCTTATTATTTATTCTAATTAGTTTATGATTTGGAGCTTCCTAAGATCAATACAAGCACAAAGTTAAAGGACATTATTCACGAATACCATGAAGTTTTTTATTCTTATTGAGGACTGAATAGTACACTTTATCTCTCAAACAATGCAAAATGCATGTTATAGTAGATGTTAGAGTATAATTGGTAATGCATATATATGATGGTAAAAACAATTATGTTACATTCTCAATAGCTTCCTTAAGAATCCCAACCAAGGATCAGTAAATGTTTGTACAAGTGTAACACCCTCTTCCCACATCTACCCAAGTAATCGGCCAACTAAGGTAAACATGTGACGAGAGGCTACTAAAATGAGATTCAACCTCCTAGATGAACTTAATGAAGTGGAACTGACAGAAACACCAAAAACACACATTACACTGCATCATAGACATCCTCAAAAGGTAACCCAACCTTCCAGGGCCCTGTTCCTTGAGGGGGGACTCATTAGGGGAATTTTTAGGTCTAAAATGGGCTTCCTAAGGAAATTATAAAATAATAGTGGAAATAATAAAATACTATTTGATTACATCATCAAATTTTAAAGTGAAAAAAGAAAAAACTACTTTTTCAATTCGTATTTTCAACTTATCTCCAAAAAAATTATTCAAATTTCGAGTGGGAGTACTCGTTGGATGAAAAATTTAATTCCGCATCCAAGGAGTATCCATGCTGCATACTTTTTATGGATCCTACTAAGCGAAAAATGAGAAATACATGAAAATTGTGATTGTAATCACGTGTTTTCATGTATTTCTCATTTTTCGTGTAGCAGGGTCCATCAAAAGTATGCAACATGGGTAATCCTTGGATAAGTAATTAAATTTTGTATCCAACGAGTACTCTGACTCGAAAATTGAGTAAAAACTTTAGGAGATAAGCTGAAAATACGAGTTGAAAAAGTAGTTCTATTATTTTATTATTTTTTAATCTTTGTACCCTTTTACTTAAAAAATGGTGAATCAGCCCCCATGGTTGACATCATCATCTTGAATCTTATTGGTTCCTATAAATTTTATTTTGGTTGTACATTTTTCTTAGGAGGCCCATTTTAGACCTCAAAATTCCCCTAATAAATTTTTAGCCCCTTTAAGGCTGAGCCGAGGGAATATAATGGAAAGGGAGCGGCTCTAGACCCTAGGTCCATGAGCTGGCCTTGGCAAGGTAGCAGCTCAAACCCAAAAAATGAATTTTCCACTTGTAGCTCTGGGATTTGTGCCACATTTTCAACCCCTCAGCCCAGGTCACTGCCCAAAACTTCTTGTAACTTCAAGAGATCAGGGTAAATAACATTGAAACAAACAAATGGAAGAAATCACATCATCAAGAACTCATCCAACCCCACCCAACCATGACAGAAATTTCATCAAACATGTCACAAACATAATATCTACAGGTATAAACCAACATATTTAAATAAAGGGGTCTCTTTCTTATCTTAGGATGGATAAGAAGCATTGCTCCCATACAATAGAAACTATTATATAATCAATTTTACCATAGATACATTGGATATTCATTTACAAGTAAAGACATGGAGAGAGACATACCTCATCACTATCAAAATACATGCTTATAACCAGCATGACACCAACAGAAATACCATGGAAATATCAGCAATAGAATCCATAAATATATATACTAGCATATTTTCATACCAAATACT
Organism: Pinus albicaulis; assembly: GCA_034641835.2. NCBI lineage: Eukaryota > Viridiplantae > Streptophyta > Pinopsida > Pinales > Pinaceae > Pinus > Pinus albicaulis. The sequence continues at coordinate 1,091,715,680 of CM076579.1, read as the reverse complement.
GGGTAAATGAACTCTTCATTACCGAATGTAGGAACCAAATGGAGATGGGACTTGCACGTTCCACCCGACCATATATTGGTTGAGCCAAATATACTTCATCCAATCAACCCCGTGCCATATTCAAAGCATGAATGTGGGACTTAAACCGAAAGAACTAACCAGGGCATGCTGAGGCTAAAGCACCTCATTGTCATCAAATAGAAATCAGGCTTTGCCATGATCCAACCCGAATCACTAGGCCAACACCATAAACATGTCATAAATGGCTTTACTATGATCTAACCTTGATAAATAGGCCAACGCAAGCATGGATATCATCAGATTCTCTCCTCTTACACCGTGAGGAATTTCCTATCTCCTAGTCTCTTAGGCCTTATCGCAATCCACATTCTGAATCAGGAGTCACTCGGCCCTAAACTGAGACATACTCTCCATGATTTACTACAATCCAAAACCCGGTATTCCTACGCCTAAAATGGAGATTAAACCACCTCTAGGCTTTACCGTATATCTCGGCATTCACTGGTCGAGAATTCCTAGGCCCACCGATGCAACACAGTCCTAGCTTTACTGCAACCAACAGTCTGGCTCAGGGGTTACTAGGCCAGTGGGTTTACAGTGATCCACGGTCCAGTTCAGGAACCACTAGGCCATGTGCTATATCAATTCAGAGATCCACCCCACTCATCTTTGAATCCATTTGGAAATTTAGTTAAACCAAAAAATGAGAACTCCACAACACCATGGCTATCCGTAAATGGCAAGGCTAGGTTGAAGACACTGTCACACCTAGAAAATTGCATGCCAAGACAAAAATGAACCACATGCAATACCATGCATGACAAATCTAACTAGGAAATCATACATGAAAATCAATACCTGCAAAGAATCTCGTTGTAGCTTCCTGATCCTAATTTTTCCCACATGATCTTTACCTTCTTGCTCCAAATATCCAAGAATGCCACACTCACCAAGAGTACTCCAAGAATACTCTAAGTGTCCAAGAGAATGAGAGAGAGAGAGAGAATAGTGAGAGAGCCATAAGTGTGAGGAAAAATCTTGCCAACTAATCCTCATCGTCCTTTTTATCATTGATGCCTCTAATTTCTTCTTTTTCCATAATTTTCTTTCATTTTCCTCCTCACATGAAACATGTGACCTTTCACCTTCATTTTCTCCCAATTTCCATTATTTTCATAAATGAATATGCCAAAAATTCCATTTTTCCTTTCCAAATCCTTTGGTTGTGCCTTTGTCCATTTCCTTAGCCATATTAACCGAAATCAGCACCCACTAGGATGTTTTTCCCAACATTTAGCTTGGAATAGTTATCCCATCAATCATGGATTTTATTTTTAACATCTATTAAATGGAATTTTCATCATGGATGTTATAGAACCCTCCCCCTTGGGGGACACTGTCCTCGGTGTTCAACCACACATATACCTCAGCAAAATGACTGAAAAGAAAACATACTACCTATGCAGCTTTATAACTTAGCTCGTTGTAGTATTTACAATGAATAACCTGCTCAGAAGAAAAACCATCATGGAAATCATATCGTGTACTAGAGCTTTATAACAAAGCTCATTACGGTATTTACAATAATATACACATATGTACATTTTATCAACCAACAAATAAAAGGATATGATTCCCATGTCAACAACAATGGAATCCAGAGGCTCACACCTCCACCCTCAGAGTAATTCCAGGATTCAACTCCTTCTCAGGAAGTCCAAAATCCACTGTCAAAGTCAAAGCTACATTCAATGTCCATTGCTACAATCCTGCACTACTATACTCTTAGTGTACAATTACCAACTCATTATTCCAAGGAACACTCCCAATGTGCATTTGATTTCATCTGGCAATGCTAATGACCAAAACAAATCCTTACCCGACTTTTCCTTCCCTGCTATGCAGTCCCTCAGGAAATCCTATAGTCCTCTTCCGTGTAGTCACTCAACTTCCATGTTCCTTCACATCCCCTATTCTGGGTGATCCATCACTTGGCAAGGATTCCTCACATCGGAAGATATAAAAACCAAGGCACATACCTGCCTCCAAACCATCATGCCGTCCATATCATGCTGATGGAAATCAATGGACACCAATGGGTATCAATTTCCCACAATGACCCTCCTCCTGAAGTCTTTACCAGCACACTTCTGCATGTCCCAATTCCTTTTGTTGTTGCTACTCATTCTTGCAGTCAGTTTCAACCATCCCAAACCAGGAATTGCATGCTCTCCTGTACCAAGTACATAATTTCCATTAGATTCAAAATAAATTGAAATGGACTCAAATCATACCTCATGGGTAGCTCGTCAACCAAGTACACTTGCAATCATGTTTAATTCCTGTCACATAAGTCAAACTAGCTGCTTGATCAAACCATCATGTATAAACATATCATATCTGGCTAGCTCAAAATGCAACCATCATAGATCAAAATCATAAACCACATGCAATCATCATAAACCATAGTCATAAATCACATGCATACCGATATTGAAATAAAATACTGATACTTATCCTTCATCAGTCTATACTTCTACCTTTACTCTTTCTGTACACACACCGGATCGGTTGCCACTCCTAGCAAGCACCCAATGCCCTTGATTCTCTTTACGCACATACAAATAGACACATTGTACATCACAACACATACCTACACACTAGGCATACAACACCAGATAATGCATATACCCACATCTCACACACAACATAACACATACACCTACACTCGGTGTACAACACAACACATACACCTATGCCTACACCAACGTACAACATATACATATACACCCAATGTACGATAAAACACAATACATATGCCTATAATGGCATAAAATATATACACCTACACCCTGTGTAAAATACAACCTAATATATATACATATGCGTACACAAAGTGCAACACAACGAATACACACATTAGGGGAATTTTGAGGTCTAAAATGGGCCTCCTAAGAAAAATGTACAACAAAAATAAACTTTATAACAACCAATAGAATTCAAGATGATGATGTCAACCATGGGGGATGATTCACCATTTTTTAAATAAAAAGGTAAAAATATTGAAAAATAATAAAATAATAAAACTACTTTTTCAACTCGTATTTTCAACTTATCTCCCAAAGTTTTTACTCAAATTTCGAGCGGGAGTACTCGTTGGATGTGAAATTTAATTCCTCATCCAAGGAGTACCCATGTTGCATACTTTCGATGGGTCCTACAACACGAAAAATGAGAAATACATAAAAAAATGTGATTACAATCACGTTTTTCATGTATTTCTCATTTTTCATGTAGTAGGACCCATCGAAAGTATGCAACATGGGTACTCCTTGGATGAGGAATTAAATTCCGCATCCAACGAGTACTCCCGCTCGAAATTTGAGTAAAAACTTTGGGAGATAAGTTGAAAATATGAGTTGAAAAAGTAGTTTTTTCATTTTTCCCTCTAAAATTTGATGATGTCATCAAATCTTATTTGATTCTTTCCACTATTATTATATAATTTCCTTAGGAGGTCCATTTTAGACCTCAAAATTCCCCTAATGCGTTGCGATACCATGACTACACCATGCACATACATAGTATTGCATGCCCGCAACACAACATGTAAGATATGAACACAATACTATATGTATACCAGTACCATATGCACAACATGTACACAGTACCACTTGTACACACACTGCCTGCACAACGTGTGCACAACATCACATGTACACGACACCACCTGCACAATGTGTACACAATGCAAAATGTACACCACACCACCTATACAATGTGTACACAATACCACATGTACACAGCACCATATGCATGACATGTACATGACACCATATTTACATAGCACCACATGCACGACATGTATACGACACCCCATGTACACAACACCACATGTACAACATGTATACAACACCATATACACACAACACCATGTGTACAATCATGCACACAACACCAAATGCACATAGCACCATATGTACATCACACAAACAACACCATATGTACATATAATTGCATATTCAACATGTACATAGCTCCATATTTACACAACACCACATATCCAACATGTACATAACACCAACCATACCTAGCACTGCATATGAAACATCATATATACAACAAGCATGCAACATCTCATGCACACAATACTACATATGCAACATTACACATCACCATAGATACAACCATTGAATATAAAACACGCACAACATATACACAAAAGTAGCAATGCGCATCCATAGGCCACACAGTGGCCCCACAAGCAACCTTACTTCTAGTATCTTTCCACTATCCATGCTCACCATATCATGTCACATATCACACTACTTTCACTTCATTGATGTACCCCTCAGCATTACTTGTCCATAACATAAACATGGGCATAATACAAGCATGTAATATCAATTTATGTCCATATGATATTGACCTCATAGATCTGTCAAGGCTACTCTTCCACTTGATTCCTCATAGACATGAACCTCTTCATGCCATTCACATGCATAGGAAATCACTCCACATTTATGATCCTTGAAAACCATGTCATATGTTGACATCGACACATACACACACACATATATATATAAACATCAACGTAAATAAATCACGATCTCATCAAATAGTGACATACATACTTGCATATATACATATATAGACATCATCATAATTATGACCACAACATGATTACCAGATAACATAGGGTGTAGGTTAAGACAACTTCCTTTATTCGTGCACAACATTGAGAACGGTAGTTCCCAACACAACCAGGGCATATGATATCTCAAATCCATTTACTTTACCTTTCGTATTACCTTTCTCATGTCTGTATTTCCACCATCCATTTACCACAATGGACCCAACCAGTCCAATAGAATGTCATAGTATTACCTTCTGTTGTGCTTAGTCATGCAGTGAGCTTCATCAGTCTGTACTTCTGCCTTTACTCTTTCTGTACACAGACCGGATCGGTTGCCACACCTAGCAAGCACCTAATGCCATTGCTTCTCTTTAATCACATACAAATAGATACATTGTACATCACAACACATACCTACACACTAGGCATACAACTCCAGACAATGCATATACCCACGTCTCACACACAACATAACACATACACCTACACTCAGTGTACAACACAACACATACACCTATGCCTACACCAATGTACAACATATACATCTACACCTAGTGTATGATAAAACACAATAAATATGCCTAAAATGGCATAAAATACATATAGCTACACCCTGTGTAAAATACAACCCAATATATATACATATGCGTACACAAAGTGCAACACAACGAATACACACGTTGTGATACCATGACTACACCATGCACATACATAGTATCACATGCCCGCAACATAGCATGTACGATATGAACACAATACCATATGTATACCAGTACCATATGCACAACATGTACACAATACCACCTGTACACACACTACCTGCACAACGTGTGCACAAAATCACATGTACATGACACCACCTGCACAACGTGTACACAATGTGAAATGTACACTGCACCACATGTACAATGTGTACACAACACCATATGCATGACATGTACATGACACCATATTTACATAGCACCACATGCACGACATGTACACGACACCTCCTGTACACAACACCACATGTACAACATATATACAACACCACATACACACAACACCATGTGTAAAATCATGCACACAACACCAAATGCACATTGCACCATATGTACATCACACACACAACACCATATGTACATAGAATTGCATATTCAACATGTACATAACTCCATATTTACACAACACCACATATCCAACATGTACATAGCACCAACCATACCTAGCACTGCATATGAAACATCATATATACAACAAGCATGCAACATCACATGCACACAATACTACATATGAAACATTACACATCACCATAGATACAACCATTGAATATAAAACATGAACAACATATACACAAAAGTAGCAATGCACATTCATAGACCACACACTGGCCCCACAAGCAACCTTACTTCTAGTATCTTTCCACTATCCATGGTCACCATAGCATGTCGCAGATCACACTAATTTCACTTCATTGATGTACCCCTCAGCATTACCTGTCCATAACATAAACATGGGCATAATACAAGCATGTAATATCAATTTATGTCCATATGATATTGACCTCATAGATCTGTCAAGGCTACTCTTCCACTTGATTCCTCATAGCCATGAACCTCTTCATGCCATTCACATGCATAAGAAATCACTCCTCCACAAGAATGATCCTTGAAAACCATGTCATATAGTGACGACATACACACACACACACACACACACACACACACACACATAAATATAAACATCAACATAAATAAATCACAATCTCATCAAATATCGACATAAATACATGCATATATACATATATAGACATCATCATAATTATGACCACAACATGATTACTAGATAACATAAGGTCTAGGTTAAGACAACTTCCTTTATTCGCGCACAACATTGAGAACAGTAGTTCCCAACACAACCAGTGCATGTGATATCTCAGATCCATTTACTTTACCTTTCGTATTACCTTTCTCATGTTTGTATTTCCACCATCCATTTACCACAATGGACCCAACCAGTCCAACAGAATGTCATAGTATTACCTTCCGTTATTCTTAGTCATGCACCGAGCTTCACCAGTCTGTACTTCTGCCTTTACTCTTTCTGTACACACACCGGATCGGTTGCCACACTTGGCAAGCACCCAATGCCCTTCTTCTCTTTACTCACATACAAATAGACACATTGTACATCACAACAAATACCTACACACTATGCATACAACACCAGACAGTGCATATACCCACGTCTCGCACACAACATAACACATACACCTACACTTGATGTACAACACAACACATACACTTATGCCTACACCAATGTACAACATATACATATACACCCAGTGTATGATAAAACACAATACATATGCCTACAATGGCGTAAAATACATACAACTACACCCTATGCAAAATACAACCAAATATATATACATATGTGTACACAAAGTGCAACACAACGAATACACATGTTGTGATACCATGACTACACCATGCACATACATTGTATCACATGCCCGCAACACAACATGTATGATATGAACACAATACCATATGTATACCAGTACCATATTCACAACATGTACATAGTACCATCTGTACACACACTACCTGCACAACATGTGCACATCACATGTACACGACACCACCTACACAATGTGTACACAATGCGAAATGTACACTGCACCACCTGTACAATGTGTACACAATACCACATGTACACAACACCATATGCATGACATGTACACGACACCATATTTACATAGCACCACATGCACGACATGTACACGACACTCCCTGTACACAACACCACATGTACAAGATGTATACAACACCACATACACACAACACCATGTGTACAATCATGCACACAACACCAAATGCAAATAGCACCATATGTACATCACACACACAACACCATATGTACATAGAATTGCATATTCAACATGTACATAGCTCCATATTTACACAACACCGCATATCCACATGTACATAGCACCAACCATACCTAGCACTGCATATGAAACATCATATATACAACAAGCATGCAACATCACATGCACACAATACTACATATGCAACATTACACATCACCATAGATACAACCATTGAATATAAAACATGCACAACATATACACAAATGTAGCAATGCACATCCATAGACAACATACTGGCCCCACAAGCAACCTTACTTCTAGTATCTTTCCACTATCCATACTCACCATAGCATGTTGCAAATCACACTACTTTCACTTCGTTGATGTACCCCTCAGAATTACCTGTCCATAACATAAACATGGGCATAATACAAGCATGTAATACCAATTTATGTCCATATGATATTGACCTCATAGATCTGTCAAGGCTACTCTCACTTGATTCCTCATAGCCATGAACCTCTTCATGCCATTCACATGCATAAGAAATCACTCTACCACAAGAATGATCCTTGAAAACCATGTCATATAGTGACATCCACATATAGATAGATACATACATACATAATATATATATAAACATTAACATAAATAAATCGCGATCTCAACAAATAGCGACATACGTACATGCATATATACATATATAGACATCATCATAATTATGACCACAACATGATTATTAGATAACATAAGGTCTAGGTTAAGAGAACTTCCTTTATTCGCACACAACATTGAGAACAGTAGTTCCCAACACAACCAGGGCATATGATATCTCAGATCCATTTACTTTACCTTTCATATTACCTTTCCCATGTCTGTATTTCCACCATCCATTTACCACAATGGACCCAACCAGTCCAATAGAATTTCATAGTATTACCTTTCATTGTGCTTAGTCATGCGTTGAGCTTCACTAGTTTGTACTTTTTCCTTTACTCTCTGTACACACACCAGATCAGTTTCCACACCTAGCAAGCACCCAATGCCCTTGCTTCTCTTTACTCACATACAAATAAACACATTGTACATCACAACACATACCTACACACTAGGCGTACAACACCAGACAATGCATATACCCACGTCTCGCACACAACATAATACATACACCTACACTCGGTGTACAACACAACACATACACCTATGCCTACACCAACGTACAACATATACATCTACACCCAGTGTACGATAAAACATAATACATATGCCTACAATGGCATGAAATACATACACCTACACCCTCTATAAAATACAACCCAATATATATACATATGCATATACAAAGTGCAACACAACGAATACACACGTTGTGATACCATGACTACACCATGCACATACATAGTATTTCATGCCCGCAACACAACATGTACGATATGAACACAATACCATATGTATACCAGTACCATATGCACAACATGTACACAGTACCACTTGTACACACACTACCTGCACAACGTGTGCACAACATCACATATACACGACACCACCTGCACAACGTGTACACAACGCGAAATGTACACCGCACCACGTGTACAATGTGTACACAATACCACATGTACACAACACCATATGCATGACATGTACATGACACCATATTTACATAGCACCACATGCACGACATGTACACGACACCCCTTGTACACAACACCACATACACACAACACCATGTGTACAATCATGCACACAACACCAAATGCAAATAGCACCATATGTATATCACACACACAACACCATATGTACATAGAATTGCATATTCAACATGTACATAGGTCCATATTTACACAACATCGCATATCCAACATGTACCTAACACCAACCATACCTAGCACTGCATATGAAACATCATATATACAACGAGTAGGCAACATCACATGCACAAAATACTACATATGCAACATTACACATCACCATACATACAACCATGGAATATAAAACATGCACAACATATACACAAAAGTAGCAATGCACATCCATAGACCATACACTGGCCCCACAAGCAACCTTACTTCTAGTATCTTTCCACTATCCATGGTCACCATAGCATGTCACAGATCACACTACTTTAACTTCGTTGATGTACCCCTCAGCATTACCTGTCCATAACATAAACATGGGCATAATACAAGCATGTAATATCAATTTATGTCCATATGATATTGACCTCATAGATCTGTCAAGTCTACTCTTCCACTTTATTCCTCATAGCCATGAACCTCTTCATGCCATTCACATCCATAAGAAATCACTCCTCCACAAGAATGATCCTTGAAAACCATGTCATATAGTGACATACATACATACATACATACATACATACATACATATATATATATATATATATATATATATATATCAACATAAATAAATCGCGATCTCAACAAATAGCGACATACATAAATGCATATATACATATATAGACATCATCATAATTATGACCACAAAATGATTACCAGATAACATAAGGTCTAGGTTAAGAGAACTTCCTTTATTCGCACACAACATTGAGAACAGTTTTTCCCAACACAACCAGGGCATCTGATATCTCATATCCATTTACTTTACCTTTCGTATTACCTTTCTCATGTCTGTATTTCCACCATCCATTTACCACAATGGACCCAACCAGTCCAACAGAATTTCATAGTATTACCTTTCGTTGTGCTTAGTCATGCACCGAGCTTCATTCAGCCCTTACATTACTTCTTTGGTTCAACAAATCTCTCATTGAGCTCCATCAATTTTCCTCTTTCCCAACCAATTCCCAAGACTCAAAACATAAAATACAATGACAAGAAAAAGAAACAAACAAGAAGAAAACCATGAAAACCAATAGCAATAAGACACCAAAAACAAAGTGGCATAGCTATGCACCATACATAGACAAAACCGTAAATCAAGCTCAACAAATCACAAAGGAATAGAAATACAAGACTAACAACAGACACCATGACTCAATCCCCATGGTTCCCAATGCCTCCAAGTCAAAGCTCAATCCGAGCCTTCTTTAATATTTCATGGAAAACTCTTTACCATGCAATCCCCTGCATCATATTGTCATAAACACATAACTATCAATGCATAAACAAATATAACAATATACTAGTTATCTTACCTTGCTACTATTTAGTTTTACCATATGCTATCACATCACCTTGCTTATACTCAACTACATATCAACTACCTCAACACATAGTGCATTAGTGAAACCATCTCAAAACATGATCATTCATTCATGCAATATTATAGATGAAAACTCATATCATACAACTAATAAAACATGAAAACAACATATAGACTACATCAAATACAACGTAGGCGACATACGCAAGCTCAATCCTTAATGCACCTCAGGGGAGGTTATCTTGTCTACACAATCAATCTAGATTAGCACAAAATAGCTTCACAACACATCAAATCAACCCTAAATAAGGTCATGATATCAATAATAGTAACTATATAACATGATCACATCATAAGCTCATAAACACATGTCATTCATGCATAGAAATCACATATGCACAGTCAGTCTAGACATAATACAACACACTATCAAAATTAGATTGAATCATGCCTAAATGCCATATCCCTAACCATCCACATGGGCCAACACAAATTAGCATAATGCATATAACATCAAGATGTTAATTAAATAACCCTAAGCATCAAGTCACTAACATGCAACAACAACAGGTTAACCTATAATGTACTCATCAACAACATATTGCATAGCCATCCAATTATCTAATCATAAAACAACAATAGTAATGCATACAACCATAGGTTACTATCATTCATGGCTATCTGACACATGTGCATATAACTACACTAATCAACTAGCATCTATAATGTATGTAACCATAACATCATCATAATGAAAGGCATACACATAACCATAACGCACATGACTACACTGATCAACTAGCATTTATCACATATGCACCCATAATAACCATAGAATGACAAACATACAAGTAACCCTAATGCTTACAAAAACCATGAATCACATACCTGGATGCCAAAAATACAAACTTGCATGACAACATTCTCTTGCCTTGAGGTCCAATGCTGCAACTTCACTTTAATGATCTGCATTTCCTACTCTATCTCAACCCACACATTAGCATTATAACATACCAATATCATCATTATGACCTAATTGCATACAATTACCTTAAGCACAAAAACCCCAATAAAACTAATGCAAACTTTACCATACGCACCCACTTGACATGTATAACCAATCATTAACGACCATTGCATGTCCCACATATCGCATCACATAAGCAAGCATACACGGACAACACACAGGCATGACTAATGGATAACCTTGGCATAGGAAATAAATGAATATACATGTAACAACATGTAAGCAAGCATACACAGTATATACATAAGCATGAACAACACATAACCAATCATACACACATGATGACACATGTTGACAACAACACCATCAACCCTTCCATGTCGACACCACTGCCACCATGGCCAAAACAACACGGATGCAACAAGCACATATAAACCTCAAGTGCCATACTAAATACATATGAAACCAACATAAATGCATGATCTAAACACCACCTATCAGTCCAAGAGTTGAACCATGCACTGATACCACTCTGTGGTATCAGGTATCACACAAAGAGACCAAAACCAAACATCACCCAAAGAGAATGGAAACCAACACCACCATCATGCATATGCAAAATAACATAGAACATAATCATGAGGAACATATATGAAATTGACATGCATGCACAAAAAACACACATATCCCAAGGAGAGTGAAACCACGTTCGGATACCACTCTATAACACCCTCTTCCCACATCTACCCAAGTAACTAGCCAACCAACATAAACATGTGACAAGAGAATAATAATATGAGATTCAACCTCCTAGATGACCTTAAGGAAGTGGAACTGACGGAAACACCAAAAACACGCCTTACACTGCATCATTGACATCCCGAGGAGGTAACCCAACCTTCCAAGGCCATGTTCCCTGGGGGGAATTATTCTTAGCTCCCTTGAGAATGATCTACAGAAATATAAGGGAAAGGGAGAAGATATATACCCTAGAGCCACGGGCTAGCCTTGGAAAGGTAGTGACTCAAACCCAAATAACTAATTTTCCACTTGTAGCATCAAGATTTGTGCCACATTTTTAGCCCCTGAGCCCTTGTCACTATCCAAAACTTCCTATAAGTTTAGGAGAGGGTAAATAACATTGAAAAAAATGTTGGAAATATTGTCATTGATGGCAAAGGAATTGGAAAAAGTCAGCAGAGAAGAACAGAAGGAGCAGCGACAGAATAGAATACAAAGGCGCAGCCGAGTTTTGATGAACATCAACACGCATTCAAGAAGGATGGGAGAAATGTAAGGATGAATTAATTTTCATAAGCCGCAGCCACAAATTGCAGAGGAGAATTGATTATGGTACTGGACAGCGCCATTTTATAGTGGAATGAAGACATTCATAGTTCCAGACTACGGAGGAGTAGAGTTTATTTAAAAACAGTCATTTCGGGCGTTTAAGCCCTCAACAACCAAGTATGAAGAAAATTGATTAAAACAGCAGAGGCCCTTTAAGTTTCTAAATAGGAAAGGACAAGTGGTCCCCACCACTTTAGCGCAAATCGCAAGATCGCAAGTTTTGAAGTTTAAATGTCTTGTTGATATGGATTATTTGCGATATGCGATCGTCGCGCCATCGCACGATCGCAACATCGAAATGTCGCAAAATCATCCTCTGCCCAAACCAGAGTTTGGTGATTATTGCGATATGCGATCATCGCACAATTGCATGGTATATATATATGTGCGCGCCGATTGAATGTTGCGATATGCGATCATCGCAATATCGCAATATCGCATATTTGTTATTTCCGCCATTGCATATCGCACATCGCAATTGGCCGACTGTGATGTGGGCCCGGAGTCGAAAATTGAATATTATTTGAAGAACCCGAAAGGTTATATGGATATATATATTTCTGATGAGTTAGTGGCACGTTAATTTTTTATGATGGAGACAAATATTAGGGTTTCAAATTGGATTGACGCGATTATTAATGCAAAATGATTGAGATGTATGGGTGTTCCACTTGCAGAACTCACCACATCAACAACACACTTGCATATGGAAAAGCGTTGGATATTGTTTATAAAATCTGAAGGGTTAAACTTTGGGTTAAAGGGTTGGCACACATAGATAATTTGAATTTCCTCGGTTGAATAAAATAAATTTAAAAAAAAAAAAAGGAAATCGAAGAGCCCCGGGGGGATAAACTAAAGGGAATACTGACAAAGGAATACCTTTAGCAGTTGAGTGGTTTTAGACTCATGGTATTGAGAAAGGCGAGAACTATATAAAGGACAAAGATCATTATTCGATGGTGACAGAGGTGCGAGGGTCGACGAAGAAGGAATTCCTCTAAGGAATATCTATATGGACAGACGACGTGCTTAATTGATGATTCTGAGTCCATGATGCGCCCATCGAGATATTGATATAAAGGTGATGAGTCTTGAGATTATTCAATAGAAGAAACGACGAAGAGCTAGCACGTGTCTGTTGAAGAACACATATGGATCCAGGTCATCTACATTGTAAGTGCATATGATAGTTGGGGTTTCTGAAGATCAATATACACAGAAGGATAGACGGGATATTGAATGCATATATTCTCTGAAGTCTGGATTACGTCTGATGTTTGGGTTACAGTGGTCTCACTGTTCTGTTATGAAGAATTGGGCAAAATATGTTTGTTGATAATTGAACAAAGGGTTGCATTGAAACTGCTGGATCTAGTGTGAAAATTGATGAAAGGTGGTCTGCAGTGGGTCAGAGGGTTGAGGCCTTCTGTATATAGAAGCTGATGATATGATCAAGGGGTTGTAGCTCCCTTCCAGGAGAGGCTGGTAAACGAGAGAAGGTTGTATCCTTCTGCAGGTGGGTGCCTGCGTGCTGGTATAAGTCTGCGCCAGCACAGAAATTGTAATATGTTTTCTTTATAATAAAATATTGAAGATAGAGACTTCAGCAGCGGTGGTTTTCTCCCGAATTGGGTTTCCACCTTAAATCCTGGTGTTCATATGTGTTGCTGTGTTTGATGGTTTGTACTGTTATTTCTATTCATGCTTGCTGCTTATCTGATGAATAAATGATGCAATGATCTAAGTAAAGACATGATAAGATCTCTGGACATACAAGTTGGATGCAGTACTGTAACATATGGTTTTAAGAGAAAGGAAAACTAAAAAATTGTCAGTCAGCTCTAAATACTGATTCACCGCCCTCTTAGTATTTTTTCCCAACAATTGGTATCAGAGCAGGTCCTTCTTAAAAAGCTTAGCCGCTAGAAGGAAGATCAAGCAAGATGAGAAATCAAGATGGAACAGCATCTATCAGGCCTCCACTCTTTAATGGAAACAATTTAATCTTTTGGAAAACAAGGATGAGATCCTATCTTCAGTCTCTGGGAGCAGATGTATGGGAAATTGTTGAACAAGGATATCAATATCCAGCTGCAGTGCCAACGGATCCGACTGAAAGAAAGAACTATGAAACAAATGCAAAGGCGGTCAATGCTCTATTAGGAAGTCTAACTGAAGCAAAATTTGTCAAAGTCATGCAGCTAAATACAGCAAAGGAAATATGGGACAAAATCATTCTAAGCTATGAAGGTGATGCAAAGGTAAAAAGTGCTAAACTTCAAACTCTCAGAATTCAATATGAGAATATAAAAATGCTTAATGAAGAAAGCATTGCAAATTTCTTTCTACGTCTTGATGATATTGTAAATCGCATGAGAAATCTGGGAGAAACAATAACTGAATCTACTTTGGTTGAGAAAATCTTAAGATCTCTAACAGCAAAATTTGAGTCAAAAGTTTCAACTCTTGAAGAAAAGCAGGATCTTCAAAATCTTACTGTGGTACAACTTCATGGCATACTAACTGCATATGAAATGAGAAGAGGAGGACCATCTGAAGTCAAAGAAGCAGTCTTTAGAAATTCTACAAAAGGGAAGGAAGTACAAATAACAGAAGGATCAGGATATATCTCAGAGGAAGATGAGATAAAATTCGTAAAGAAACTTCAACTTGGCACAGGACGGTTCAGAGGTAAGCTTCCTTTCAAATGTTTTGATTGTGGAAGAGTTGGTCATTATGCTACTAAGTGTCCTTATAAAGAAACACATAAAAAGGGGAAGGAAGTAGCAAGAAGGAATAAAAATCATTTTAGCTCTAGAAATAGTTTCTATATTCATGAAGATAGTGATGGGTTATCTGATAGTGAAGAAGAATGTGAACAAGACCTTAGACTTCTCATGGAATTTGAAAAAGAATCTAGAGAAGAAAAGGATACTTTTGTGGATGCTCTAGAAGACATTGATTTTTTTGATGAAAACAATAAACTTAAAATCTGCCTAGAAGAGAGTAAAATAATCATAGAAACTCTAAAAAATCATCTTGAAGAGAAGGAGAAGCACAATGAGAAATTAGAGTGTGAAGTAGTAAGTCTAAGAAAAGAAATTGAGAAAGTAAATACTCTGAATCTTAGATTTGCTAAAGGATCTGAAACCTTAGATGAAATCATCAAGGTACAACGTTCTCCTCTTATAAAGACATGACTTGGATATACCGGAGAATCTTCTCAGCCTTCAGCACCAAATTATCTAAAAACAGTTACAGCTGGTTTACAATATGCTGCCACTCAGTAAGGGAATAAAGAATCTTTACAAGTAAAGCATGATCATCTCAATTCAAAGAACACTAACAGGAATGTCTTTCATGGAAACACCAATCAACAAGTAAATTCACATAGAAGATTCTATGATCACATAAATTTCTTTTTCAATGGACAATGCTTCTCATGTCACAATTTTGGTCATAAATCTGCTCAATGTGTTGCATATAAAACCATCATGACAAGAGAATCAAGAAAGAATAGGATTGAATTTGAAACAAAGAAGAATACTTATAACAATTTTTCCCCTCTTCAAAATGAAGTTGAATGTGCTTATTACAATAACTTTGGCCATGTAGAAATGCGGATACGAGGAGAAAAGTGCGGCTAAAGAACATATAGGGCTAGCTCCAACAGTATGGAAAAAGAAGGAATTACAGGTTGAAAATTGTGGCATAGCGTTATTTGCAGACGGTGAAGAAAATCAATGGTACATTGATAGTGGATGCTCAAGACACATGACAGGTGACAAAAACAAACTTCTTGCATATAGTGCTCTAGAAAAGGAAAAGAAGGTTACATTTGGAAATGATAATCCTGCGGTAATTAAGGGAAAAGGGTCTGTGTTTCTAAAAGAAAAGGTGAAAGCTAACGATGTCATGTATGTGGATGGATTAAGGCATAACCTGTTAAGTGTAAGTCAAATATGTGATCAAGGAACTGAAGTTGTCTTTAGTTCAAAATAATATGTGGTACGTGATCTTGATACAGGTAAAACAATTATAAAAGGAAAAATAACTCCAAGCAACCTGTATGTATTGAAAAACTGCAAAGAACAATGTTACTTGAGTAAATCTTCAGAAAATTAGCTGTAGAAGGTTGAGGCAACCATAGGTTGAGGCATGAGCTTCTCAAATCAACAAATCAAGCAGACTTAAAGCTGTTCGTGATCTTCCCAATATTACTCTACCTGAAAATATCATATGCAAATCTTGCCAATTCGGTAAGCAAACCAGAGTGCAATTTAATGCCAAAGAAGGATCTTCAAGTAAGCCTCTTGAACTCATTCATACTGATATATGTGGACCTATGAGGAAAAAGTCACTACGTGGGGAAGAATACTATATCTTATTTATTGATGACTACTCTAGAATGTGTTGGATCGGGTTCATTAAACACAAAGATGAAGCATTTTAAAAATTTCAGATCTTCAAAGCATTGGTAGAAAATGAATTAGATCTAAAAATCAAGTGTCTTAGATCTGATCGAGGAGGAGAATATACATCAAATGAATTCTTTGAATTTTGTGAACAACATGGCATGTAAAGGCAGTTTATTGTGTTGGCACTCCACACAACAAAATGAGAATTATTCATAGGGAAAAGAATAGATAAGCAGTTCAACAAATGGTAAACTGTCTTGGATGATTAGGAACACACAAGCACATTTTGGGGAGAAAACGACACATACGGTAAACAATCTCAACAAGGCACATGTTCATGTAAATAGTGATAAAACCTCCCATATGAACTTTGGTATGGTAATCCTCCCACTATAAAGCATTTTAGAATCTTTGGAAGCAAATGCTTCATCAAGAATAATGATGAAAAACTTGGCAAGTTTGAACCCAGAGCAGATGAAGGGATATTTCTTGGATACTCCTCTAGGACTAGGGCCTATAAATGTTACAATAAAAGACTTCGGAAGATTGTTGAATGTATTGATGTTGTTATTGATGAGTCTTCTGCAGCTCCAAAAGAAGAAAAGCAAACTACAGATGAAGATGATGATGACACATATCCTTCAACATCAAATAGTAATGATACAAACAGTGAACCCAGTGAAGAACCCGAAGATGGTTTGTCTGAAAAGGCTCCCTCCAGATATGTTCAAAAGAATCATCCAGAATCTCAAATTTTGGGAGAAAAGGGATCAGTTGTACAAACAAGAAGAACTCTTATGGGATCTTCTAGCAATCTGGCATTTCTGTCCACTATTGAACCTCACAGTGTTAGTCAAGCTAGCAAAGATGACTTTTGGATTCAAGCCATGAATGAAGAGCTTGATCAAATTGAAGAGAATCACACTTGGAATTAGTACCAAGACCTCATGACAAAGAATTTTGTTGGAACTAAAATGGATGTTCAAAAGCAAAATTCAAATGAGAATGGGGATGTTATAAGAAATAAAGCTAGACTTGTCTGCAAGGAGTATGCTCAAACTTATAGAAGGTATAGACTTTGAAGAAACCTTTCTCCATGGCAAGGCTTGAAGCCATAGAGAATGTTTCTTGCTTATTTCAAGCCCAACAAATCGAGTTTATCAAAATGGGATATTGCATCACTTTTCTCAATGATCTAGAAGAAAGTTTATATGGAACAACTTGAAGGATTCATTTTGGGAAATAAGTGAAAATCTTGTTGTAGACTTAAAAAGGCTCTATATGGTCTCAAACAAGCTCCAAGGGCATGGTACTATCGTCTTGACAAATATCTTCATCAATAAGGATTTTCAAAAGGGTCTGCTGATAGCAACTTATACACAAAAACTGAAAATGAAAAACTGTTGATTGTGGTTGTATATGTCGATGATATCATTTTTGGAAGTAATGAAGAGTCTATGACTCAGAAATTTGCTTCTAATATGCAGCAACAATTTGAAATGTCTTTACTTGGGGAACTAACATTCTTTCTTGGCTTGCAAGTGAAACAAGCAACCGATGGTATATTCTTATCACAAGCAAAGTACCTCAAGCAAATCCTGAACAAGTATGGCATGGAAGATTGCAAACAGGTAAGTACACCAATGATAACCGGATGTAATCTCAGTTATAATGATGATTCCCCCACCGTAAATCAACCAGAATACAGATCTATGATAGGAAGTCTACTTTATCTCACTGGAACTAGACCAGACATTATGCATGCAGTTGGGATTGTTGGACGATTCCAAGCTAATCCCAAAGAGTCTCACCTTCAGGCTGTCAAAAGAATATTCAAATATCTACAAGGAACTCAAGACTTTGGACTATGGTATCCAAAGAATTCTGATCTTACTCTTCATGCTTACACTGATGCAGATTGGGCTGGAAATGTTGATGATCGGAAAAGCACTAATGGTGGTGCATTCTATATGGGGCCCCGGTTAGTATCTTGGTTCAGCAAGAAGCAAATCTCTATTGCCTTATCTACAGCAGAAGTAGAATATGTGGCTGCCGCATCATGTTGCACTCAACTTCTTTGGATGATGCAAACCTTACAAGACATTCAAATCAAATGTTCACCTCATATCTCCATTATGTGTGATAATACAAGTGCCATCAGTATCTCAAAGAATCCTGTTATGCATTCCAAGACCAAGCACATTCCCATCAAATATCATTTCTTACGTGAACAAGTGCTTGAACAAAAGGTGAAATTGGAGTATCCTCCAAATAACAAGTTGCTGACATATTTACCAAACCTCTACCCAGGGAAGCATTTGAATATCTCAGACAGAAACTGGGAGTAGTCTCTGCCATGCAGAGGATCAGGTCTACTTAATTACAGAAGATTAAATTTGTTGTGAGGTGCTGTTAGACATCTCTGAATGCACAGGCTAAGGGGGAGCATTGGTTATATGAAACAGATGCATTATTGGCATTTATAAGTCACCTTGTTATATTATGAAGATGCAGCATGATCTTAGGGGGAGCATGGTCTTGATCAACCCTTTGCCATTGATGTCAAAGGGGGAGGAAAAGAAAAGAAGGGCTTCTATAAGACAAATAGAGGAAGGGTATTTCAAAGAAAGAATAGTTACGAGTATTACAGAGGAAGAGTATTGCCATCAATGCCAAAGGGGGAGATTTTTGGAAATATTGTCATTGATGGCAAAGGCATTGGCAAAAGTCAGCAGAAAAGAATAGAAGGAGCAGCGACATAATAGAATACAAAGGCGCAGCCGAGTTTTTGATGAACATCAACACGCATTCAAGAAGGATGGGAGAAATTTTAGGATGAATTAATTTTCATAAGCCGCAGCCACAAATTGCAAAGGAGAATTGATTATGGTACTGGACAGTGTCGTTTTATAGTGGAATGAAGACATTCGTAGTTCCAGACTACGGAGGAGTAGAGTTTATTTAAAAACAGTCATTTCGGGCGTTTAAGCCCTCAACAACCAAGTATGAAGAAAATTGATTAAAACAGCAGAGGCCCTTTAAGTTTCTAAATAGGAAAGGACAAGTGGTCCCCACCACTTTAGCGCAAATCGCAAGATCACAAGTTTTGAAGTTTAAATGTCTTGTTGATATGGATTATTTGCGATATGCGATCGTCGCGCCATCGCACGATCGCAACATCGAAATGTCGCAAAATCATCCTCTGCCCAAACCAGAGTTTGGTGATTATTGCGATATGTGATCATCGCACAATTGCATGGTATATATATATGTGCGCGCCGATTGAATGTTGCGATATGCGATCATCGCACTATCGCATATTTGTTATTTCTGCCATTGCATATCGCACATCGCAATTGGCCGACTGTGATGTGGGCCCGGAGTCGAAAATTGAATATTCTTTGAAGAACCCGAAAGGTTATATGGATATATATATTTCTGATGAGTCAGTGGCACGTTAATGTTTTATGATGGAGACAAAGATTGGGGTTTCAAATTGGATTGACGCAATTATTAATACAAAATGATTGAGATGTATGGGTGTTCCACTTGCAGAACTCACCACATCAACAAGACACTTGCATATGGAAAAGCGTTGGATATTGTTTATAAAATCTGAAGGGTTAAACTTTGGGTTAAAGGGTTGGCACACATAGATAATTTGAATTTCCTCGGTTGACTAAAATAAATAAATAAATAAAAAAGGAAATCGAAGAGCCCTGGGGGGGTAAACTAAAGGGAATACTGACAAAGGAATACCTTTAGCGGTTGAGTGGTTTTAGACTCATGGTATTGAGAAAGGCGAGAACTATATAAAGGACAAAGATCATTATTCGATGGTGACAGAGATACGAGGGTCGACGAAGAAGGAATTCCTCTAAGGAATATTTGTATGGACAGACGACGTGCTTAATTGATGATTCTGAGTCCATGATGCGCCCATCGAGATATTTATCTAAAGGTGATGAGTCTTGAGATTATTCAACAGAAGAAAAGACGAAGAGCTAGTGCGTGTCTGCTGAAGAACACATATGGATCCAGGTCATCTACATTGTAAGTGCATATGATAGCTGGGGTTTCTGAAGATCAATATACACAGAAGGATAGACGGGATGTTGAATGCATATATTCTCTGAAGTCTGGATTATGTCTGATGTTTGGGTTACAGTGGTCTCACTGTTCTGTTATGAAGAATTGGGCAAAATATGTTTGTTGATAATTGAACAAAGGGTTGCGTTGAAACTGCTGGATCTAGTGTGAAAATTGATGAAAGGTGGTCTGCAGTGGGTCAGAGGGTTGAGGCCTTCTGTATATAGAAGCTGAAGATATGATCAGGGGGTTGTAGCTCCCTTCCAGGAGAGGCTGGTAAACGAGAGAAGGTTGTAGCCTTCTGCGGGTGGGTGCCTGCGTGCTAGTATAAGTCTGCGCCAGCACAGAAATTGTAATATGTTTTCTTTATAATAAAATATTGAAGATAGAGACTTCAGCAGCGATGGTTTTCTCCCGAATTGGGTTTCCACCTTAAATCCTGGTGTTCATATGTGTTTCTGTGTTTGATGGTTTGTACTGTTATTTCTATTCATGCTTGCTTCTTATCTGACGAATAAATGATGCAATGATCTAATTAAAGACATGATAAGATCTCTTGACATACAAGTTGGATGCAGTACTGTAACATATGGTTTTAAGAGAAAGGAAAACTAAAAAATTGTCAGTCAGCTCTAAATACTGATTCACCCCCTCTCTCAGTATTTTTTCCCAACAAAAAAACATATGGAAGCAATCACATCATCAGGAACCCATCCGACCCCACCCATACATGACAAGAATTTCGTCAAACATGTCACAAACATAACATCTATAGGTATAAACAACATATTTAAACAAAGGGGTCTCTTTCTTATCTGAGGATGGATAATCATAATTTCTCCCTTACACCATAGGCTATTATACAATTGATTTTACCATATATACACTGGATATTCATTTACAAGTAAAAACATGGAGAGAGCCATACCTCATCACTGTCATGATACATGCTTATAACTAGCATAACACCAACAAAAATTCCATGGATATATCGGAAATAGAATCCACACACACACACAGACATACATATATATATATATATATACCAGCATATTTTCATACTGAATACCAGAGAAATGAGCTCTTCATTACCGAATGTAAGAACCAACCAGAGATGGGACTTACACATTCCACCCGACCATATATTGGCTGAGCCAAATCTACTTCATCCAATCAACCCTATGCCATATTCCAAGCATGGATGTAGGACTTAAAACAAAAGAACCAACCAAGGCATACCGAGGCTAAACCACCTCACCCTCGTCAAATAGAAACCAAGCTTTACCATGATCCAACCCGGATCACTCCGCCAACACCATAAACATGCCATAACCGGCTTTACCGTGATTTAACCTTGATCACTAGGCCAACACAAGCATGGATATCACCAAATTCTCTCTGCCTACACCTTGAAGAATTTTCCTATCTCTTAGTCTCTAAGGCTTTACCGCAACCCACAGTCTGAATCAAGGGTCATTTTTCCCTACACCAAGACATATCCTCTAGGGTTTACCACAATCCAAAACCCAAGATTCCTAAGCCTTAAATGGAGCGTAAACAAACTCTAGGATTTATCGTATATCCTGCTATTCATCGGTCGAGGATTCCTAAGCCCGCCAAGGCAACACAGTTCTAGATTTACCGTAATCCACAGTTTAGCTCACGAGTTACTAGGCCAGTGGCTTTAACATGATCCAAAGTCTGGTCCATGGACCACTAGGTAATTTGTTATATCAATTCGGAGATCCACCCCACTCAGCTTCGAAATCACCAGGAAATCTAGTTAAACCAAAACATGAGAACTCCACAACACCATGGTCATTCGAAAATGGCAAGGCTCAGCTGAAGACACTGTCACACCTGGACAACAAATACCCACATGCTATACCATGCATTCCAAATCTAGCAAGGAAATCATACATGCAAATCAATACTTGCAAAGAATTCCACTGTAGTTGTCTGATCCTACTTTTCCCTGCATGATATTTTCCTTCTTTCTCTAAATCTCTAAGTATGCAACACTCACCAAGAGTTCTCCAAGAATACTCTAAGTGTCCAAGAGTATGAGAGAGAGAGAGACAATACTGAAAGAGCCACAAGTGGGAGCAAAAAGCTTGCCAAATTATCCTCAGCATCCTTTTTATCATTGACGTCTCTAATTTCTTCATTTTCCATAATTTTCCTTCATTTTCCTCCTCACATGCAACATGTGACCTTTCATCTTCCTTTTCTCCTAATTTCCATTATTTTCATAAATAAAGGTGCCAAAAATTCCATTTTTCCTTTGCCTTTTCCAATTTCCTTAGCCATATTAACTAAAATGAACACCCACTAGGATGTGTTGCCCAACATTCACCTTCGAATAAGTGTCCTGTCAACCTTGGTTATTATTTTTAACATTTATTACATGGAATTTTCACCATGACTGTTACAACAAGCACACATTTTTCGAATGATACATCTCATAGATCTTGTGAATGACACATCTCATAAATCTTGGGCTAGAGGAATGAGGAAAGAGAGATAAAGGGAATTCTCAAAATATTTGATACATGATGTATTATCATAGGGATATCAATTTTACTAGAAAGAAGATGAAGAAATTGAGAGTATGATAGATAAATATGCCTAGATACAAAAAATGGGAAATGATCAATATGGAGAACAATGAAATTAGGGTTGCCGATGAAATTTTTTTGAATGAATAGAATCACAATTCTCATTAATGTAATCTCAATTTTAGGCTTGTCATATTGACAAGGCTCATTTTGAATAGGTTCATAACTGAACTTAATCAATTACATATAAGTTAGAAAATTTCACTAGTTTAATAAAAAATTTATCATAAAACAAAATTATTAAACACTACTATGTGAAAGAAAGAAAAACTATGCATTATCTTTATAACAAGCTTAACTAAAAGTATAAATTATTCATGGATTGTTCATAGATTTACATTCAAGTACTAACTATTTGTTTTGTTACATGGTGAATATGCCAACATTTAATGTGCTCAAATGATAACTAGGGATTGGATACCATCACTATAACCATGTCATGACTAATAAAAAATATTAGCATAACATTACAAATGCAACAAATATGCTATGAACCACCATGATAGAGACCTTTAGAGAAATGTATAATATGAACATGAAGAAAGATAATTGACCTCATTTCCTTGAGTTGGCTAGATGTATATTCTTGATTATAGAAAATATCATCAAATTATATATTTATAACTAATATTTCTAATTAGCTTCCTATGTTATTACAATTTAAACCCATAACCTGCTTATAAAAAATCATTAAATTATATATTTATAATTAATATTACTAATAAGTTTTTTATGTTATTACAATTTAAACCCATAACTAATTGTGTTAATGCTTTGTAAATCCAAAAGTAGATAAAAATATAACAAATAAAATACAATTAATAATAAACCCTAATATAGATATGAATGAGATGCAAAAAGATAAACTTGCTCATGATCATGATTCACATTAGTGAATATTTAAAAATACAATAATTATCAAAAATCTAAAAATTGTGAATTAGATATTATATATATATATATATATTTAAAATTATTTAATATTTATTATCTTCGTAAATAATAAATAAATTAAAAAAAATTCATTATAACCGGAATTTTTGAATTGCCCTTCTCAAACAAATTTGAACTTATCAAAAAGTTTCAATTGTAATCACGGCTTCTGCACACTACACACTAAATGAAGTATGTGACTCAATAATGAAATGAATATATTTATGTAACTTAATAATGCAAAATATATATATATATATATATATATATTATTCGTAAACCAAAAAATAATCATTCTAATTAGTGTTTCTCAATCTGAAAATTTCTCTTGATTTGTATGTGCTTCAATTTTGAAAACTATTTTTTAACTGCGTTAAGATCACGCACCTTACATCTTTTGTTGAATATCATCCATTTCTTTGTGTAATACCATCTATAAAATGATTTCCAAGCTTATTTAATCTTGTTTTATCTAGGCATATTATAAAACAATTTGGTTTCTTAAAAGAGACAAATCCATGACATTGTTGTAATTTTTATTCTATTAGAACTCCACTGTAGATGTGTGCTTTATGAAAATAGATCTCATAAAAGCATATGATTGTGTTGATTGAGATCTCATTAGGTTGATTCTTTATAAGATTGGGTTTGGGTTTGGTGTCTTAACTTTGGACTGGATTATGGAATGCATTACTAGAGTGAATTTTGGAGTAATTATTAATGGCATTCCATCATATTTCTTTAAGGCTACTCGAGGTATTAGATAAGGTTGTTCTTTTTCCCCATGGTGTTCTTGATAGTGATTGAGGGCTTAAGGAGAAGGATCTCAGATGCTAGAGCTAAAGGTATCATTTCAAGGTGTAGAATATAAAGGAGAACCATTATTACTCACCTAATATTTATAGAGGATGTCTTACAAATGGGAAAGGCTCTACATTGGAGTGGAAAACTTTACATCGGATATTGACACATTTTGGTGAAGCATATGGTCTATTAATGAGTAAAGAGAAGTTCGTTCTAATTTTGAATGCTCATGAGGATCCGTAGGTTTTGGAGATAGAAAAAATATTTCATTTCTAATCAGTGCAACTGGATGGAGGCTTGAAATATTTGGGTTTCTTCATTAAGCCAAATTTTTATGGGAAACGGGATTTGGATTCGATAGAATCGAAATTTGAGAAGAAATTGTCTCTCTGCTGACATAGCTAGTTGGAATTAAGGGGCATACCTATTATGATTAGATTTGTTCTCCAACTCATCACTATCTATTGGATGCATATATATAAGTTTCCTTGAGGGATGATAAATAAAGTCACCTATATTATCGCTAACTTTATGTTAATAGGTTTAGGACAATCTAGAAAGATACATCTTGTGTGATTTTGGGATCTATCACGTCACATGAATTTGTATGGATGGGATATAATATATATGGATCACTTTAACAAATCATTTTTAATCAAGAGCCTATGGAGTGCTCTCGAGGTAGATGAATATGGTGAAGGATTATCAAAGATAAATATCTTAAAAATAAAATGATCACTGAATTTATCAGAGACGGGGCTAAGGAGAAATAGATAGCCTCACTATCAAGGAAAAGTATGATGTAAATTAAACACTAGGTTTTTTATAAATCTTCAATGTGAGGTGTGCATGGGATCGAAGATTGAGATTGGTCTGACAATGATAAAAGGGATGGTAGTAAATCATACATTATCATTTCTAGTTCTCAATCTGTTACATTATAATGGCATATTTATTCTGAAAGATATATATGTGGATAGAAATCAGTCATTTGTCTTATGTTCATGGAGGAAGGCTGTGGATTTGGGTCTTTCATAATCCCTTGGTATTGAAAGGGATGGATACATCCTCCAATTTTTTTTTTGCGCGTATCATTTTATCAGTGAAGGTGTAACTGATGACTTGGAATGAGAATGTTTGCAAAGGTCAGATAGTGGTTAAATAGGTTTACTCTGATATGGCTACAAAAGTATTGTAAATGGATTATCCCCTTTAAACTAAAATATTTCATCGGGTTGGTGGTTCATAATAAAATTCTTACATGAGAGAATATGAATAAAAGAGGTATACATGGTCTAGTTAGATGTGTACTATGTTATAGATCATTAGAAGATGTGATCAAGATGTTGATCACCTATTTACTCGGTGTCCTCTTTCAGTTTATATTTGGGTTGGGATTTTTCAGAGATCAACATCAGAGTTGAGTGGGGTAGGTCTTCCGTGGGTCTATGTCTCCAATAGTGGTTTCGGGATCAAAAGGAATTTAAAGCCTTTCGTTTTATCTTTTTTGGGTATTATGGAGGTCAAGAAATGGACGGATTTTTGAAGACATTGAGCAAGTTGTTAGTATGACATGTCATAAGATCTTGCCTTATTTTTTTGGAGATTGGTGCAATAAAGGAGAAGCTACCTAATAGAATGTGCATTTTCAAGGAAATATGGGCTTCATTTCCAGTACGTTTATCTTCCTTAGAGGTATTGGTAATGGCATGTATATTTTGATGAGTCTGGGGGATTTCTACCATTTCATATGGTCGAGTGGTAAGGGTTATAATAATAACAAAGAGATATTAGCTTTATGGGGTGTACTATTTTGTGCGAAGTGGCTCACTTTGATGAAATGGTAGTCTTTGGGGACTTTAAACTTTCAATTGATTAGGTTAACATGGCATACATTCTTGAGATTCATGAGCTTTAGAATTAGATGAATAGGGTAAAATTGATGATGAGGTCATTCTCAAGGATATCTTTCTTCCATATTTATCGTGAACAAAATGAGGGAATGAATAACCTTTCAAAACAAGGTTGCTCTTAAGTTCCAAGTGTGACAGAGTATTCTACATATCTTTCAAAAAAGGGTTGCTCTTATGTTCCAAGTGTGATAGAGTATTCTACATATGAAAATGATTTGTTCCCTCTCAAGGCATATTTAGATATGAGGATCCCATTATTAGTTTGGCATTTTGGTGTATGTATATATATATTTTTTATGTCTCTATAGGTAGGTAGAGTATGTACTTTAGTGATACACATCTGCATGTTTATGGTATTTTGAAGTACTAGAAAGTGATAGGAATAAGTCTGCAATAAGAGGTTAACAGAATTATATGTGGGTGAGATATAGTATTTTTGTTAAGAAATGTTAGTGACATAGTTGGAAAAACTTAAAACATATGTAAATGAAGTTACTTTTATAATAAAAGCAAATTGCTTTTTTCTTCTTAAAAAAAAAAAAAGGAAGTCGGAGAAATTGTGAGTGCCTCGATGATAACGTACAAGAGTATAAAGCAAGGATGCAATATTGTGCATTTACATTATTATCATTTCTCAAATAATAATAGGTAATGAGAATATGCTTGAAGAAACACACCCTCATATGACAAAGCTATGTGGAACATATACTTCACAAAAAATCAACATAACAATAAAGTCTTAATCAAAGATTTGAAGTTAATAAGCAAATAAAGTTAATAAGAAATTAAATAAAAATTGTTACAGGGAGATCCACCTGAAGGTATTGCTTCCAGCAAGCTCATTAAGAGAACCTAACACTGAGAGTCTCTAGGTGAAGTGACCCACAACCTCTAAATAAAAAAATGCATTAACCACAAAACTATAAGAATTAAACTAGCTAATCAAAATAATAACCAACATCATAAATTTTAAAGCAAGGTAAAGTAATATTCATGATTAACCATATATCTTGTGATTGATCTTTCTTAATTGATTATCTTGACCGTAACCTCTCAATAACAAAATGCATTAACCACAAAATTAGACGAATTAAAATAACCAATCAAAATAATAACTAGCATCATAAATTTTAAAGCAAGATAGAGGAATATTCATGACTAACCATCTATCTTGGAATTGATATTTCTTAATGGATTATATTTCTCTCCATTGTGATTTATCTTTCTTAATTGATTATCTTTAACTCCGTTGATTGTAGATTCCTAAAAATAATAAATATTACTAATTTCGCATATTCTTAAGAAAAAAATTCCAAAATTGTTGTCATTTGTTATCAATTGCAATATCTTGTAGATATCTCAAACACAAACAAGTTGATTGCAATATCTTGTAGGTATGTGAAACACAAATAAGCTAACCCTAATATCTGTATTTGAAGTCTTAATCCATTCCAATTTCATAATACAATAGAGCTCACAAATTTATATGTCAATATCTTGCAGGTAGGTCAAACACAAATAAGCTAGCCTGAAAGCTCGGGTTTGGAAGTCTTAATCCGTTCCAATTTCATAATACAATAGAGTTCACAAATGTATATTCAACCACCACTAGCTGCTACCTGGTGGTAAACTAACATTATGATTCTCGAAATTGAGACAAACTCCAGAATTATCTTCTGGATATTTACGGTATATCAAAGAGTTGGATCCAAAACTACGCGGAGCCTCAAGCATTGACTGTTACACCTTGAAGGTGATGATGAAAGAAGGGTTTAATGGAATTAGGGCCAAAATTGGGCGGAGAATCCATGCCATCTGAGATCTGCAAGAATTTCTTTTGCATTTTGTCTACTGATGTGTAACACTTACATTCTTATTCACCTACATTTACCATTTAAAAAAAAAAAATTCAAAATGCACACATGGAAACCATACACTAGACTAATTTACATTTATATTACATCTCATACTTATTCACTTGCAAATAATAATGTATATTGGGATTTACATTATTTCGTGGTTCTATTTCGCTTAAGTTAATCATTCCTTGTTTTACTCTAAACGGAATTGATCAGAGTCGGGTACGCAATCCACAAATTTGACATATCGGTATAGGCATTAAACTCCTGGGTACCCTATAGATCTATTCATGCGTTCGCCAGCTATCTTAATTCAAACTAAATTATACCAAAGTTTATAGCTCGTACCTGTAGATTACATTGATTATTAATATTATAGTTTTATATTTCAATGGACCGGTCTCGTAATTTACTCTAGTAATTAAAGCCATGCCTCGGGTAGTGTTATGGACTCCATCTGTCTGGTTGTGCTGGCACCCTCTCCATCGTTGGATTGATGCTCATCATCATCAACGAAGCTCCGGGCTAATGAGGTGGGTTAGGGTAACCACCCACCCCTACCTCCCGCCACAGTTTCCATTGTTGTGTTATACATTGTGGGGGGCTCGGCTCTGCAACTACGTATTTTTCGGAAATTCCTCTGCCGTGAGAGCTCCGCCAACCTCATGGCTATGTGAATTATTGTTTCCTGTTGCTACTTTCCTTGCAACACTGATGGACAGCTCTGAAGATGACCTGTGTAACCCTTTTGGTGCCATGGGATGGGCTCCACAGGTCAATATGCAACGATGCAGGTTATTTCATCCTCCGGCCCGAGTGTTGGCTCACCGCTGGTTACATCCACTCCATGGTTTGAGTAGGTTGCCATTGTCTCCGGCAGACTTCCACATACACATGATTCTACAGTAAGAATTCATTGCCAGTTTTTCCTCATAGTATTTCACACAAAATAAATATGAAAATTAGGGGAATTTTGAGGTATAAAATGGGCCTCCTAAGGAAATTATAAAATAATAGTGGAAAAAATCTAATAAGATTTGATGACATCATCAAATTTTAGAGGGAAAAATGAAAAAACTACTTTTTCAATTCATATTTTCAACTTATCTCCCAAATTTTTTACTCAAATTTCGAGCGGGAGTACTCGTTGGATGCAGAATTTAATTCCCCATCCAAGGAGTACCCATGTTGCATACTTTTGATGGGTCCTACTACACGAAAAATGAGAAATACATAAAAAAACGTGATTACAATCACGTTTTTTTTATGTATTTCTCATTTTTTGTGTAGAAGAGTTCATCGAAAGTATGCAACATGGGTACTCCTTGGATGAGGAATTAAATTCCGCATCCAACGAGTACTCCCGCTCGAAATTTGAGTAAAAATTTTGGGAGATAAGTTTAAAATACGAGTTGAAAAGTAGTTTTATTATTTTATTATTTTTTAATATTTTTACTTTTTTACTCCAAAAATGGTGAATCATCCATTATGGATGACATCATCATCTTGAATCCTATTGGTTGTTATAAAGTTTATTTTTGTTGTACATTTTTCTTATGAGGCCCATTTTAGACCTCAAAATTCCCCTAATGCATGGGTTTTTCTATTTGTTTTAATCCTTGATTTTCCGCAATTGCTAACTCTGTGTAAATGGTTTTTTGTTTGGAAACCAGCTAGGTACCATCCAGTAAACTTGGAACATTCCAGCACGTAGTCTCAACATTGGCTTGATTATCCTTGTTGACGGTAAGAGCTATTCCATGTTCTCTCGGTACTCTATCCAAAGTGTTTCACACAACATTCGACCTTCCTCTTCTTATCTTGCAGGCGAGGTTTTCTGGCTGTCAGGTGCTTGGAACCCAGTTAAATGTTTAGTTTTAAATTTGGGGTTTTTGTATTGACTGTGCTCCATTTTGGGCTCTGCCCTTTTTCAATATGTGGCAACCGGGATTATCCCCATTTTCCAACACTGTTTTAAGAGGGATTTAAGTTCCAAAGCTGCGCTTATGTTTTTCAATTATAAATGTACTTATGTTCAGTTCTCAGTAATGCTAACTGTGTCTACACAGTCGATTTCATGATATTATGGGTTCATTAGAAGTTATGATGGTTTGTTGTCTAATTCGTTTTTGAACTCCACTATTAATAATGGTTGATATGCTGCAATGATTTCTTCTAGTAAGATTTAGTTTCTTATATGGTCAAGGACTTTGTTCTATCCCGTTCTTGAAGTCTAATAATTTATTGTTGCACAGTTTTGTTTAACGTCTCTCGTTCTTCTCCATTTGAGGCATTCTAAATTGGTTAACGTATGTATCAACTCTTTTATTACCTGTTATGCCCCCCCCACCCCCATTATTCTGGCAGAGGTTTGTTGGGACCAGAACCAGGGCCCTGTTTCTGGATTCTGGTCCTAAACCCACAACCGATCGGTTATCCCATACATTATATGTTATCTCCTCCATTTGGAAGTAATATCTAGCTTTTTACAGTATCTGTTACTTTGCATAATATTTAGTTACAGTAGTTCGTGCTTTCTCATTTTTACTATGGTAGTTTGTAATTCACATTATTAAATTCTGTAACTTGTGTATTTTTCACATAATTCTTGCAGTAGTTTCTAATTTACACTTCATTACAGTAACATATATATCCTTCCAGATTCAATACTACCACATATATTCTATATAAACATTCTAGTAACAAATACTTTTACTTATTCAGCATAGTCATTTGTATTTCTACATTATTTTCACAGATAGTGGGAGGGTTAAGGAAGAGAAATTTTATGCTTCATCTTTTTAATTTTTCTCTCTTACCACACAGAGATTATATACAGTATTTAATTCCTACATGTATCTTTCCTTTCCTATGTAAATATATAATAATTCCTAACTATTTTCTAGAATAAAACGCATGATAAATTCATTGTTCTTGTTCCAATACATAGATATTCAAAAGTATAAATATGTTCACATTTCTTTGTTGTACTATAAAATCTGCAACTCTAACTGCAAACATTAAACAGTAAACTTATGTGAATTTGTACCTACTTTAGAGTACAGGTTTTTCCTCAGTAACTGTCGGTTCACCCAACCTTTAGTGAGGGGATTACGACCTCTACTCCCCCCTTGATTCCCACCAGGTCAGAGGTAATTTTCTGAGACAAGAAGTTTGACCTCGGGACTTGGAAATCCAGTCTTACTTCTCTAGGGTGAATTCTTGAGTTCCACTGGTACTCCCACTAGCTTTGGACACTCAGAATAAGCATCCAATGCTAAACCCTCTAACTCTTATGCACATAATCCCATTCCCTCTTAGGATTTTTCCTTAAATCCTTTTGGGAAGGTAACTGTCAAAACTATCTTAACCTCTTCTTGGGTTTCTTGGAATATTTTACCACATAGTTACTTTCACCTATTACTCAAAAAAAATTATCATTTAATTAAATATTTAAATAAGAGTCATGTGTTAACGTCATTAACGAATGCCTCATTCATTTCTAATTCTGAATGTGTCATAACAACTCATGTAACAATAAGTAAAAGTTAAAAGAATAAAAAAAAGAAGTTACATCTTCTCCCACTAAAAGAAACATCGTCCTCGATGTTACTCGTTTTCTAATAACATCTCTGAATAAGCCTCATACACAACTTTTTCGTCTTCCCAAGTAGCCTCCTCTGGGCCAAATTTCTTCCACTGCACTTTAACTTGGGGGATGACTCACTTCTGGAGCGTTATTTCTCTCTGATATAGGATATGCCATGGTTCTACCAGGAACTCGCGCTCCGGTTCTACGTGTATACCCTGCCAATGTATGATGTGCTTGTAATCGTGTACATAACGCTTCAATAAAGACACGTGAATTACATTGTGCACTAATATATGGCTTGGTAAAGCCAATCGATAGGCCACTGGCCCTATCCTCTTTAAGACCTCGAAGGGTCTGCAGTAGCGGGAATCCAACTTGGCACAAGCATTCCATCGCAAAGTCCTCTTCTTTGGTCTAATCTTCACATACACATGGTCCCCCATTGCAAATTCCCGAAAGGTTCTTTTTATGTCCGTGTAAACCTTTTTTTGGTCTTGTTCCGCCTTCAAATTCTGCCTCATTTTCTTCACTTCCCGCTCCATCTCTTCTAACATATTTGGTCCAAGAATCATCTTATTCTCTGGGCTACTCAAGTTTATAGGAGTCCAACATTGTCTCCCATACAATGCTTCGAAATGGCTCATCTTAAGAGATTCTTGATAATATTTATTGTATGAAAACTCAACCAAATGCAGGTATTCCTCCATTTCTTTGGTTGTTGCATCACATACATGCACAACATGTCTTCTAAAACTTGATTTACCCTCTCTGTTTGCCCATCCATTTGGTAGGCAGTACTAAATTGTATCTACGTTCCCAACCCACTAAATAGCATCTTTGAGAATGTTGATGTAAACTTTACATCACAATCTAAAATGACTGCTCGGGGTATACCGTGCAATCTGAAGATCTCCTTCATAAAAATGTTAGCAATTTGCACTGTCTTATAGGTAGATTGAATAGGGATAAAGTGTGCCACTTTTCTAAGTCTATCGACTACCACCATAATTGAATCATTATGATTTTTGTTTCTAGGTAGCCCAGTGATAAGTTCAATGGAAATGACTTCCCACTTCCATTCAGGCACTGGAATTGGTTGAAGAAATCCCGCAAGGTGTTGATGCTCCACCTTAATTTGTTGACACTCTAGACACTTGGTCAAATATTCTGCTATGTCCCTTCGTATTCTCGGCCAAGAGTAGTATTTTCTCATTTTTGTTAACATATTTTGATATCTCAGATGCCCAGCATAGGTGCTCCTATGATAACTCATCCAAAATAATTATTTTTAGATTATTTTGATTGGGGATATATATCCTCTTCTGAAAAACAAGAAGTTGCTTTTCATTGAGTTCATATTCGAACTTCTTCCCTCGTCTTTCATCATTTTTTACTTGCTGCCACAAATTCTGATATTCTGGGTCCTCCGTTGCTACTTCCAAAATCTGTTTTTGAAAATTAAATTCATTCTGGTTGAAATAAAGTTCATAAATGTCATGCAGTTTTCTGCTTAAGGCATCCGCCACCTTGTTCTCTTTCCCTTTCGCATGCTGAATATCGAAATCAAATTCACTAAGAAACACATTCCATCTAGCTTGGTGGGCATTCAAATCAGCCTGCTTAAATTAGTTGGTTAAACTATTATGATTGGTCCTCAGCACAAATCTTTTCCCTAGCAGATAATGCCTCCATATTTGTAAGGCATGCACAACTGCTGTTAGCTCCAAATCATATGTCGAATATCTCTGATCATGATCCTTCAACTTCCTAGACTCATAGGTTATGACTCTTCCTTCCTAAGTCAACACTGCTCCTACACCCTCCTTGCATGCATCAGTACATACCTCGAATTCTTTTCTTGGATCTGCTACCTTCAAGACAGGAGCAATACTTAACAACTCATTTAATAACTCAAAGTTATTTTAACATTCTTGAGTCCATTTAAAAACCTGTCCTTTCCTTTGCAAAGAGGTAATACGATAAGCTATTTTGGAGAAGCCATTTATAAATCATAGGTAGTATCCAACCAAACCCATAAACGAACATATATCTGCTACGTTCTTTAGAACCCTCCATTCCATAATTGTCTCAATATTTTCCAGGTCCATAGCTATCCCTTCAGCTGAAATCACATGCCCCAAGTATTGGATCTACTCCTTAAAGAAATCACATTTACTAAACTTGGCATAGAGTTGATGCTCTCTTAGCATTTTCAGCACAATGTGCAGATATTCCTTGTGCTCCTCCATATCCTTGGAGTAAATGAGTATATCATCAATGAAAATTAACACAAATTTATCCAAATACGGGTGAAATATTCCATGCATTAAGCTCATAAATGTTGTTGGTGCATTGGTTAACCCAAACGGTAACACCACAAACTCATAATTTCCATACCTAGTACGAAAAGCGGTCTTGCTTATATCTTCATCCTTGATACGGATCTGATGGTAGCCTAACCTTAAGTCAATTTTGGAGAATTTTGTATCTCCTTTGACTTGGTCAAACAAATCATCGATGTGCGGTAGAGGGTACTTGTTTTTAATAGTCAGCTTGTTGAGATGATGATAATCCATGCACATACACATAGTACCATCGTTCTTTCTTACGAACAACACCGGTGCTCCCCATGGGGACACACTTGGCCGAATATAACCTTTATCCATCAATTCCTGCAATTGCATATTAACTCTGTTAACTCCGGTACACTCATTTTGTATGGTTTCTGGGGCACAGATGCTGCCCCAGGTATTAATTCAATAGTAAAATATATGTCTCTTTTTGGTGGCAACCCTAGAATCTCCTCAAGGAAAACATCTTGGAATTCTTGTACAATAGGAATATTTTCCAACCATAGCGGTCTTATCTTTTGTGTTGGTGAATCCAACTTGAATTGCATAAAGCTGGAAACCCTTCCTTATACATTTACTTAGCTGTGATGCAGTAATGGGTCGCAGCTTCAAAGGCTTTTTGATGCCCTGCAATTCCTCTCTTGATCCATCATTAGACTTAAAATATATGACCTTATTCTTACAGTCCACTAAGGACCAATGTCTCTCCATCCAATCCATCCCCAACAATATATCATAAGACCCCAGTGGTAGAACATTGAGTTCCACAATTATATGCTGGTCCCAAATACTCAATTCACAATTGGGTACCTTAGTAAGAATATGCCTTCTAGTCCCTGTAGCCAGTTGTACCAGCCATGGATTTTTAAATTTCTGGTCCTGCAACTTACTGCTTTCTACTACACGAGGGTGTATGTAACTCAAGTTTGCACCAGGATCAAATAAAATAGAAACAGCTCGGGTTTGAATATTACCTTCTAATTCTATCATGGTTGGTTGGTAATCTGCTTGTCGATCCTCCAGTGTTGCATTGATTCTGGGTATGTTTCGAGCTACATCCCCCACCGTGGATGCTTCTTGCAGATTTTCTACCACCTCATTCCTTCCTTGCTGTGGGCAGTTCTTGAAATAATGTCCTTCTCCACATCCCCAGCATTGCAACGGAGGTTTCTAGGGTTTCCCAATATTGGGTCTACTAGAAGCTTCATTAGGCCTTTCCTCCCCTATCCACTTGGTTCTAGTTTGGTTTTTTCCATTAAGTTTGTTGAGTGGATGTCTTGTAGAATTCTTGAAATTGCTTGATCTGCTATTTTTTTTTATTGGTAAAAATTTTCTTCCCCTTTCGAGGTGGCCAACTTTTCCCAGCTTTTCCCTTTTCCTTGGACTGCTAATAGCACATTCACGCTTTCCTAATCACTTCATCCATGGTTTTCGGATTCATGAACTCAATTCTTTATTTCATATGAATTGGAAAACTGCTCAAAAAACGTTGCACCTTGGATTTTTTTTCCACGCGGGTAAGGTACATATCTTAATAAAGACGTGAATTTTGTAATAAATTTGTCCATAGTCATTTGGCCCAGTTTCAGATCATGAAATTCTCAAGATTTCTCATCATAAAATCTTTCAGTCAGATACTTGTCTTTAAAGTACTACTGAAACTCATCCCAAGTCACATTTTGATCTTCCACTCCTCATACATTCTTCAAATCCTCCCACCATAGCGTTGCATTCTCCCGCAGTTGGTAGGTGTCCATGCGAGATTTAAGTTTGATGTTATACTCATACACTTGAAAGTACTTATTCATATTTATTATCCAAGATTCTGCCATTTCCTCCGCTTCTCCATCAAAGATAGGAGGCTTGATCTTCTGAAATTCTCCCTGCAATTCCACCTTTTTCTTCTTCAACTCTTGCTCTTCTATGACATTTCCTGATTCCAACTCATTATATGTTTGACTTTTATGACTTCTTGGCATTCGGTTGCCTTCCACATGGTCATGTATTGCCTGGAATTACTCTCTGTTTTCCTGAGTATTTCTCTCAGGGCTAGGTTGTCCACTGGGAGGATTCTGTCTATTCGACAAACTCTTCAATATCCTCTCTTGTTCTCTCATCAACCTTTAATTGTCATTGTGAACTTTAAGCATTTCTTTTTGTAACTGTTGTACAGTATCCAACAACTTATTTGTCTATTGTTTTTGTTCTTCCAACATTCTGCTTGTCTGTTGGTGCTGTTCCACACTTATCTACACCCACAATTCAGGACTGACTTCAGGATTGGTCACAGGATGAGTCTCTCCCATGTTTATGGGTGGGTGTTGACTTGATTCCCTTCTCATGGTGGATTGCAGTAACCTATTCCTGTACTTAACACAGTATTAAGTTAATGTTAATAAAATTCATAACAAAAAAATATAGTATGGTTCTAGCACATTTGGCCCCAGTTTGTAACTTATGCTCTGATACCACTTGTAACACTTACCTTCTTATTCACCTACATTTACCATTTAAAAAAAAAATCAAAATACACACATGGAAACCATACACTAAACTGAATTAGATTTATATTACATCTCATACTTATTCACTTGCAAATAATAACGTATACTCGGATTTACATTATTCCATGGTTCTCTTTAGCTTAAGTTAATCATTCCTTGTTTTATTCTAAACGGAATTGATCACATTCGGGTACGCAATCCACAAATCTGAAATATTGGTACAGGCATTAAACTCCTGGGTACCCCATAGATCTATTCATGCGTTCGCCAGCTAGCTTAATTCAAACTAAATTATACCAAAGTTTATAGCTCGTACCTACAGATTACATTGATTGTTAATATTATAGTTTTATATTTCAATGGATTGGTCTCGTAATTTACTCCAGTAATTAAAGCCATGCCTCGGGTAGCATTACAGACTCCATCTATCTGGTTGTGCTGGCACCCTCTCCATCATTGGATTAATGCTCATCGTGATCGAAGAAGCTTCGAGATGATGAGGTGGGTTAGGGTAACCACCCACCCCCACCTCCCACCATAGTTTCCATTATTGTGTTACACGTTGCGGGGAGCTCGGCTCTGCAACTGCGTATTCGTCGACCATGCCCCTACCGCGAGAGCTCTTCCAACCTCATGGCTATGTGATTTATTGTTTCCTGTTGCTAATTTCTTGCAATGCTAATAGACAACTCTGAAGATGAACTGTGTAACGCTCCACAGGTCAATCCGCAACAATGCAGATTCTTTCATCCTCCGGCCTGAGTGTTGGCTCACAGCTGGTTACATCAACCCCATGGTTTGAGAAGGTTGCCATTATCTCC
Organism: Pinus albicaulis; assembly: GCA_034641835.2. NCBI lineage: Eukaryota > Viridiplantae > Streptophyta > Pinopsida > Pinales > Pinaceae > Pinus > Pinus albicaulis. The sequence continues at coordinate 1,091,676,767 of CM076579.1, read as the reverse complement.
GATAGACTTACACATACACGTGATTCTGTAGTAAGAATTCATTGCCAGTTTTTCCTCATAGTATTTCGCACAGAATAAATATGAACATGGGTTTTTCTATTTGTTTTAATCCTTGAGTTTTCGCATTTTCTAACTCTACGTAAATGGTTTTCTGTTTGGAAACTGGCTAGGTACCGTCCAGTAATCTTGGAACATTCCAGCACATAGTCTCAATGTTGGCTCGATTCCTTGTTGATGGTAAGAGCTATTCCCCTTTCTCTTGGTGCTCTATCCAAAATGTTTCACACAGTAACATTCGACCTTCCTCTACTTATCTTGTAGGTGAGGTTTTCTGGCTGTCAGGTGCTTGGAACCCAGTTAAATTTTTAGTTTTAAATTTGGGGTTTTTGGATTGAATGTGCTCCATTTTGGGCTCAGCCCTTTTTCAATATGTGGTAATCGGGATTATCCCCATTTTCCAGAACTGTTTTAAGAATGATTTAAGTTCCAAAGCTACGCTTATGTTTTTCAATTATAAATGTACTTATGTTCAGTTCTCAGTAATGCTAATAGTGTCTACATAGTTGATTTCGTGATATTATGGGTTCATTCGCAGTTACGTTAGTTTGTTGTCTAATTCGTTTTCAAACTCCACTGTTAATAATGGTTGATATGCCGCAATGATTTCTTCTAGCAAGATTTAGTTTCTTATATGGTCAAGGACTTTGTTCAATCCCATTCTTGAAGTCTAATAATTTATTGTTACATAGTTTTGTTTAACATATGTATTAACTTAGATAAATGTCTTTTCGGATTAATCACATCATTAGGATTTTGTTCGATGTTTCGAACCAACTAATGTGGTTCATCCTCAGGACAAGGTGAAAAGCCAATCGATCTAATTGAATAAATAGTGTAGGATGAACCACATTAGTTGGTTCGAAACGTCGACCAAAATCCTAATGATGTGATTAATCTGAAAATACATTTATCAAATCTATGGATCACAAAAGTCTCATATCTAACAATACTTAACTCTTTTATTACCTGCTATGCTCCCCCCCCATTGTTCTGGCAGAGTTTTGTTGGGCCCGAAACTGGGGCCCTGTTTCTGGGTTCTGGTTCTAAGCCCACAACCGACCGGTTCTCCCATACATTATATGTTATCTCCTCCATTTGGAAGTAGTATCTATATTTCTACAGTATATGCTACTTTGCATAATATTTAGTTACAATAGTTCGTGCTTTCTCATTTTTACTATGGTAGTTTGTAATTCACATTATTCAATTATGTAGCTTGTGTATTGTTCACATAATTCTTGCAGTAGTTTCTAATTTACACTTCATTATGGTAACATGTATATCCTTCCAAATTCGCTACAACCACATATATTCTATATAATCATTCTAGTAAAAAATACTTTTAATTATTCAGCACAGTCATCTATATTTCTACATTATTTTCACAGATAGTAGGAGGGTTAAGAAAGAGAAAGTTTATGCTTCATCTTTTTAATTTTTCTCTTTTACCCCACAGAGAGTATATACAGTATTTAATTCCTACCTGTATCTTTCCTTTCCTATGTAAATATATAAGCATTCCCAACTATTTTCTAGAATAAAATGCATGATAAAATCATTGTTCTTATTCCAATACATAGATATTCAGAAGCATAAATATGTTCGCATTTATTTGATGTACTATAAAATTTTCAACTCTAACTGCAAACATTAAACAATAAACTTATGTGCATTTGTACCTATTTTAGAGTACAGTTTTTTCCTCAGTAACTGTCGGTCCACCCAACCTTGAGCGAGGTGATTACGTCCTCTACCCCCCCTTTCTCCTCACCAGGTCAGAGGTAATTTTCTGAGAGAAAAAGTCTGACCTCAGGACATGGAAATCCACTCTTACTTCTCTAGGGTGAATTCTTGAGTTCCACTGGTACTCCCACCAGCTCTGGAAACTTAAAATAAGCATCCAATGCAAACCCTCTAACTCTTCTGCACAGAACCCCATTCCCTCTTAGGATTTTTCCTTAAATCCTTTTGGGAAGGTAACTGTCAGAACTATATCAAACTCTTCCTGGGTTTCTTGGAATATTTTACCACACAGTTACTTTCACCTTTTACTCAAACAAAATTATCATTTAATTAAATCTTTAAATAAGAGTCACGTGTTAATGTCATTAACAAATGCCTCATTCGTTTCTAATTCTGAATGTGTCATAACAAATCATGTAGCAATAATTAAAAAATAAAAGAATTAAAACAAGAAGTTACATGATGCCACCAAATCTAGCCTAGTGGTAGTTGCACATGGATGGATGATTATAGTGAACTTCCACGAAGAGATCGTCCACGATGAGAGGCATCTCTAGATCGCCGAGCCATCGCTGCAAAATTGGCCACTCGCTTCCCTCGATGTACATCTTTACAACCACTGTATCAGTCACTTTCAATTGCAGCTCCTCTTTCATATGCCACCTATTTAGAGTTCTACAAATAATATAATAAAAATATATATATTTTAATTCAAATTCTGTATATAATAATTTTGTCCAAAATTCATTGAAAGGTATGTAATGAAAGAAAAAGAACGAATAAATCAATCTTCTCTTCAAAAAATTTGTTCTACTCAATTAGCCATTGTATATACATCATAACATTAAAAGCAGACCATAACTCAAAACTCAATACATGAAAATATTCAGTATAATCTAGTTCAAAAATTGCGATGAAGTTTCTGAAAGAAATACTGCAAATCTAAAAAGAAAAAAGAATCTTGATATGAGAAGGAAGTAGATAAAAACCCATCATAAACATTACAGAATGGAAATCATGACCTCTTCTATCATCTTGCAAGCAGTGAAGAAGGTGAAATGCATGAAACCATCTCAATCCTGAGTGCCAAGTTTAGAGAGAGTGTCTGCAACATAGATGGACTCTATCTAGATATGGTCGATCAAATATGACTGGAATTGTCTTAGTATATGTGAGATCCGCACACTCCACCCTCGAAGATCAAGTGGATCAAAAGCTAACGAGCCCAGGAAGCCATCTACTATGGTCTTGGGATCCCCATAAATGTGTAAATTGAAGATATTATTTGTGAGAGAAATCCACAGTAGTCCCGATAATGCAATCATCTCGGTTATGGTGTTGGATCCTTGCCCACCCTTCCAATGCGGTTTGTAAGATGAAAGTGCATCGACATAGACCTAAGCCCCGCATCCACACAAACCCTGTTGAGAGGCACCATAAAAAAATCCAGCAGGAAAAACAATGTGTGGGAGAGTAAATCTTCTCGACAAGTATTTGGTGACCACACACTGTGGAGAAATCTATTCCAGCCATGATAGAACCTTTGAAATGATGGATTGTGTGTAGATCGACACCCCACGAAAGATGTAGTGGTTGCATTCTTTCCATATCTCCTAGAAAATGAACAATGGAATGTATAATTTGAGACTCCCCCAGAAGCACCTCATCTAAGACTATGTTCGACAAACAGGAATGTGGTGGAAGGTGTCCTACAAAAAGATAATATAATACCAAATATGTAAAACCGTATTGCAGTGAATGAGAAGATGGATTACTGATTATATCCCTGCGTGGCACATAATGCATCGTCCTGGTCTTGAGAAGCCCCATTTGCATAAGTTATCCCATGTAAGGATACGATTCCTCCAATCCAACTAAGCAAAGCGTATAATTTTGAGAGGTGCACGGGATTTCTAGATGTAAAGTAACCATGGTAGAGTAGCATATGTATTATTAATATGTGAGAAAAAACCATAAACGTTGGAGACAACCACAGAATTTTGAATGAGTTCCCCCCCAGGTGAGGACGTCACCACCACGACAACAAAAAAGACCAACATCATGCAAGAATTGTATAAATAGAGACCACTTACAAGCCAAATTCTGAGACAATGTAATATGTGAAGCATCCCTCCAGACCGAGAATGGTCCCTACCACTCATATGTGATTTTTACCAATAAAAATAGTCCATGTTGGTGTAAAGCAGCCAGTAATTGTTTATCGGGATAATACTTCACTTCCACACCCAACATAACACCTTGTCCAATCATAATCCTATTTCCACCCCCAAAGGACCACATATTACATTGAAGGAACATATTTTATGCTTTCTGGAAGCCATGCCAAATATATGATCCACCAACGATGCCAATTTTTCCCCCGTGAATCCAGTCTTAGATAGGATGACATTTTAAATATTTAAAAAGATTTTTTTTAAATAAAACAATGTCGAATAAGGCTCGCCTTATAGACTTTATAATGAGGTATTTTTCAAAAACAAATTATGTCAAGTGCACCCCAACCATGAAGATCATGAGAAGGTCGTGGAGGCGGCGTAGTGGTAAAGTCGGCCTCGTAATGACGGACCGGTCTTGTGTTCGATCCCGAGCAAGGTCGTAGCTCGTCGTGCGAGTAGTTAGTCTAAACAGGGCCAAGCCCACTACCTTTGACCTATGATAGTCAGCACAAGGTCGGGAAATATTCTCCAGAGAGACTGATTTTTTCGGAATGGCGTCTAGGGTTTCTTCCTTCTCCTCTTAGACAGCCGCTCTCTTCTCTATTGCTTCCGCGCCGGCCAAGACTGCGGCTCAGACTCCTCTCCCCCCTGCAGCGACCGATCTTGCATTAGTTCCTCACACCACGCAATGCCCCCTCCCTGTTGCATTGACTCCTTCAGTTCTGATCAAAGGCTGGAGATGTCTTAGGCATGTTGATGGCCCTGACCGAGTGTCTGAAACCCTGCATAATAGTAGCTTGGTCTTTTCTCTCGCACCAGAGATTCTGGGCACGTTTTCAGCGACAACCCCTCTCGAATCACAATATACAGGCAGTGACGAGGGATTTTATACGCAGCATAAGAATCGTTGGCCCTTCTTCAGCTCTGTTCCCCTGTCCTTTGCAACGGATCTGGGCTGGAGTGACAGTCTCCTTTCAAGGGAGAAATTACCTCCTCGACTGCTACCAGGTTGTCAAGCTCTCGAAGACATAAAACAATCTGGCACTAGGACGGTCCAGAAGGAGCTCAAAAATTTCTCTGCATCCTTTCAGATTCAAATCTCACAACTTTCAGGCAAAACCATTCTGCAATGGGTCTACTCTTCAGACCTGGTGCAAAATATCAAGGCAAATCTGGAACGCCAGATCGGGATACCCGTAGCCCTCCAGAGACTTATTTTTCAAGGTAAACAACTCGAAGACCTTCTTCCCCTCTCTGCTTACAACATAAATAGAAATGATTCTTTCTTTTTTTCCCTTCGCTTGCGAGGAGGCGCTGCTGGGTAGTCATCTTCTACTCCTCCCTTCTCCTACAAAGATGCAGTACGCTCTGAGAATTCCAAACCCCTTGAGGCCCCTAAACCCAGGCCTTTCTTGGTTGACAAGCTAGAGGATGTTCCTTTTGTTGAGATCTCCCATCCTGGCCTAGCAAATGATCTTCAAAATTTTGCCGAAAGGGCCATCATATGCAGGTTCAATGGGCTGTGGCCGCGATCTAAGGAACTCTATGACTGGATACATGCTAACTGGACTCACCAGTGCAAGGTCAGCTTTTGTTCAAAAGAATATTTCATAGTTTTGTTTGACAAGATTAAGCATTATACTCAGGCCTTAGAAGAAAGCCCCTGGTTTATGGGAACTACTGGGCTTTTCTTAACTCCATGGTTTCTTGATTTTGACCCAACAATTGCAGTTATCACCAGGACGCCTGTATGGATCAGGCTACCAAACTTACCAGCCCATCTATGGCATATTGTAGTTTACAGGGGCATAGGAAACACCTTGGGCCGCTTTTTAATGGGGGATTACTGGCGGGAAAATCAAGGGCTTTACACATATGCCAGAATATGTGTGGAACTAGATTTGAGCAAGGGACTGCCAGATCAAATCAATCTCAAGATCAACAACTTTGTTTGGACTCAAAACCTGGATTACGAGAATACTGCTTTTCGTTGCCGCCATTGTCACCAAACAGGGCATCTGCAAAATTCCTGCCCATCTCTCCCTGCAAAAACGAAAAAAGATAACAGCTCTAAGACCAAACCCAAACGATGGACTCCTTGCTCTCCACCGCCAGCCGTAAGCTCTGACTCTTCAAGCTCGGAAGACGAAGAGAGCGATGCAGAACCTGATCATCCGCCTCAGACGATGGACCTGTTATCTGTTGCTCCTGCGCGTCCTCCTATCATAGTTATCACCCAGAAACGGGTCCATGAGACCTCCTCATCAGAATCAGATAAAGAGACTCCCCAGTTGGAGGACTCCAGTCTTCAAGTTGTTTTAGCTCATCCTCCCCAAGATGGATGGGTCAAAGTTAATAAAAATAAAGGGAAAAAACTTCGTGTAGAGACTTCAGCCCATTTTAGGTAGAAGTCAGTCCTTCTTGCATTCTAGTCATTTGTTGTAGCTCCTTGCTTGGAACAGTCCTTCTCCGGGACCGAGGTTGATAGTTTTATCATTTACGGTCGACCGGTGTCTTGTCTCTCTTGTTTGTACTATATTTTACTTAATAGAAATAGTTCAATTCAGAAAAAAAATAAAAAAAATAAAAAAAATAAAAAATAAATAAATAAAAAAAATAAATAAATAAAAACCATGAAGATCATGAGGCTTTGCAATCACAACCCATTTTACCAAGTGTAATTTACCCTAGCCCAAAGATCTAGCCATAAAAAGCAAGCCATGATCGACTATATTTCAAAAATAGCATGAGCATGCAAAGATAATATGTGCATCCAATAGGTGGAAAATTGTTGAAGTACAAATTGAACCAAGGTGAAACTACCACCCAAATATAGGGCTCGATGAGACCCGTTTGATGGCTTCATCTGAAATTTATGGATCAGTCGGGATCAATCCTGAAAACGATAGTTCTTAGGCTGCAGTCGAAATCCAAAATATTTGAATCCTGTGTGGAGAGGTCTGGATTCTATTCCAAAGGTGGTTGTCATAAAAAAATTGCTGGATACGGGAGGAGATGGGGCCAACCTGACTGCCCGTACCCCAAATTTTAGAGCAGTTCAAAGTAGCATTAAAATTTGCACTGATAATAAGGGAATTGAACCCAAAATATCAGAAGCTTGAATTCAGTCCCAAAAAGACAGTTGGTTATCGTAAGGAGCATATATATTACATATATGGACTCGGTCTTCTATGTCCTGGAAATGACTAGAAAGTAATATCTTAGTGAAGAAACTATGAGCTTCAAAATCAACCTAGAAAGGATCCCATAGAGTAACAATAACACCAAATAATACACAAGAATCCACAATCCAAGTAGGAACAATAGAATGAAAATAAGAGATAGCCCTAGGCGCATCAGACATAGTATCCTGAATAAGTATCATATTCGAGTGGGAAGAAGAAATCAAATGGCGCAAAGATAAGTTTGTGTAGGCATCCCCCATCCCACTCAAATTAAGGGATAAAATACTTATTTTTTAACCAAGCTAAGGGGTTAGTTTTCTCTAAGGTCCCCAGTTGCAATAGAATCCATAACATGAATTTCATCAAAAGCAGTGAAATCATCAAGCAGGGTTTTACCCGAGGTTTGACCCCGATGCCGACGTCCACCCTTGCCACCACCTCGCCGAGTATTTATATTGCAGGCCAAATTTGGGCTTACAACAAGAAAATAATTTAGGCTTTTCCGCTTATGGACCGTGAGGGAAGTGCATTATAGGGTGTGATTCAAAAGTAGGAATTCCACATAGTTTTCCACAAAGTTGTGGGGAGACTAAATAGATAATGGGACCTCGAGGGAGATGAGGGTATAGGTCGAGAAGCATATGGTGGAGGTTCAAGGGACAGTGGGGTCGAATCATTTGGCAGAGGCGTCGTTGGGCCAAGGGAGGTGGATGGGTTCACCGAGGATTTAGAGTGATGGGGAGGCAGGGAGTGCACAACAAGTCAGGATGGGAGAGGAGCAACAGGGAGGGAGGAGTCTAGGGTTAAAGGAGGCAGAGGGTCCATCATATAAGATGGCACCAGCTGGTGCAGCGACTCGAGGGTGGAGGAGGGATGTTCAGACGATAAAAATTATTTCTTCATAAAATAGTCATCTAAGGAATTGGAATTACCTATGTCCTTCGTCGATTGCAGTCCAGCAACATGCAATTGTTTTTTATCCTTTGGCCAGTGGTGAAAATGAAAGCAATGCAGGCACTGTTCCATAAAACGCCCCGTGCAGTGATAGAGTAGAAACCGTAATGGGATCCCACAGTAGTCAATTCGTTGAAAAATGCGATGAGAGTCTGATTCCAGTATGATATCTTAAGAAAGTCCACCAGAAAAATTTACTTCGACCAAAATCCAAGCCACTCATTTTTCACAATCCCCCAAAATAAGAGGATCCATATAACAAAAACGCCTGACCAAATCCCCAATAGCCATTAGGACATCCCGATTCTAGTATTCCAGGGGGAGACCGGGAAATTTCACCTAAACCAGTTTATTTTTCGGGTTATCCAATAGTGGGTTAAAACCAACATACCATTTGCAGAGTTGAAGAAAGCCTCGACCGCGAACCCAGGGTTGGACCAGTATTTGCGCAACATCTTCCCAGTGTAAAAACATGAAAAGAAAACCAATTTTTAAGAAGTCAACTGAACTTGGGAGTATATCCCAAAAGGGGATTCCATTGATAATCAACCCAACCCACCATGTCTAAATCTCTGGCCTCAAAACAATTCCAACAACCAGAGCCCTGTTTTGCAAACTAGTGACTTGGTCCCATAATACATCGTGCCTGGAGATTAGAAGTCGCAACTCTCCCATGCATCGAATAGACTTATTCTGACGACCGTGAAAGTGCATAGTGTTTTGTGGAAAACCCAAGTGTAAACTAGAAACCACATGTGTTCCATGTGTCCCGACAACATCGCCCAAAGGAGGATAAACGACATGTGCAACCACCACCTAAGCATCAAAACGATAGAAGAAAGTTTTTTCTGCAACCAAAGTGGCACAAATGAAAGCCTCTTGGAGAGACATATTATCATCTAGAGAGTCTCTTGACACCACCCCCACCCCGTCAAAGCCCCCACCGGACGACATCAACAATCGTCTGCAAAATTTTTCCTTCATAACATTTGAATATTAATAATCTTCATAATGATATCTTAAGTATGAGGGATTTCCACAGTGCATTATATTAAATATCATTTTTTGGATTCCACTGCGTTAAGTAATTCATTCATCTATGACCATTTCCATGGGAGGTAGTTGTAACTGACTAATTTCTCATGATTAATTGACTAATCACCTAATGCAATGAGTGCTAAGTGGACTATTCAAAAGTCATGAGAAATTAGTCAATTACGACTACCTCTCATGGAAATTATCATAGATGAATGACTTGTTTAACGCAATTGAATCCCAAAAATGATATCTAATAAAAAAATCTTAACTATCAATATTCTAAAATACACTTACAAAAATGAAATATAATTATAATAAATGTAAATATTATATTAATTGCTGGAAATTTTTTAAGGATTCAAAAATTATGTCTATCTATAGTATCATAGGTGACTATTTTGGTTTGAAAAGTCATACATATATAACATAGGCTAATATTCAATAAAATCATGTAATTTGTTATTAAATTTGGCATGTTTTTATGAATATTCCATTTAATCATGTATATGTAAAAAGTAGGTGAATTTTTAACTAGGTGAGTATTGTTTTTCAGAATATGTCTAAAAAATAACCAATTGGCTAATGTGGAAAAAGAAAGTCAAGGAATCGATACATATATATATATATATACAAGAGAAAGAACGAAGATGGAGTCAAGAGTGTTTAAGTTTAATGAAGGAGTCAGTGTGTGAAGTTTGAAATCTTGTCATAGGCAGGTGTACGTCTAGGAAGTTGCAAAACCTAATGTTCAGGAAAATATGTTACGTGATTACATGCATAGTTGTAAGGTCGTAAGAGCTTAATCAAGCATACATGCAGTGAAAGTGGCACATGGAGTCATCAAGCTGAGGAAAGGACCACTTGGAGAGGTAACAAGGTGGCAGGTGTACTAGTGTCTTGGCTTGACGAGGGGAATGTGAGAACTCAAATGAGATGGTTGATGAATGGTCCCATGTCAATCTCCAAGAGTCAAGTTTAATTGGGATTGTTAGGTTTGTTCCAACAAGTTACATGTGGTTTTGGGCTTTAGGTTTATGGGCACCCATGTTTTTTCCATGGTATTCATCTCCAATGTATCATATTTAAATGCTAGAAAAATCAATGTTAATTGGTCAACAATGCATTTAGACACCACCATCTCTCTTGGTGCTCTATGAACCTAACAAATCTTACTAAAAAAGAAGAATAGTAAACATTAAGTCCTTTGTTGAAGGATGATAATTTTAGCAAGGCACTATAACAAGCCACAAAGAGAGCCTACTTGTTTTATAGGCCTCTAGTAACATGTAAACCTCACATCATTGCATTTATTTCTTATTATTTATTCTAACTTTTTTATGTTTTGGAGCTTCCTAAGATCAATACAAGCACAAAATTAAAGGGCATTAGTCACCAAGACCATGAAGTATGTTATTCTTTTTGAGGTTTTAATAGTTCATTTTATCTCTCAAACCATGTAAAATGTAATGTTATAGTAGATGTTAGAGTATAATTGGTAATGCATATATATGATGGTAAAAACAATTATGTTACACTCTCAATAAGTTCCTTAAGAATCCCAACCAAGGATCAATAAATGTTTGTACAAGTGTAACACCCTCTTCCCACATCTACCCAAGTAACCGACCAACTGAGGTAAACATGTGACGAGAGGCTACTAATATGAGATTCAACCTCCTAGATGACCTTAAGGAAGTGGAACCGACAGAAACACCAAAAATACACCTTACACTGCATCATTGACATCCCCAAGAGGTAACCCAACCTTCCAGGGCCCTATTCCCTGGGGGGGGGGGCTGATTTTTAGCCCCTTTGAGGCTGATCCATGGCAATATAAGGGTAAGGGAGCAAATCTCTACCCTAGAGCCACGAGGTGGCCTTGGCAAGGTAGTGGCTCAAACCCAAACAACGAATTTTCCACATGTAGCTCCAAGATTTTTGCCACATTTTCAGTCCTCTGAGCCCACGTCACTGCCCATAACTTCTTGTAGCTTCAGGAGAGGGAAAATAACATTAAAACAAGCATATGGAAGTAATAACATCATCAAGAACTCATCCGACCCCATCCATCCATGACAGGAATTTTGTCAAACATGCCACAAACATAACATCTATAGGTATAAATAACATATTTAAACAAAGGGGTCTCTTTCTTATCTGAGGATGGCTAAGAGGCATTGCTCCCCTACACTAGAAGCTATTATACAATAAATTTTACCTGGATACATTGGATATTCATTTACAAGTAAAAAAATTGACAGAGCTATACCTCATCACTATCAAAATACATGCTTATAACCAACATAACACCAACATAAATAACATGGATATATCAGCAATAGAATCCATACATATATACCAACATATTTTCATACCAAATATAAGGGAAATGAGCTCTTCATTATCTAATGTAAGAACCAAATGGAGATGGGACTTCCACGTTCCACCTGACCATAGATTGGCTGAGCCAAATCTACTTCAACCAATCAATCCCATGCCATATTCCAATCATGAATGTGGGACTTAAACCAAAAGAACCAACCAAGATAAATTGAGGCTAAACCACCTCACCATCATCAAATAGAAATCAGGCATTACCATGATCCAACCTAGATCAATAGGCCAACACCATAAACATGTCATAGTTTTCTTTACTGTGATCTAACCCTGATAACTAGGCCAACACAAGCATGGATATGACCAGATTCTCTCCGCCTACACCATGAGTAATTTTCTTGTCTCGTAGTCTCTTAGGCCTTACCACAACCCACAGTCTGAATCAGGGGTCACTAGGCCCTAAACTAAGACATAATCTCCATGCCTTACTACAATCACAAACCTAGGATTCCTAAGTCTGAAATGGAGAGTAAACAACCTCTATGATTTACTGTATATCTCGCCATTCACTGGTCGAGGATTCCTAGGCCCACCAAGGCAACACAGTCCTGTCTTTACCGCAACCCACAATCTGGATAAGGGGTTACTAGGTAAGTGGGTTTACAATGATCCACGATATGGTTTAGGAACCACTAGGCCATGTGCTATATCAATTCGGAGATCCACCCCACTCAGCTTCAAATCCATCTAAACCAAAACATGAGAACTCCACAACACCATGGCTATCTGTAAATGGAAAGGCTAGGCTGAAGACACTTTACACCTAGAAAAACCCATGCCAAGACAACAATGAACCACTTCCAATACTATGCATGCTAATTATAACAAGGAAATAATACATGCAAATCAATACCTACAAATAATCCTATTGAAGCTTCCTAATCCTGCTTTTCCCTGCATGATCTTTGCCTTTTTGCTCCAAATCTCCAAGTATGCCACACTCACCAAGAGTTCTCCAAGAATACTTTAAGTGTCCAAGAGTATGAGAGAGAGAGATAATAATGAGAGAACCATAAGTCTGAGCAAAAATCTTGCTAGCTGATCCTCATCTTACTTTTTATCATTGATGCCTCTATTTTCTTCATTTTCCATAAGTTTCTTTCATTTTCATCCTCACATGCAACCTGTGACCTTTCATATTCATTTTCTCCTAATTTCCATTATTTTCATAAATAAATGTGACAAAATTTATGTTTTTCCTTTCCAAATCCTTTTCCTTTGCCTTTTCCAATTTCCTTAGCCATATTAACCGAAATTAACACACACCAGGATTTTTTTCCCAACATTCAACTTGGAATAACTATCCCATCAATTGTGGTTATTATTTTTAACATCTATTAAATGGAATTTTCACCAGGGTTGTTACAAAACCATCCCCCTTGGGGGACACCGTCCTCGGTGTTCAACATCACATATACCTCAGTAAAACTGTTGAAAAGCAAACATACTACCCATGGAGCTTTATAACTTAGCTTGTTGCCATATTTACAATGAATAAGCTGTTCTGAAGCAAAACCATCATGGAAATCATACTGTGTACTTGAGCTTTATAACAAATCTCATTATGGTATTTACGATAATATAAACATATGCAAATTTTCTCAACCATAAAATAAAAGGATATGATGCCCGTATCAACAAAAATGGAATCTAGAGGTTCACACCTCCACCCTCAGAGTAATACCAGGATTCACTGCCTTTTCAAGAAGTCCATAATCCACTGTCAAAGTCAAAGTTGCATCGAATGTCCATCACTACAATCATGTGCTACTATCCTCCCAGTGAAAAGTTATTGAATCATTGTTCCAGGGCACACTCCTAACATGATTTTCATTCCATCTGGAAATGCTAATGAAAAAAATAAATCCTTACTCAAACTTCCCTTCTCCGTTATGCAGTCCCTCGAGCAATCTGATAATCCCCTTTCGTGTAGTCACTCATCATCCATGTTCCCCGACATCCCCTATCTTGGGTGATCCATCCCTTGGCAAGTATTCCTCACATCATAAGATATAAAAACCAAATCACATACTTCCCTCAAAATCGTCATACCGACCATAACATGCTCATGGAAATAAATGGACACTATTGGGTACCAGTATCCCATAATGACCCTGCTCCTGAAGTCTTTACCGACACATTGCTGCATGTCCCAATTCCTTTTGTTGTTGCTGCTAATTCTTGCAGTCAGTTTCAACCATCCCAAATCAGGAATTGCATGCTCTCCTGTACCAAGCACATAATTTCCATTAGATTAAAAATAAAATTAAATAGACTAAAACCATACCTCATGGGTAGCTCGTCAACCAGGTACACTTGCAATCATTTTCAATTCATGTCACACAAGTCAAACTAGATGTTTTATCAAACCATCATGTATAATCATATCATATCTGGCTAGCTCAAAATGAAACCATCATAGATCAAAATCATAAACCACATGCAATCATCACAAACCATAATCATAAATCACATGCATAACAATATTGAAATAAATTACCGATACTTATCCTTCATTAGTCTATACTTCTACCTTTACTCTTTCTGTACACACATCGGATCGATTGCCACGCCTAGCAAGCACCCAATGTCCTTGATTCTCTTTACTCACGTACACATAGACACATTGTACATCACAACACATACCTCCACACTAGGCATACAACACTAGACAAATCATACACCCACATCTGGCACACAACATAACACATACACCTACACTCGGCGTACAACACAACACATACGCCTATGCCTACACCAGCGTACAACATATACATCTACACCCAGTGTATGAACAACACAATACATATGCCTACACCATCATACAACACATACACCTACACCCTTTGTAAACTACAACCCAATACATATAGATATGTGTACACAAAGTGAAACACAACAAATACACACGACGTGATACCACGACTACACCATGCACATACATAGTATTGCATGATCGCAACACAACATGTACAACATGCACAAAATACCACATGTATACTAGTACCATATGCACAACATGTACACAGTACCACCTGTACACACCAACATCACATGTACACGACACCACCTGCACAATGTGTGCACAACACGAAATGTACACTACACCACGTATACAATGTGTACACAATACCACATGTACAAAACACGATATGTGTGACATGTACATGACACCATATGTAGATAGAACCACATGCACAACATGTGCATGACACTGCCTGTACACAACACCACATGTATAGCTTGTACACAACACCATGTGTAAAATCATGCACACAACACCAAATGCACATAGAACCATATGTACATCACACACACAACACCATATGTAAATAGCACTTCATATTCAACATATACATATCACCATACGTTCACAACACCACATATCCAACATGTACATAACACCAACTATACCTCGCACTGCATATGCAACATCATATATACAACATGCACGCAACATCACATGTACACAATACTACATATGCAACATTACACATCACCATAGATACAATAATTAAATATAAAACATGCACAACATATACACAATAGTATCAATGCACATCCATATACCACACACTGACCCCACAAGCAACCTTGCTTCTAGTGTCTTTCCACTACCCATGCTCACCCTAGCATGTTGCAGATCACACTACTTTCACTTCGTTGATGTACCCCTCAGCATTACCTATCCATAACATAAACATAGGAATATTACTAGCATGTGATATCAATTTATGTCCACATGATATTGACCTCATAGATCTGTCAAGGCTACTCTTCCACTTGATTCCTCACAGCCATGAACCTTTTCATGCCATTCACCTGCATAAGAAATCATTCCTCCACAAGAATTATCCTTGAAAACCATGTCATACAGTGACATAGACATATAAATACATACATGCATATATACATAGATATACATCATCATAATTATGACCAAAACATGATTACCAGATAACATAAGGTATAGGTTAAGAGAACTTACTTTATTTGCGCACAACATGCACAATTTTGATAACATTAGTTCCCAACATAGCTAGGGCATCTGATATCTTAGATCCATTTACTTTACCTTTCATATTACCTTTCTCATGTTTGTACTGCCACCGTCCATTTACCACAATGGACCCAACCAGTCCAACGGGCTATCATAGTATTACCTTCCGTTGCGCTTATTCATGCAAAGAGCTTCATTCGGCCCTTACATTACTTGTTGGGTACCACAAATCTCTCACTGAGCTCCATCAACCTTCCTCTTTCCCAATCAATTCCCAAGACTCAAAATATAAAATACAACGACAAGAACAAGAAATAAACAAGAAGAAAACTAGGAAAACCAATAGCAATAAGACACAAAAAACAAAGTGGCATAGTTATGAACCATACATAAAAAAACCAAAAATCAAGCTCAAAAAATCACGAAGGACAAAAAACACAAGACTAGGAATAGACACCATGACTCAATCCCCATGGTACCCAATGCCTCCAACTGAAAGCTCAACCCGAGCCTTTTTTAAGATTTCATGCCAAACTCTTTGCCATGCAATCCCCTGCATCATAATTCCATAAACACATAGCTATCATCACATAAATAAATATAACAATATAGCAGTTATCTTACCTTGCTACTATTTAGTTTTACCATATGCTATCACATCACCCTGCTTATACTCAAGTACATATCAACTACCTCAACACATAGTGCATTAGTGCAACCATCTCAAAACATGATCATTCCTTCATGCAATCTTATAGATTCAAACTCATATCATACAACTAATAAAACATGAAAACAACGGATAGACAAAATCAACTACAAAGTAGGCGACATACGCAAGCTCATACCTTAATGCACGTCAGGGGAGGTTATCTTGTCTACAAAATCTAGATTAGCACAATATAACTTCACAACACATCAAATCAACCCTAAATAAGGTCATGATATCTATAATAGTAACTATCCAACATTTTCACATCATAATCTCATAAACAAATGTCATTCATGCATATAAATCAGATACGCACATTCAATCTAGACATAATACAACACGCTATCAAAATTTGGTCGACTCATGCCTGAATGGCATATCCCTAACCATCCGCATGGGCCAATAACATCAAGATGTTAATTAAATAACCCTAATCATGAAGTCACTAACATGTAACAACAATAATTTAACCTGTAATGTGCTCATTGGTGAGCCCTGGTATTGCACCAAGAGTGTTGCAACTCCCAGGGGCTGCCCTACTTTACTTTATCAACCCGAGGTTCGTACAAACTTGGAGGTGACAGTACTATATACACAACAGATGCATTCTACTCATTTCAACATCTTCCCCTCTACGGAAGGGTGCTACTTCTAGGGGTTCTCAGTGAAGTCTGTCACACTTCAATGAAACTAAAATAAATTGCAGAAAGGAAACTAAACTAAATTACTGAAAATAAATGACAGGAAAGGAAACCAATTTAACTTGCTGAAAAGAAATGGCAGAAAAGAAACTAATCTAAATTGCAGAAAGGAAATGATAGGAAGGAAACTAATTATGTTTATGATCCATCTACCATGCTTCTATCCATGCAGCTAAGCTATCAATGACTTAATTCTAATTGAAAAAGTGTTTATTTGCAACTTGGAGGAAAAAGTGTTAAAGAGGCTAATGGAGGGCTTAACACATGAAACAAGGCTTAGAGGTGGAAATATGGGTTTAAACCTTCTTAAAATTTTATTATAGCGCAAAAAGGCTTCAGAGCAGAAATATTTGAAAATTGTGATGGTGGAGTTGCAATGTAGGACGAAAGTGCGATATGCGATATGCGATATCGCAATCGCAATATCGCAAAGTTGGAGGGATAGCAGAAGTGTTGTTTGGGAGCGGGAGTGAAATGCGAAATGTGATGGGGATAAAAACTGAGAAGTGCGAAATGCGATGGGGTAAAGGTTGCGAAGTGCAAAATGTGATGGGGAAAAAGTTGTGAAGTGCGAAATGCGACGGGTTACGTGGAAGTAGGACCAGTGGCGCAGTGTGACGACAATATCACAATCAGCTTCAGGAGTGGTAAGTCTTAAAGGAAAAATGGAAAAGGTTGCGAAGTGCGAAATGTGACGGGTGACATGGCGGTAGGACCGATGGCGGAGTGCGATACCAATATTGCAATCGATAGATAGGAGCGGTAAGTCTTAAAAGGAAAAAGGTAAAAGATGCGAAGTACAATTTGCGAAAAGGTGAAGTATGGTAGCGGGAAGTTTGAGGAGCAAGGGCGGAGTGCAATAATCGTATCACAATCGGAAAAAAGGAGCGGTAAGTCTTAAATGGAAAAGGGAAAAGGTTGCAAAATGCGATTGCGATGTATAAGAAGGAAATGCGATAGTGATTTGCAGTAAGTAATTGTTGTAAGTTGTAAGGTGGAAGGGTTATCACAATCGCAATTA
Source organism: Pinus albicaulis (assembly GCA_034641835.2). NCBI lineage: Eukaryota > Viridiplantae > Streptophyta > Pinopsida > Pinales > Pinaceae > Pinus > Pinus albicaulis. The sequence goes on along the minus strand of CM076579.1, from coordinate 1,091,658,779 downwards.
CGAGCAGGAAAATAGAAGAGAGAGAGGGGAGGATTTGTGGGATACGAAATGCGATAAGCGTGGAATTCGAGAAGAAAAGGGCGGAGGTAAACCTAGAAGGTTTTGAAGTGTTTTTTCCATTAAAATGGCTGCGATAGTCGTAAAATGGTAAAACAAAGGAATAGAAGGCATACTTAGTCGTTTTGAAGCATTTTTGGGAATAAATGGGTGCGGCAGATGCAAGAAGTGAAATAAAAGGGAATAGAACCGTAACAGCAGAGATGGAAGGGATATGGGAAATGAAGCATGGAAGTGTCAATGAACATCTTCCAGGCGAATATTCTTGTAACTGCAATGAATCCTTCCTACTTATGCAAAAAAAAAAGACAAGTGTGTGATAAAAACAGTAAACATAAAGCAGTTTTTTGGCCCGTGGGAAAGTCTACCCCCCTCGAGCTCTATTGACAAAGATGAGAAGGGAAGTCTAGATCCACAACTTTTAGATTTTTATCCTCTATTATATTACTCATAAGAAAATGAAAACCTACAACAAAAATTCGAAACAACAACTTGAAACTATCTGAAGCAAGATTAACTAAATGACAGAAACAAAAATAGCTAATTGACATAAACAAAAATAACTAAATGACAGAAATGAAAGAATGAAAACAACAGAGAAGCTGAGGCACATGGGTTGGGCCCTAACCCATGAGCCCAATTATCTGGAACTAGATCAATAAAAATTCATATGAATACTCATTGCATTAAAAATACAATCTTATTACATCCCGAAGGTCTTAAATAGCAAAAGCCTAATAGAATGGAATGGAATGGACTGCATCGAATGGACCAGAATCCACCGGAATCGACCCTAATTATCTCTTGATCATCTTTATTTATCCTCAAGGGTAGCTATCCCTAAAAACATTAGGGGAATTTTGAGGTCTAAAATGGGGCTCCTAAGAAAAATGTACAACCAAAATAAACTTTATAAGAACCCATAGGATTCAAGATGATGACGTCAAAAGTAGCTTTTTCCTTTTTCTCTCTAAAATTTGATTATGTCATCAAATATTATTTTATTATTTCCAGTATTATTTTATAATTTCCTTATGAGGACCATTTTAGAACTCAAAGTTACCCTAATGATAGGTAACGAGTCCACTTGACTCCAAGTGAAGTATGGCTTGAGTGCACTTGGTCTTGAGTTTCTTGGCTGCCTTTGGAATTCTAATTGCTGGAGGGGATCTCATGAGGATCGTTTGGCTACCTTTGAGAGTTAAGGAGGGTGGACAACCCCCTTGAATCTCTCTAATATTTCTCCCTAATTTCCTGATATTGTGCTATTTATTCTTCACTCTTGATCTTCTAGTGGCATGGATCTAGTCCCTAAGTTATCTTCTTCTCCAAATCTGCATAATCTGACCAATACTCACAATATTCTACAAAAATAACCAATATTAGGCACAAATATGAAATTACCTTTATACCTTCCTAAGAAAATATTAAAGCATAAGAAATCATTATTAAGTGCAGAAGGATAGGTTTAATATATCTTTTTATGTGCATAAGAAAGGTAGATGGGCCTAAGAAAGGTTAGATGGGCCTTAATTTATGTCTAATTTAGAGGCCCATCATCAACCCCCTACTGAAAGTGTTGCTCATCCTTTAAGCAACCTATTCGTCCTCCTCGCCTTATGTTTCTTCCTACATGTTGGCTTATATCATTTTCTTTTTATTGGCCCATGCACTACTCCTCCTGCTAATTTTCTTGTTATTATTCTTGCATTTCTTCTGGTAGGTTCTTCATGGAGGTCCTCAGATGCCTTAAAAAAATTTGTTTCGCATGCCAAGAGGTGGTTGATCCACCTTTTATTTTATTTTTTATTTATTTATTTTAATCGCATGAAGAATAAACTCAGTTTTTTTTTTTCCTGTGAACTGATTTCACCCTTGGTTACCCCTTTGGCACTCCTTGTATTCCATTACATGAACTACTTACTGCCCAATTTCTCAAGTCCTTTTTACTTTTGTCTTGTTCCTTTTCTTGGTGGAAAAAGCGAGGCTAGTTGCTAAATAAGGCTGAGGTTGCTCTGCTACTGATTTTGGCTATATAAAAAAATTTCCTTCTCACACTTTTTAATGTTTTATTAAGCTAAAATAGATTCGAAGAAAGGGTTAGATGATTGCATACCTAAGCCTTACCATTGATTTATTTTTGTAGGTGATATTGAAGCTATTGATATGGATGTTGAAGCTGTCTTCGGTGGTTCTGAAGCTGCATGTGATAATATACTTAAGGTCCTTTTTGAGCTTCTGAGCATAGGAGGAGGAAGTCCAAGTTTGACTACCTTTAACCACGGTGTTGACCGAATTTTCTTTTTGTGCCAATTTGCTGCTTTTCTTCTTGCAAAGGTTAGAGAGCACCTTCATTCATTAGAGAGAGATACATGGAGAAATGATATATATATATATATATATATATATATTAAGGCTTACTAACTGCCTCAATGAGGTTTTCCACTAGTAAGTTTGCCTAAGCACCTCAAAGGAGGTTTTTGCCTAGGAACTTTTTTTTTTCTTTTTTTTTTCAACCCAATGACCACCTCATGGAGGTTTTCAATCAGTGGGGCAATCTTAGATGCCTCAAAAGAGGTTTTCACCTGAGATTTTATTCTTCCTTATTTTTTTCTTTTTCACTTTCCTACTCTACTTGAAAATACAAAACCTTTTTCAAGTATAGGAATACTTCCAATGGAGCCATGCACACATCAAGATGACAGATAAAATCAGGTGCACACTTGGAATACATTCTTTGACATGTACCTGAATATAAGAGATGAATTTATTTTACTGGGATTGTATCAAGTATTGTTGGAAAAGAGTGTGTTGCTGCAACTTAATGACCGCTTGGAACCATATGTCAATATAGTTGTGATTCCCCCGGTCCACTTGCTGAGTTAGATCACCTTGGAGGTCCTCTTCTATTATGACATTCAAATATTTCTCTTTTTACTGATTTTTCTCTTGAACACATGGAGGAAATACTGGTAAACATGAGAAAACTTTCTCAACATCTGATTCTAATGCCGACTCTTCATCAAGTGCAGCCCTTGTTCTTTTGATATCCTCATTTGGATCTTCTTCTTCTTGATGTTGTTCTTCAATGACATTAAGAAAATCTCTTCTTTGCAATACCTTTCTTGAAATAATATGAATACCATCTAGATCTAGAGGAGATGTTTGGAAGTGTTGTACCTCAGCATTGTAAGTGAGCTGAGATACTTCGTTGTATAGGTTTGGAAATGGTGGTACAGGTAGTTGACTGGGGGTGGATATATGAGATGGATATGATTGAGGTTGTGGTTGTGGTGGAGGTGGATGGTAGGGATAGCATGGAGTTGGGTATGGAGGATATTGAGGGAAATATTGAGGATATTGTGGATTTTCCCAATAAGGTCCTTGCCAACCATGTTGCCACAATTGGTTTTGGGGTTGAGATGGCTGAGGTTGCCAAGGAGGGAGTGTGTCCCAATTAGTTTGAGATGAATGTGAATAATATTGAAATTGTGAAGTGGGCCCTTGCTTCGGATTAGGTTAACTAGGCTGCCGGGATATCCTTGGAGCTACATAACATAGCTTCTTTGGTGATTGCCTTGCTTCATTGTCTTCATGGTAAACTTCTTTAAACCTGGGGAATGATGGACAAGATTTAGTAGCATATGATTCTGCATGGATAAAAAAAATATCAACATATTCTTTTTGCTCATTTTGAATTCTTAACATTTCTACTTTTTCACTTAGATTGCTAAGAATTTTTGTTTTAAAGTTGGCAAGCAAATTTCCAAGTTTATCTTACCTTACCAATGTTGAGGCAGATTTACTTACTCTTCCCCTTCCTCTTGATATGTGCTTGCATGTTTCACAAATTTCTTCAAATGATAATTGGTATATGTCTCCTCTACTCATGATATTAAGGAGTTCAATCCATTCATCCCTAATTGTTCTAAGTAAGAGGTTTTTCAGTGTGTCAAATCCTAGATGATGCAATTTTTCCCTCTTAACATTATACATGAACCTCTCTATTAGATCCTCAAGGTTCTCAACTTCTTCTTTGTTCATTCTAAAAATTTCTTCTCTAAGATCACGATCTTTATATTTTTCTAGAAATATCTTTTGCATATCATTCCATGATCTTATTGAATTAGTACCTACACTCATGAACCATTTAAGAGATTTGTCCTTCAATGTTGCATGAAACAATCTCAATTTTTTATTGTGCGATAAGTAGCCATAATATCTAAAAAGTATCTCAAATTAAAAGAGAAATGTTTCTGGATCCTATGTCCTCATACCATGGAAGTTGGGAAGGAAAGATGGAGGGATGTTCTTCTATGTATGCTGATGTCCATATCTTGAAAGGGAAACCCAATAAGATCTTCTTCATTGTCATCATATCCATTCATATCTTCTACCTTCAAAAGTGTATGGTGATGTGGTTCTTACTGCACCATGTGGTCAAGAGGGGGTTGGTATTGGAGAAGTATATATATTTTTTAAATTGAGTATCCCTACTCCTATGAGGCATGAAAACCAGATTTTTTTGTATTTTTCAATATTTCAGAAACAACATGAAAAAGGAAATCAGAAAAGAATGCTAAAACAGAATCAAAGCATCTACTAGACACCTCCCCAGCAACGGTGCCAAAAAGTGGTAAGCCTTGGTATTGCACCAAGAGTGCTGCAACTCCCAAGGGTTGCCCTACTTTACTTTATCAACCCGAGGTTCGTACAAACTTGGAGGTGATAGTGCTATATACACAGCAGATGCATTCTACTCATGTCATCCTCTTCCGCTTTACTAAAGGGTGCTACTTCTAGCGGTTCTTAGTGAAGTCTGTCACACTTAAAAAAAAACTAAAATAAATTGCAGAAAGGAAATGATAGAAAGGAAACTAAACTAAAATTTTTGAAAATAAATGACAGGAGAGGAAATTAATGTAACTTACTGAAAAGAAATGGTAGAAAAAAAAAAAAACTAATTTAAATTGCAAAAAGGAAATGATGGGTAGGAAACTAATTTAATTTATGCTTTATCTACCATGCTTCTATCCATGCAGCTAAGCTATCCATAACGTAATTCTAATTGAAAAAGTGTTGATTTGCAGCTTGGAGGAAAAATGGCTAAAGAGGCTAATGGAGGGCTTAACACATGAAACAAGGCTTAGAGGTTGAAATATGGGTTTAAACCTTATTAAAAATTTCTTTTAGCACAAAAATTCTTCGGAGTGGAAATATTTGAAAAGTGCGATAGCAAAGTTGCGATGGAGAGCGAAAGTGCAATATGCGATATCGCAATCGCAATATCGCAAAGTTGGAGGGATAGTGGAAGTGTTGTTCGGTAGCGGGAGAGAAATGCGAAATGTGATGGGGATAAAAACTGCGAAGTGCGAAAAGCGATGGGCTAAAAGTTGCGAAGTGCGAAATGTGATGGCGCAGAAGTTGCGAAGTGCAAAATGCGACGGGCGATGTGGCGGTAAGACCGGTGGCAGAGTGTGATGACAATATCACAATCGACGTCGAGAGCGGAAAGTCTTAAAGGAAAATGGGAAAAGGTTACGAAGTGTGAAATGCGATGGGGAAAAATTTGCGAAGTGCGAAATGTGACGCGTGATGTAGTGGTAGGACCGGTGGCGGAGCGCGATACCAATATTGCAATCGACTGACAGGAGCGGTAAGTCTTAAAAGGAAAAAGGAAAAAAAAATGTCAAGTGCGATTTGCGAAAAGGTGAAGTACGGTAGCGGGAAGTTCGAGGAGCAAGGGTGCAGTGCGATAGCCGTATTGCAATCGAAAAAAAGGAGGGTAAGTCTTAAAGGGAAAAGATTGTGAAATGTGATTGTGATGTACGGGAAGGAAATGAGATTGTGATTTGTGGTAAGGAATTGCAGTAAGTTGGAAGTTGGAATCGTTATCTCAATCGCAATTACGAGCAGGAAAATAGAAGGGAGAGTGAGGAGGATTTGCGGGATGTGAAATGCGATAAGCATGGAATTCGAGAAGAAAAGGGTGGAGGTCAACCTATAAGGTTTTGAAGTGTTTTTTTCGTTAAAATGGCTATGATAGTTGTAAAATGGGAAAACGAAGGAATAGAAGGAATAATTAGTCTTTTTGAAGCGTTTTTGGGAATAAAAGGGTGTGAAAGCTGCAATAAGTGAAATAGAAGGGAATAGAAGCGTAACAACAAAGATGGAAGGGAGATGGGAAATCAAGCAGAGGAGTGTCAATGAACTTCTTCCGGGCGAAGATTCTTGTACCTACAATCAACCATACCTACTTATGCAAAAAAAATAGACAAGTGTGTGATAAAAACAGTAAACAGAAAGCAGTTTTTTGGCCTGTGGGAAAGTCTACCCCCCTCGAGCTCTATTGACAGATATGAGAAGGGAAGTCTAGATCCACAGATTTTAAATTTTTATCCTCTATTCTATTACTCATAAGCAAATTAAAACCTACAACAAAAATTTGAAACAACTTGAAACTATCAGAAGCAGGATTAACTAAATGACAGAAATAAATAAATTAATTAATTAATTAACTAAAAAATAAATAAATAAATAAATAAAAATAGCTAATTGATAGAAACAAAACTAGCTAAATGACAGAAAGGAAAGAATGAAAACAACAGAGAAGTTGAGGCACATGGGTTGGGCACGAACCCATCAACCTAGCTCTCTAGAACTAGATCAATAAAAAGTCATCTGAATAATCATTGCATTAAAAATACAATCTTATTACATCCCGAAGGTCTTAAACATCAAAAGCCTAATAGAATGGAAAATGAATGGCATGGGATGGAATGGAATGGAATGGACTGCATCAAATGGACCAAAATCCACAGGAATCGGCCCTAATTAGCTCTTGATCAAATTTATTTATCCTCAATGGAAATTACCAACAACTCCCTAAAAAATAGGTAATGATTCCACTTGACTCCAACTGAAGTATGGCTTGAGTGCACTTGGTCTTGAGTTTCTTGGTTGCCTCTGAAATTCAAATTGTTGGAAGGGATCTCATGAGGATCCTTTGGCTGCCTTTGAGAGTTGAGGAGGGTGGACAAACCCCTTGAATCTCTCTAATATTTCTCCCTAATTTCCTGATATTGTGCTCTTTTATTCTTCACCCTTGATCTTCTAGTGGCAGGGAGCAAGTCCCTAAATTATCTCCTTCTCCAAATCTGCATAATTTGCCCAATATTCTCACAATATTCTACAAAAATAACCAATATTAGGCACAAATATACAATTACCTTGAAACCTTCCTAAGAACATATTAAAGCATAAGAAAAAATTAATAAGTGCAGAAGGGGATATTTAATATATCTTTTTATGTGCATAAGAAAGGTTAGATGGGCCTTAATTTATCTCTACTTTAGAGGCCCATCACTCATCAACAACATATCGCATAATCATCAAGTTATCTAATCATAAAAAAACAATATCAATGCATACAACCATAGGTTACTATCATTCACGACTATCTTACACATGTGCATATAACTACACTAATCAACTAGCATCTATAATGTATGTAACCATAACATCAATAGAATGAAAGGCATACTCATAACCATAATGCACATGACTACACTCATCAACTAGCATTATCACATATGCACCCATAATAACCATAGAATAACAAACATATAAATACACCTAATGCTTACAACAACCATGAATCACATACTCGCATGCCAAACATACAAACTTGTATGACGATCTTCTCTTGCCTCGAGGTACAATGCTACAACTTCACTTTAATGATTTTCATTTCCTACTCTATCTCAACCAACACATTAGAATCATAACATACCAATATCATCATGATGACCTAATTTCATACAATGAAATTAAGCACAACAACCTCAATCAAACCAATGCAAACTTGACCATACGCACCTACTTGACATGTATAACCAATCATGAACGACCAATGCATGTCCCACATATCACATCACATAAGAAAGCATACACAGGCAACACACAATAATGACCAATGGGTAACCCTAGCATAAGAAATAAATGCATACGAAACATGTAGTAACATGTAATGAAGCATACACAGTCAATACATAAGCATGAACAACACATAACCAGCCATACACACATGATGACACATGTTGACAACAACACCATCAACCCTTCCATGTTGACACCACTGCCATCATGGCCAACACAAAACGGATGCAACAAGCACATATAGACCTCAAACTTACTAAATGCATATGAAACCAACATAAATGAATGATCTAAACACCACCCATCAATATGAGAGTTGAACCATGCTCTGATACCACTTTGTGGTATCAAGTATCACACAAAGAGACCAAAACCAAACATTGCCCAAAGGGAATGGAAACCAACACCACATCATGCATACAAAAAAATCACATAGAACATAAGCATGAGGAACATATATGAAATAGACATGCATGCACGACAAAAATACACATCCCAAGGAGAGCGCAACTATGCTCTGATACCACTCTATAACACCTTCTTCCCACATCTACCCAAGTAACCATCCAACTGGGGTAAACATGTGACAAGAGGATAATAATATGAGATTTAACCTCCTAGATGACCTTAAGGAAGTGGAACCGATGGAAACACCAAAAACACACCTTACACTGTATCATTAACATCCACAGGAGGTAACCCAAACTTCCAGGGCCCTGTTCCTTGGGGGGGACTTATTTTTAGCCCCTTTGAGGATGATCTGCTGGCATATAAGGGCAAGGTAGTGGTTCTAGACCCTATAGCCATGAGATAGCCTTGGAAAGGTAGTGGCTCAGACCCAAAAAATGAATTTTTCCGCCTGTAGCTTCGGTATTTGTGCCACATTTTCAGCCCCCGAGCCCATGTCAATGCCCCAAAATTTCTATAGCTTTAGGAGAGGGTAAGTAACATTGAAAAAAACATATGGAATCAATCACATCAATAGGAACTCATCCGACCCCACCTAGCCATGACAAGAATTTAGTTAAACATGTCACAACCATAACATCTACAGGTATAAACAACATATTTAAACAAAGGGGTCTCTTTCTTATCTAAGGATGGATAAGAAGCACTGATCCCCTAGATACATTGGATATTCATTTACAAGTAAAAAACATGGAGAGATCCATACCTTATCACTGTCACGATACATGCTTATAACTAGCATAACACCAACATAAATACCATGGATATATCAGAAATAGAATCCATATCTATATATATATATATGTTGACATATTTTCATACCGAATACCAGAGAAATGAGCTCTTCATTACCGAATGTAAGAACCAAACGAAGATGGGACTTACACGTTCCACCCAACCATAGATTGGTTGAGCCAAATGTACTTCATCCAATCACCCCTGTGCCATTTTCCAAGCATGAATAACCGAAAGAACGAACCAGGGCATACCGAGGCTAAACCACCTCACCTTCATCAAATAGAAACTAGGCTTTACCATGATCCAACCTAAATCACTAGGCCAACACCATAAACATGTCATAACTAGATTTACCATGATCTAACACCAATCACTAGGCCAACACAAGCATGGATATCATTGGATTCTCTCCACCTACACTGTGAGGAATTTTCCCATCTCCTAGTCTCTTGAGATTTACCGCAAGCCACATTCTCAATCAAGGGTCACTAGGCCCTAAACTGAGACATACTCTCCAGGCTTTACCGCAATCCAAAACATAAGATTCTTAGGCCTTAAATGGAGAGTAAACCACCTCTAGGATTTACTGTATATCCCGTCATTCACTAATCGAGGATTCCTAAGCCCATCAAGGAAACACAGTCCTGGATTTATCGTAACCCACAGTTTGGCTCAGGGGTTACTAGGCGAGAGGCTTTACCATGATCTAAATTCTGGTTTAGGGAACACTAGGTGATGTGTTATATCAATTTGGAGATCCACCCCACTCAAATTTGAATTCATCTGGAAATCTAGGTAAACTGAAACATGAGAACTCCACAACACCATGGTCATCCGGAAAGGGCAAGGCTAAGCTGAAGACACTGTCAGATCTAGAAAAACCCATGCCAAGGCAACAAATAACCACATGCTATACCATGCATGCCAAATCTAGAAAGGAAACCATACATTCAAATCAATATTGCAAAAAATCCCACTGTGATTGTCTAATCATGCATTTCCCTTCATGATCTTTGCCTTCTTGCTCTAAATTATCTCCAAGTATGAAACACTCACAAAGAGTGCTCCAAGAATACTTTAAGTGTCCAAGAGTATGAGAGAGAGAGAGAGAGAGAGAGAATAATGATAGAGCCATAAGTGTGAGAAAAAATCTTGCCAATTGATCACCAACATCCTTTTTATCATTGATATCTCTAATTTCTTCATTTTCCATATTTTTTATTAATTTTCCTCCTCACATGAAACATGTGACCTTTCACCTTCCTTTTCTCCTAATTTCCATTATTTCATAAACAAATGTGCCAAAAATATCATTTTTCCTTTCCAAAGCCTTTGCCAAATTCCTTAGCCATATTAACCGAAATGAACACCCACCGGGATGTTTTGCCCAACATTCACCTTGGAATAAGTGTCCCATCAATCGTGGTTATTATTTTTAACAATTATTACATGGAATTTTGACCAGCATTGTTACAACAAGCATAAATTTTGCGAATGATACATGTCATATATCTTTTGAATGATACATCTCATAGACCTTGGACTTGAGGAATGACGAAAGAGAGATAAAGGGAATTCTCAAAATATTTGATACATGATGTATTGTCACAAGGATATCAATTTTACTGAAAGAAGAAGAATAAACTGAGAGTATGATAGATATAGATGCCTAGAAACAAAAAATGTGAAATGATCAATATGGAGAACACTGATGTTATGATGAAATTTTTTTGAATGAATAGAATCACAGTTCTCATTAATATAATCTCAATTTTAGGTTTGTCATATTGACAAGGCTCATTTTGAGTAGGTTCATAACTAAACTTAATCAATTACATATAAGTTAGAAAATTTCACTAGTTTAATAAAAATTTTATCATAAACAAAATTATTAAACACTACTATGTGAAAGAAAGAAAAACTATGCATTATACTTATAACAAGCTTAACTAAAAGTATAAAATATTCATGGATTGTTCATAGATTTACATTCAAGTACTAACTATTTGTTTTGTTACATGGTCAATATGCCAACATTTAATGTGCTCAAATGATAACTAGGGATTGATTACCATCACTATAACCATGTCATGATTAATAATAAATATCAACATAACATTACAAATGCAACAAATATGATATGAACCACCATTATAGAGACCTTTAGAGAAATGGAATATATGAACATGAAGAAAGAGAATTGACCTCATTTCCTTGGGTTGGCTAGATGTCTATTTAATTATATATTTATAACTAATATTACTAATAAGTTTCCTATGTTATTACAATTTAAACCCATAACCCATAACCAATTGTGTTAATGCTTCATAAATCCAAAAGTAGATGCAAATATAAAAAATAGAATGCAATTATATAATAGACCCTAAATATGGATATGAATGAAATGCAAAGGATAAACATGGCTCATGATCAAGATTCACATTCATATTCACTCAATATTTAAAATTACAATCATTATCAAAAATCTAAAAATTGTGAATTAGACATCGATTAATTGTTAAATATATATATATATATATATATATATATATATATATATATAAAGTTAAAAATTTTCATTATAGCTGGAATTTTTTAATTTCCTTTCTCAAACAAATGTGAGCTTATCTAATTAGTCTTTCCCAATCTGAAATTTGCTCTTGGTTTATATGTGCTCCAATTTTTAAAACTACTTTTTATCTGCATTAAGATCACACACCCTACATATTTTGTTGAATATAATCCATTTCTTTGTGTAATACAATCTATAAAATGATTTCCAAGCTGATTGAAAATAGGATTAATCTTGTTTTATCTAAGCATAGTATAGAACAATTTGGTTTCTTATAACAGAGACAAATCCTTGATGTTGTTGTAATTTTTATTCTATTAAAACTCCACAGTCAGATGTATGCCTTATGAAAATAGATCTCATAAAGGCATATGATTGTGTTGATTGACATCCCATTAGGTTGATCCTTCATAAGATTGAGTTTGGTGTCTTAACTTTGGACTAGATTATGGAATGCATTACTATAGTGAATTTTTGAGTAATTATTATTGGCATTCCATCATATTTATTTAAGGCTACTCGAGGTATTAGATAAGGTTGCTCTTTTCCCCCATGGTGTTCTTGATAGAAGGTTTAAGAAGAAGGATCTCATATGCTAGAGCTAGAGGTAGCATTTTAGGGTGTAGAATATAAAGGAGAATCGTTATTACTCACCTGATGTTTGTAGAGGATGTCCTACTAATGGGAAAGCCTCTACATTGGAGTGGAAAACTTTACACCAGATATTGACACATTTTGGTGAAGCATATGGTCTATTAATGAGTAAAGAGAAGTTTGCTCTAATTTTCAATGCTCATGAGGATCACAGGTTTTGGAGATAGCAAAAAAATTTGATTTCCAATTAGTGCAATTGGATGGAGGGTTTAAATATTTGGGTTTCTTCATTAAGCCAACTTTATGGGAACCAGGAAAGGGATTCGATAGAATCGAAATTTGAGAAGAAATTGTCTCTCTGTTGACATAGTTGGTTGGAATTAAGGGGCATACTTATTATGATTAGATTTGTTCTCCAACTCATCACTATCTATTGGATGCATATATCGTATAGGTCTAGGCTTTTGTTGAATGGTTCAAATAGCTAGCCTAGTCTATTGCATATGATCCTAAAATAGTGAATTATCGTATATAACGCATTATCATTCCATCCATCCAATCCAGGTAGGAAAAATCCATTGTTCCATAGCAGTAAGTGGGTATGGACTCTCTCTTTTGGGTATGTTTTGAACAGGGCCTTCTCTCTCATCTAGTGGGGAACATGGAATGGGTGCGCCTCACAACTGGGACTACATTACCTTCAGGGTATGATAAATAAAATCAACTATATTATCGCTAACTTTATGTGAATAGGTTTGGGTAAATCTAGAAAGATACATCTTGTGAAATTTGGGGATCTATCACGTCAGATGAATTTGAATGGATGGGATATCATATATATATATATATATATATATATATATATATGGATCACTTTAACAGAGAAATTTTAATCAAGAACCTATGGAGTTCTCTACGACGTAGAGGAATATGGCGAAGGATTATCAAAGATAAATACCTTAAAAATAAAATGATGACAGAATTTATTAGAGACGGGGCTAAGGAGAAATATACAGCCTCACTATCAAGGAAAACTATGATGTAAATTAAACACTGAGGATTTTGGAAACCTTCAATGGGAGGTGGGCATGGGATCAAAGATTGAGATTGGCGTGACTGCGATAAAAGGGATGGCAACAAATCATACATTATCATTTATGGTTCTCAATCTGTTTCATTATAATGGCATATTTCTTTTGAAATGTATATATGTGGATAGAAATCAATCATTTGTCTTGTGTTCATGAAGGAAGGTTGTGGATTTGGGTCTTTCAGAATCCCTTAGCACTGAATGGGATGGATACATCCTCCAAATTTTTTTTGCATGTATAAATGTATCAGTGAAAGTGTAACTGAACTTATGCAAAGGTCATATATCGGTTAAAGAGGTTTACTCTCATATGGCTACAAAAGGCTTGGAAATGGATTATCCCCTTTAAATTAAAATATTTCATTAGGTTGGTGGTTCATAATAAAATTCTTACATGGGAGAGTATGTATAAGAGAGGTATACATGGTCTAAGTAGGTGTGTACTATGTTACATATCATCAGAAGATGTTGATCACCTATTTACTTGGTGTCCTCTTTCAGTTTCTATTTGTGTTGGGATTTTTCAGAGACTCAAAATCATAGTTGAGTGGGGTAGGTATTTCGTGGGTCTATGTCTCCAATAGTGGTTTCAGGATCAAATGGAATATAAATCCTTTCATTTTATGTTGTGTGGGGATTATGGAGGTCGAGAAATGCATGGATATTTGAAGACATTGAGCAAGATGTTAGTATGGCATGCCATAAGATCTTGGCTTATTTTTTGGAGATTGGTGCGATAAAGGAGAAGCTACCCAACAAAAGGTGCTTGTCAAGGTCATACGAGCTTCATTTCCAGTATGTTTTTTCGACAAGGCATATTCCTTAGAGGTTTTGGTAGAGGCATGTATATTATTATCAGTCCCGGGGATTTCTACCATTTTATATGGTAGAGTGGTAAGGGTTCTAATAATAGCGTGGAGATCCTAGCTTTATGGGGTGTATTCTTTTCTGCCACGTGGCTTTCCTTGATGAAATGGTAGTTTTTGGGGACTCTAAATTGTCCATTGATTAGGTTAACATGGAATACATTCTTGATATTTCTGAGCTTTACAATTATATGAATAGGATAAGATTGATGATGAGGTCATTTCCAATGATATCTTTCTTCCATATTTATGCTTAAAAAAATTAGGTAATGAACCATCTTTCAAAAAAGTTTCTCTTTTTGTTCAAGTGTGATAGAGTATTCTACATATGAAAATGATTCGTTCCCTCTCAAGACATATTTATATAAGAGGGTCCCATTATTAGTTTGGCATTTTGGTATATGAATAGTCTCTACAGGTCGGTAGAGTGAGTACTATAGTGATATTCATCTATATGTCAATGGTTTTTGAAGTACTGGAAAGTAATAGCAATAGTTCTGCAATCAGAGATTAACATAATCATATGTGAGTGAGATATAGTATTTTTGTTGGGAAATGTTAGTGACATAGTTGGAAGAACTTAAAAAATATGTAAATGAAGCTACTTTTATAATGAAAGCCAATTGGAAATTAAGAGCCCTAGATGATAATTTAGGGGATATAAAATGAAGCTACTTTTATAATGAAAGCCAATTGGAAATTAAGAACCCCTAGATGATAATTTACAAAATATAAAACAGAGATGCAATACAGTGCATTTACATTATTATTATTATCGTTTCTCAAAGAATAATAAGTAACGAAAATATGCTTGAAGTTATGGACCCTCATATGACAAAGCTATCTGAAACATATACTTCAATAAAATCAACATAACAAGAGAGTATTTATCAAAGATTTCAACCTCATATGACAAAGCTACCTAGAACATATACTTCAATAAAATCAACATAACAAGAGAGTATTAATCAAATATTTCAAGTTAATAAGGAGTTAAATAAACATTGTTACAGGTAAATCTAGCCTAAGGGATTACTTCCACCAAGCTCATTAACAGAACTTAACACGGAGAGTTTCTAGGTAAAGTGACCGAGTAACTTTTCAATAACAAAACGTATTAACCACAAAACTAGACTAATTAAACTAACCCAGTGAACTAACCAATCAAAATAATAACCAGCATCATAAATTTTAAAACAAGATAGAGAAATATTCATAATTAACCATCTATCTTGTGATTTATTTTTTCTAATTAATTATTTTTATCTCCATTAATTGAAAACTCCTAAAAATAATAAATATTACTTATTTTTCATATTCCAAAAAAAAAACATTCCAAAATTCCTGTCATTTGTTATGAATTGCAATATCTTGTAGATATGTCAAACACAAATAAGCTGATTGCGATATCTTGTAGGTATGTCAAACACAAATAAGCTAACCCTAAGCTCGGGTTTTGAAGTCTTAATCCGTTCCAATTTCAGAATACAATACAGCTCACAAATGTAAATGTCAAACACAAATAAGTTGATTCTTATAAAGAAATTATTTCTTATAAAGAGATTCTTTCTTAATTGATTATCTTTATCTCCATTGATTGCAGATTCCTAAAAATAATAAATATTACTAATTTCGCATATTCTTAAAAAAAATATTCCAAAATCGCTGTCATTTGTTATCAATTGCAATACCTTATTGCAACAAGTCCCTGCCGACGTTTTTGGCAGATAAGAAGAGGAAAAAGAAAGTTGTAGTTCTTATTGAGATTAGATAAAAGATAAGTCATAAAGGAACACAACCCCGAAGGTAACCCCCTATTGAGGTTATAAAAAAAAAAGGTCAGAAAGGAAGGCAACCCGGAAGGAGCATTTATTAGTTGTTCTTACTGGGAGTAGATTAAAAAAAATCAGAAAGGTAATGGGTGATAAGAAGATAAAAAAAGTCAGAAAGGTGATTAGATAAAAAAAAGTCAGAAAGGTAATGGAAGACAACTCGAAGGAATATTCGTTGTTAGAAAGGAAGGTAAGAAATAATACTATGGTGTTATATTTTTGGATTTATTTTGGCTTTGTACTCATATTTTTGGATTTATTTTGGCTTTGTATTCACCGTCTTTTTTATTTGCAATTAGAATAGCAGAGAAAAATTCAAACTTGTATAATTTAATGGTTGTTATATTTTTGGATTTATTTTGGTTTTGTATTTACTATTTTTTGATTTGCAACTTTGCAAAATCTATGGTTGTTATATTAATTCATCATTTTTTTGATTTGCAATTAAAATAGTAGAGAAAAATGCAAACTTTGCAAAATTTTAAAAGGCTTATCAGGTAGTTAGGATGCTTAAAAAATTACCATACCAATGTAAATTTTTGTCACTATGAGAGCTAATGTGAAAACTTCCACATTTCTGCATTTTGATTTTAATTCGGTGGTTTGGAATTTATTACTTAGTAAATTTCATTTTAAACAAAGCTTTTAATACCCATACTCCTATCCTGAATCTTCTAATATAAAACCTCTAATATTCTAGGAAGCATAATAGAGTCCCAACGATATGAAATATGGGCCCACAAAACAATAGACTTCCAGACTTCCATCATTATACCCACACTCGGTTGGTGGGAGCTCCTATCCTCGATGTTTTAATACTCTTATTTTATATCTTCTAATATATAAGGAGTTGTCTTTAGTGCGACTTTTTGGAGTTTCAGGTGTCGGAATCCGATGAAAAATATTGAGGTAAAATTTTGATTTTTGTTATTTAAACCGGTTTTTTCACTGTATATATGGATTCAGCATCCTAAAAAATCCCTAGGGCACTTCAATTGTGCAAGGTTACTCATCAAACTTCTATTTTCACTAAATTCCTGTCGGAATTTAGAGAAATTAGACCGAAAAAAACTACCATAAAAACCTTCAAAAAGTCGCATTATAGATTATTCGAATATATAACCCCTAATATTCTAGGGAGCATAATAGAGTCCCAAAAATATGAAATATGGACCCACAACGTAACAGAATTCCAGACTTCCATCATAATTTTTTCCATTCCCTTGATCTTAAAGAAACGATCTAGTGTGGGTTGGTAGAGTAACCGAGATGCCTTGGTCTTAAAGCGAAAGCGATCATTTCAACCGGGGTATCTATCAAGGCCATTCTGCCATTTGGGTAAGGGGGTAGGGATTGGGGAACCTTATCAAGTCTCTATTTGGGTAAGGGATTGGGGAACCTGAACGAAATTGTTCCAGTTCTCTAATCACATTTATATCTATCTCACTCAATTACTAATGAGAGGATGAAGCGAATGCATATTCCGATTTCATCAAATTAATGATTAGAGTTGGATTGAAAAGAGAAATCTATGAACACGTAGCTAACAACTGAACAATCCAAAAGTAGATTGCATTTGATTTTAATTCGTTGCTTGGGATTTTGGGATTTATTAAGTAATAAAATTAATTTTAAACAAACACTATTTTTTAATAAAACATATTGTGCCTTTGACTTTAATTGGATGGCTAGGTATTTTGGGATTTATTGGGCAATAAAATTAATTTTAAACAAACAATGGAATGGAGAATTGTTGAAAAGTCTCTCATTAACTTTTAATTGCGCTTAACACTTCAACACAAAAAAACACTTGCATGGACCACAAGTGCCGCTTGTCTCCATTATTGAAAGGTTTGGCTTCGTAGGGCAGGGTCATTATCGAAGGGTTTCGCTTGGCAGGCTAGGGAAGATTTTATAAACCTTCTTTATCTGCAACTATTTTTTTCGTTGCAGGCCAAAGGAATTCTTCTTCACATTTGGAATTTCATTCTAAGTTTGTCCACTGCGTTTCTGTCTGGAATGTTTTGCCCTCATACCTTCAAAACTTCCTTTCGAGCCATTTCTTGCCAGTCGCGATGGATTGCTAAAATAACCATGGTCCAAGTTAGCATATTCAAAGTTGTTTTCTTTCCAGCAAAGAAGCAAGTCTTGCACTCCTCCATTATTTAGTCAATTTTGAGCGCAGAAGAACTATTCATATTACCGTTAGTGTTTATCTTGAGCCCGAGCAAATCAGTACCAGCTCTTGATTCTTGTTCCCGAGGTTGAATTAAGTTGGTCATAAACCTTCGAATTTCCTTATCCAGCCGCCATTTCTATAAATTATTTTTCGTTGGAAAATACCTGCAACAGATTGTACAGCTAAGCCACGTACCAAATTATTTTTAGCTTTCAAAGAATATGGTACCACAGTATTATTAAAGAACATACTATCTCTTGTAAATTAAATTTGATATGCAAATTTTCATGCAATCCCATATATTGTGCAAAATTTTCGTGCAGGCGACCCTCTAAATCCCTCACACTAATTATGCAAAATTTCCTTGCAAGTGAAGCTCTAAAATGATTGTGTAAGAAAAATTTCTTTGCAGGTAAAACTCTAAAATGATTGTGAAAAATTTCCTGGCAGGTGAAGCTCTAAAATGGTTGAGAGGGAGACAATTTTCATGCAAAGTGAAGCTCTAAAATATTTGCTAGCGGACGGGAGGCGGTGAGAATAAATCTCATGTTGAAGGAGGAACAGCGGAGGGGAGGCAGTGAGAATAAACCGCAGGTTGAAGGAGAGGCAGTGAGAATAAATCGCAGGTGGAAAGAGTAACTGAGAACAAGTGTCCTATAAAATAAGTATAGGTATAAGTGTCATACACGAGTAAAAATAGTTCTATATCAATTTTATAGGTGGAAGAAGATGGAATAGAACTGCTTTGATGTTTCGAAAACATTGTATTATTGAAAATATAAATTTTAACCTAAGTTTTATAAATTTATCGACTTATGCTTTCAAAAGACAAAAGAAAAAGCAAGCAAGATACTATTCTCCATTAATTCATTTTGTGCTAATGCAATATAGTATATACTATATAGTTGGTTACTTTTCTTTATAATTTAAATAGCTAAATAATATCACTAACTAAATAACATTAAATACCAGTGAATTAATGCTAATATTAATTCAGAGTGATCAATTATCAACTATACATACAAGACATAATTCAAAGTTAATTAATGTTAGTATTAATTCAGAGTGATCAATTATCAACTATAACATAATTCAAGGTTATAGCATTCAAGATTATAGCCTATTAATTCAGAGTGATCAATTATCAACTATACATACAAAACATAATTCAAGGTTATAGCATTCAAGATTATTGCCTCCCCTCTAGGGAAGAGGCCAATAAGATGGAAAATGTTTTTATTGGCTGCAAAAATTTCAGGTGCTTAAAACTTTATATTATTTATGGTATGAATAACCGCTGATTAATGCTAAGAGGACCTTTTCGATTACAATAGTCCTAGTCGCGTGACGGCAGGGACGAATAAGCTGATTGCATGAATATCTTATAGGTATGTCAAACACAAATTAGCCAACCCTAAGCTCGGGTTTCGAAGTCTTAATCCGTTCCAATTTCATAATACAATAGAGCTCACAAATGTATATGTCAAACACAAATAAGCTGATTGCAATATCTTGTAGGTAGGTCAAACACAAATAAGCTAACCCTAATCTCGGGTTTGGAAGTCTTAATCCGTTCCAATTTCAAATTCATAATACAATAGAGCTCACACATGTATATTCAACCTGCACTAGCTGCTATACATTATGATAATCGAAATTGAGACAACCTCCAGAATTATCTTCTGGATATTTACGGGATATCAAAGACTTGGATCCAAAACTATGCGGCGCGTTTTTGGTATGAGGACCATCTCCAACTTTATTACAAAAATTAACGTGAAGGAGAAGCGAAATCCGTTGACTGGCAGATGATCGGAGGAATTAGGGCCAAAAGTGGGCGTAGAAGCCATGCAATCTGAGATCTGCAAGAAGTTCTTTTGCATTTTGTCTGCTGATGTCACCAAATCTAGCCCAGTGGTAGTTCCACATGGATGAATGATTGTAGTGAACCTCCACAAAGAGCTCGTCCACAATGAGAGGCATCTCTGGATCGCTGAGCCATCGCCGCAAAATTGGCCACTCGCTTCCCTCAATGTCCATCTTTACAACCACAGTATCAGTCGCTTTCAATTGCAGCTCCTCTTTCATAAACCTCGTTATATTTACTGCATTGTTGGCTTTATCATCTCCATCTGACACAAAGTTGTAGTAGAGTTGGATTCGATCCACCATCCACTGTGGAGGTTGGGGAGTGGCCTTTACAGTGAGGGACGAGGGATTTGTCTGTGCCACGTTACTCTCTTCGTCAAAACCAGGCGGGCTCGGCTTTTGCAGGAGCTTGGAATCGACTTCGAAGGCGTGAATCTCGGTGAAATCACAGGGGTACATGCGAAGAAACCAGGTGAGGCTGGTGCTGAATGCATTGGCGCCCAGATCCAGCAGAACCCGTCGCTGTCTGTGATGGAGATCGATCGCCTTGGAAGGCAGAAGCCACGGCAGGATGTGCGTTTTGTCCTCCACATCGTTGGCGAAGCGGAGGGCGAAACCTCTGCGGAAGTTGTTGCGATCGTCGAGCTTCTCAATGAGATGACCTTTCACAGGACAGGCCGCAGCCTCTCCTATCCACTTCATCTGCCGCCATGGATTAATCTCATCTTTATCTTCATCGTCATCCAAGAATGCTTCCCTCGTCCCGCACAACTCGCTCCTGTTTCTCTTCGCCTGCCCGGTGAAGCTTTGGCGGCTGCAAGCCGCAGGAACGCAAATCCCAATGCCAAGAAAGCCAACGCTGTGCATGTGATTCACATAAATATCAAGAAGAGCGTACGTTAAAAGGATGAGAATCGATATATAGAGCAGCAGATTGTTGGGGTAGAGGCAGCGAGATTGGAAGGAATTGGTGGCGGGAGGCATCGCAAATGAAATGGCAATGGCAATGGATGTGCATAAATTCGTTGTACATGATTAATGATAGTTATAGCTATCACGGCCCTACTCACCCTCCACTACCGAATGGGGCATTGACTTTTGTGAAGTGACGTAACATTTTTAACTCATTCTCACTAAACTTTGTCTGATTGTTGAAATTCCGCGATAGCTTAAAATCTAATTGGTAGATTGCATGCATCAGAAATATCTTCTTGATCTCTCGGAAATATCTTCTTCTTCTTTATGTTTTTGGCTAAATCTCAGTAAAGACAACTCTTTAGAGTCATGTTTTCCGCTTTTCACAATTTAGTGTAATGTTTTATTATTTAAATTTAATAAGAATCAAAATTGGCTATATAAATGGATAGCTATTGGTTTCTTTATGGGCAGAGTGAAACTTGAATGGTGTCTTAACAATTTTCTCTCTGTCTAACACAAACAGAGTTTAAAATTAAAATTTATAATTTAAATAAATTAAATTAAAAAATCACATTTTAAAAATATAAAATAAACATTAGTTTTATTTAAAAAATATAAAATATGGAAATTTCAGTTTAAAAATATAATTAATTTATCTTAATTTAGACCTGAAACATAAACGTAAAAATACATATTATGGAAATTCCAAATTTAAGAATTCAAAATAAATATTATTTATATTAATTAAATATTATTAATATGAAACTTTGTCTCATTTGAATGTCTTTTTAAATAATTTAATTCTTGTGATTTAAATTTTTTGGTGAAAATCACATCAAAATTGATTTGATGGACGCGTTTTGAACCAGCCAGTGTGATCTTCTCTTGGTGAAAATCACATCAAAATAGATTTGGTCGACGCGTTTAGAACCAACCAGTATGATCTTGTCCTAATGATAAACCACACTGGTTGATTCTAAATGCGTCGACTAAATCTATTTTGATGTGATTTACACTAAAAAATTTTAATCACAATTTATAAATCACAGAAACAAAATTCCTAATAATTTAATTCTTCTACATTCTCAAAAATCATAAAATTTGTGACTAACCCTAAAAGAAAGTAACCTTCACTCAAACCAACGAAACCAACCAATTAAAAAACAATTTATCATGTGGGAAACATAAAAAACCATCAAAGACAAATATGAGAAAGATACAAAGAATCTTTAAAAATAAAAAACTTCAATAATAAAATTGGCACGTATAAGTCACGACGTAACGTGGTTGCGTCGACGATCGGATCTGCTGCAAGAGGCCTCTATGTCACATGAAACCCCGTCGTAGCTGCATATTATAAAGTTCAAAGTTTTTATGGTAAAGGAGTGATTAAGTGTGTGGAAAGTTTTTGCAAAAATTATATTAAAAGGATGCTTTCAATTATATGTTTTTGGACGTTTTGTTAAAAGGTTTATATAAGGATTTGAAAGTGCATGGTATTTAAAAAAAAAATTGTTTGGGAAGCTTTTAACGGAAAGTGTTTGAAGGTTTTTTGTAAAAGTTAGTTTGTAAAAAAATTTGGTGTTTTGTCAAGTATGACAATATTTTGGGTGAAGATTGTGAATGAAGGAAGCATATATTAAAAATTGTATTTTTGGAGGTGATATGGAGAAAAGCCTTCTGCAATAAAGAAAACAAACAAAAGACATAAGACAAAGAACAATCATGGGTTGCAAAGTCAAGAATTGAAAAGAAAAAGCAAAGGTAGTTGTCATATTTAGAGAGGTTCAGGTAGCAACCAGGAAGTCTAGTAGAAGACAAAGAAGAAAACGAGGTTGATTGGTGTAGCTTTTATTGCTACCACCTCCTATGTTTACTGGTAAAGATTTTTATTTTTGGACTCCTCACACTTAACTTAGTTAACTCACACTCTAAATCTGGACTGCACTTAACTCAATTTATCTCTTTATGCATCACTAGACTTGGATCTTGCTAGATTTTCATGTACCAATAGTTATTATTTCCAACAAATTTAAGTGAGATTTTTATAAAATATGGTAAATTTTTTTGGGAAATCTAGATTACACTTGTTAAGTTTGAATATTTATAATGTTAAATCTTTTTCCACCATAAAAACAAAATTCACACACTCCTACTATCAAATGTTTTGAGGAAAATTTGGTTGGATTTCGACCAGTTTTTGCCCTCATAACTCCCTTATGATTA
Source organism: Pinus albicaulis (assembly GCA_034641835.2). NCBI lineage: Eukaryota > Viridiplantae > Streptophyta > Pinopsida > Pinales > Pinaceae > Pinus > Pinus albicaulis. Next base: position 1,091,635,432 of record CM076579.1, on the reverse strand, counting down.
AGTTATTATGTTATCATTAATTTGATCATATAATCAAGTTATGATTGTTTGAGTTTTTTTTTTTTATATATGATTTTATTTTTTACTTTTATTTTTAATTTTAATCTATATAGAAAATTTTCGTGGAATTTAATAAGAATTTGTAAGAATTATAGATTGAAATTGTGAAATTTTAAAAATTTATTATGAGGATGAATTTATTTATGTATTAAAACTATATTTTAATTAATAAAAAAATTGTCATTTATTAAAGAAAATATTTTTTCAAATTTAAACGAAAAAAAATTAAATTACACCATCTTAATTAAATTTTTTGTTATCATTATTTAAAAAATGTGTAAACAATTTTTTTTTACAAATTTAATCAAATAATTTATCATAAATAATTTTTTTGTTATCATTATTTAAAAAAGGTGTAAAACAATTTTTTTTTACAAATTTAATCAAATAATTTCTTGTACTTAGAAAGTTAAAATTTTTTAACCCTTTTATCCATATATTTTTTTGATTGAATTTGTTAAAATCAAATATGTAAAAATTATTATTTGAAAAAAGTGTGAAGTAAGTTTTTACAAATTTAATAAAATAATTTAGTGTAGTTTATATAGTTAATTTTTTACTTTTTATCCATAAATTCAAATTTGTATTGAATTTGTTGAAATCAATTTTATAAAATTGTAATTTTTAATTTTTAAAATCTATATCATTCAAATACTTCATTTTTTTTTTCAATATACTAAATTCATTTTATATTTAAAAACTGAATATATAGTATAATCAATAATCATATCACCATAATCAATAATCCAATCATATCACTATCTTCAATTTTTTTTTTAACAAAGTCGGTTACTGTGATATCTATTACAAAAATAAAATGAGCAAGCTCCCATTACAAGGAGGGTTTAAAGAGAAGGAGATAAGAGCGAGAGCACAATCCCGGTTACCTAAAGCCTTGTTTCCAAAATTTCTGGAATTTCCTACTACGTTTTTAGCATACTGCCTTACAAACTGAAAAAGTAAAGAGACACATTTACATAAAATTATGGAAAAGTATTATTATATGTCGACTGAAGATCATTCTTTGTATTCTGAGGTCTACTAGATATTGCTCAGATAATTTGTTGTTATGTTGTGCCCTTGCTGTGACCTTGTCGTGCCCTTGTTTTTCCTTTGTTGTACCCTTGTGGTACCCTTGATGTGCCCTTGTTGTGCCCCTATTGTGACCTTGTTGTTCCTTTGTTGTGCCCTTACTATGCCCTTGTTGTTCCTTTGTTGTTCCCTTGTCATTCCCTTGTTGAGCCCTTGTTGAGCCCTTTGTTTAATTCCTTGATGATTAGAGAATTTGTAGGTGGTAACTATTTCTTCCTTCTGTATGGCTAGGTGAAGGATTGTATCGAGACTAGATAGTTGCACTGCTGATTGGAGGATCTCGCACCTCTTGAGGAGAACATCTCTAACTTCAACGAAATCAAGGATGACAGTGTGGGAAGCTTTGGAAAGAGATCTGCAGGGTTGCGCGGAGGGACAACTTAGCTAAGAGAGATGTTTTTTAGTGTCGTTATGCTCTGTTGAGTTCCAAGAGTTCTTTGAGTCCGCAGGAGTGTGAAGTGTTGAAGAGGAATACATGGATTGATACAAAGTGCTTTGATCTAAGATTTGGAGAGGAATTAATGAGACACGGAGAGCATCGCAGGCCAAAATAGTTAGCACAAACGAGAGATGAATGACGATGAACAAAGAGGAGGAGATCGAAGAGGGGGAGAGCTTCCAGGCAGTAAGGGATGAGGAGGAAGAAATGAATAAGGGGCAGGGACGATGAAGTGGAATAGAGGAAGCACAAACATTATGGGAATTTTGAGGTCTAAAATGGGCCTCCTAAGAAAAATGTACAACCAAAATAAAATTTATAAGAACCAATAGGATTCAATATGATGATGTCAACCATGGGGGATGATTCACCATTTTTTAAGTAAAAGGGTAAAAATATTAAAAAAATAATAAAATAATAAAACTACTTTTTCAAATCGTATTTTCAACTTATCTCCAAAAGTTTTTACTCAAATTTCAAGCAGGAGTACTCATTGGATGAAAAATTTAACTCCTCATCCAAGGAGTACCCATGTTGCATACTTTTGATGGACCCTACTATAGGAAAAATCAGAAATACATGAAAAACATGATTGCAATCACATTTTTTCATGTATTTCTCATTTTTCATGTAGCAGATTCCATCAAGATTATGTAACATGGGTACTCCTTGGATGAGGAATTAAATTTTGCATCCAACGAGTACTCCTGCTCGAAATTTGAGTAAAAAATTTGGGAGATAAGTTAAAAATATGACTTGAAAAAGTAGTTTTTTCCTTTTTCCCTCTAATATTTGATGATGTAATCAAATCTTATTTTATTATTTCCACTACTATTTTATAATTTCTTTAGGAGGCCCATTTAAGACCTCAAAAATCCCCTAATGGCTTGATGATCGTAGGAAAACGAGGCTAGGGGACACAAAGGCAAAGGCCAAGTCTAAGGAATCTCTAGACACGAGTGTGATCGGGAATTTCTGGAGAATTGAGAAGGGTGTCACAATGGTTATTATTTAAAGAGAGGGAGCCCTTCAATTGGAGAGTCGCGGGAAGGAGGAAAGCTAAGATAAGAATCCAAGAATGATCAGTTTGGATCTTGCTGGTGCAAGAAAATATTCGGTTTCTAGGCTTGTTAAGGGTGTCGCTGATTTTGAGAGAGATTCCTTCCTGCATGCTTAATTTTTGATAGATTTTCTTAATCATGGGATTGATATTTTAACAGATCTCTATCAATACTAGCTTGTCCCATTGTTCTGTCAACTTCCTTGTTTTCCTGACTGTCTGCACTTTTATTATTATTCCTTAAGATGTGATAATAAGTGATTTACCCAATCTTCTTTACATATTGATTTATTCTTTCTATAATATGGTGCAAGGCTGCATTTTTGAAAATATTGCCATTGACCATTGCCTGTATAATGATCGATGAGTCTCCAAAGATTATTGGGTTCATTATTCTTCTTTCTTTTAATATTTTGACCCCAAGTAGAATCCCATAAGCTTTCTCTTTATTGTTAGACATAGTGCCTAATCTCCAATCATATGATATGGTGTTCCTCTTATCGTCCACGAATATAATTCCTTCGGCCCCTGCTTTTCCAGGATTCTTTTTTGAAGCCCCGTCAAAGAAGGGGTAGTGTTTGTTGATTGAGTTAATCCGGTTCTGGAATTCTTCTTCTTTCAACCTTATTTTCCACTTAGGTTTTCCCTTTCTGGGCATGAGAATTGTTGCAAAATTGGGCCCGCTACTTGTAAACCTTCTCCACTCTCTTTCTTCTACTTGAAGTTGCATCCAATAAATTCCTTTGTTCCTTTAGTAGAATAGAATTTAGATACTTTCCCCCTTGTTTTGGATATTACCCTTTCCAATGTTGGCTTTTTATTCTTGAAAATATTTTTGTTTCTAGTTAACCAAATCTGCAAGCATAAAAACGAGGGAATGTTGCTCTAATACCTTTTCACAGTGCTTTTATTCTCGAGAGAGTAAGGATAATTATTTTTCCAGTTAGCCAGAAACTCATTGAGTGTGATGGTGTAGTTTATATTTTCTTCTAATGAAGAGAACACACCCTTCCAACATCCTTTGGTGAAGTTACATTCTATGAACATGCGTTGAATGTTTTCCTCCTCCTGTAGACACAATGGACATTGAGAGGACCCAAAAAATCCTCTTTTTTTCAAGTTTTCTGCAATGAGGATTTATCTATTTAGAAGGGTCCACATGAATATTTTAATTTTAGGTAAGCTTTCAACTTTCCAAGCAAGTTTCCAGAGGTTCCAATCTTGCTGCCCTTGTTGTTCTTGAAGCACTGCATATCTTGATTTGACTGTATATTCCCCTCCTGTAGGAGTCCCAATGTGTGCATCTCGTTTCCTTTGCTCCAGCGGGGTTGCGCCTTTTAGCATGGAAGTTAGAGTGTCCCATTGATTTTTTAATTCCCGTGGTAGATTAGGGGTTTTCCATTGTTTTCAGGTTCCATCAGAGGGCCAATCTCAGATGCCTCAAAAGAGGTTTTCAGATGAGATTTTATTCTTCTTCCTTTTTCTTTTTTTTCTTTTTCACTTTCTTACTCTACTTGCAAAAAAAAACCCTTTTCAAGTATAAGAATACTTCCAATGGAGCCATGTACACTTCAAGATGATAGATAAAATCAGATGCAAACTTGGAATACATGCTCTGACATGTACCTGAATATAAGAGATGAATTGCTTTGACTGGGATTGTATCAAGTACTGTTGGAGAAGAGTATGTTGCTGCAACTTAATGACTATTTGGAACCATATGTCAATATAGTTGTGATGCCCCTGATCCACTTACTGAGTTGGATCACCTTGGAGGTCCTCTTCTATTATGGCATTCAAATCTTCCTCTTTTTGCTAATTGTTCTCTTGAACACATGGAGGAAATGCTAGTAAACATGAGGAAAATTTCTCAACATCTGATTGTAATGCTGCCTCTTCATCAAGTGCAGCCCTTGTTCTTTTGATCTCCTCATTTCGATCTTCTTCTTCTTGATGTTGTGCTTCAATGACATTAAGAAAATCTCTTCTTTGCAATACCTTTCTTGAACTAAGATGAATACCATCTAGATCAAGAGGATATGTTTGGAAGTGTTGTACCTGAGCATTGTAAGTGACCTGAGATACTTCATTGTATGGGTATGGAAGTGGTGGTACAGGTAGTTGAGTGGGGGTGGATATATGAGATGGATATGGTTGAGGTTGTGGTTGTGGTGGAGGTGGATGGTAGGGATAGCATGGAGTTGGGTATGGAGGATATTGAGGGAAATATTGAGGATATTGTGGATTTTCCCAATAAGTTCTTTTCCAACCATGTTGCCACGATTGGTTTTTGGGTTGATATGGTCGAGGTTTCCAAGGAGGGAGTGTGTCCCCATTAGTTTGAGATGGATGTGAATAAGCTTGAAATTGCGAAGTGGGCCCTTACATCATATCAAGTTGACTAGGTTGCCAGGGTATCCTTGGAGCTACATAACATATCTTCTTTGGTGATTTCATTGCTCCAGTGTCTCCCTGGTAAAATTATTAAACCTGGGGAATGATGGACAACATTTAGTAGCACATAATTCTGCATGGATAACAAAGATATCAGGATTTTCTTTTGCTCATTTTTCATTCTTAACATTTCTACTTGTTCACTTAGATTTCTAAGAATTTGTCTTAAAGTTGTCAAGTAAATTTCCAAGTTCATCTTGCCTTACCAATGTTGAGGCAGATTTGTACTTACTTTTTCCCTTCCTCTTGATATGTGCTTGCATGTTTCACAAATTTCTTTAATTGACAATTGGTATATGTCTCCTCTACTCATGATATTAAGGAGATCAATCCACTCATCCCTAATTGTTCTAATTAAGAGGGTTTTTAGTGTGTCAAATCCTAGATGATGCAATTTTTCCCTCTTAACATTATACATGAACCTCTCTATTAGATCCTTAAGGCTCTCAACTTATTCTTGGTTCATTCTAAAAATTTCTTCTCTAAGATCACGATATTTATATGTTTCTAGAAATATATTTTTCATATCATTCCATGATCTTATTGAATTAGTACCTAGACTCATGAACCATTTAAGAGATTTATCCTTCGATGTTGCAGGAAAAAATCTCAATTTTCGAGTGTGTGATAAGTAGCCATAAGATCTACAAAGCATCTCAAACTCAAAGAGAAATGTTTCTGAATCCTTTGTCCTCATACCATGGAAGTTGGGAAGGAAAGATGGAGGGATGTTCTTCATATGTACATTGATGTCTATATCTTCAATGGGAAACCCAATAATATCTTCTTCATTGTCATCATATCCATCCATCTCTTCTACCTTCAAAATTGTATGGTGATGTGGTTCTTACTGCACCATGTGGTCAAGTGGGGGGTTGGTATTGGAGAAGTTTTTTTTTTTTAAATATGAGTATCCCTACTCCTATGAGGCATGAAAATCAATTTTTTTGTATTTTCCAATATTTCAAAAACAACATGAAAAAGGAAAGCAGAAAAGAATGCTAAAACATAATCAAAGCATCTACTAGACACCTCCCCGACAACGGCGCCAAAACGTTTTAAGCCCTAGTATTGCACCAAGAGTGCTGCAACTCCCAGGGGCTACCCTACTTTACTTTATCAACGTAGGGTTCATACAAAATTGGGGGTGACAATGCTATATACACAACAGATGCATTCTACTCATGTCATCCTCTTCCGCTCTACGAAAGGGTGCTACTTCTAGGGGTTCTTAGTGAAGTCTGTCACACTTCAATGAAACTAAAATAAATTGCAGAAAGGAAACTAAACTAATTGCTAAAAAGAAATGATAGGAAAGGAAACTAAGTTAACTTGCTGAAAATAAAAGGCAGAAAAGAAACTAATTTAAATTGCAGAAAGGAAATGATGGGAAAGAAACTAATTTAATTTATGCTCTATCTACCATGCTTCTATCCATGTAGCTAAGCTATCCATGAATTAATTCTAACTGAAAAAGTGTTGATTTGCAGCTTGGAGGAAAAAGGGCTAAAGAGGCTAATGGAGGGCTTAACACATAAAACAAGGCTTAGAGGTGGAAAGATGGGTTTAAACCTTATTAAAAATTTATTATAGCGCAAAAATATTTGGAGTGGAAATATTTGAAAAGTGTGATGGCGGAGTTGCAATGGAGGAAATAAGTGCGATATGCGATATTCGCAATCGCAATATCACAAATTTGGAGGGATAACGGAAGTGTTTTTCGATAGCAAGAGCGAAATGCAAAATGCATTGGGGATAAAAACTGTGAAGTGAAAAATGCGATGGGTAAAAGTTGCGAAGTACGAAATGCGATAGGGCAAAAGTTGTGAAGTGCGAAATGTGATGGCTGACATGGGAGTAGGACTAGTGGCAGAGTGTGATGACAATATCGCAATTAGTGTCAGGAGCGATAAGTCTTAAAGGAAAAAGGGAAAATATTTCGAAGTGCGAAATGCGATGGGGCAAAAGTTGCGAAGTGCGAAATGCGACGGGTGACGTGGCGGTAGGACCGATGGCGGATCGCGATACCAATATTGCAATTGGAATACAGGAGCGGTGAGTCTTAAAAGGAAAAAGGAAAAATATGTGAAGTGCGATTTGTGAAAAGGCGAATTACAGTAGCGAGAAGTTCGAGGAGCAAGGGCGGAGTGCGATAACTGTATCACAATCGGAAAAAATGAGTAGTAAGTCTTAAAGGGAAAAGGGAAAAGGTTGTGAAATGCGATTGTGATGTATGGGAAGGAAATTCGATTGCAATTTGTGGTAAGGAATTGCGATAAGTTGTAAGGTGGAAGGGTTATCGCAATCGCAATTACAAGCAGACAAATAGAAGGGAGAGCAGGGAGGATTTGCGCGATGCGAAATGCGATAAGCATGGAATTTGAGAAGAAAAGGGCGGAGGTCAACCTATAAGTTTTTGAAGAATTTTTTTCATTAAAATGGTTATGATAGTCATAAAACAAGAATACGAAGGAATAGAAGGTAGACTTAGTTATTTTGAAGCGTTTTTGGGAATAAAAGTGTGTGGCAGCTGCAATAAGTGAAATAGAAGGGAATAGAAGTGTAACAGCATAGATGGAAGGGAGATGGGAAATCAAGCGGGGAAGTGTTAATGAATTTCTTCTAGGTGAAGATTCTTGTACCTGCAATAAACCCTGCCTACTTATGCAAAAAACAGACAAGTGTGTGATAAAAATAATAAACAGAAAGCAGTTTTTTGGCCTGTGGGAAATTCTACCCCCCTCGAGCTCTATTGATAGAGATGAGAATGGAAGTCTAGATCTACATCTTTTAGAGTTTTATCCTCTATTCTATTACTCATAAGAAAAATGAAAACCTAAAATAGCAATTGGAAACAGCAACTTGAAACTATCAGAAGCAAGATTAACTAGATGACAGAAACAAAAATAGCTAATTGATAGAAACAAAACTAGCTAAATGATAGAAAGGAAAGAATGAAAACAACAGAGAAGTCGAGGCACATGGGTTGGGCCCTAACCCACGAGCACAGCTCTCTGGAACTAGATCAATAAAAATTCATCTGAATACTCATTATATTAAAAATACAATCTTATTACATCCTGAAGGTCTTAAACAACAAAATCCTAATAGAATGGAAAATGAATGGCATGGGATGGAATTGAATGAAAATAGAATGGAATGGACTGTATCGAATGAACTAGAATCCACCAGAATCGACCTTAATTAGCTCTTGATCAACTTTATTTATCCTCAAGGGTAGCTACCAACAGCTCCCTAAAAAATAGGTAATGAGTCCACTTGACTCCAAGTGAAGTATGGCTTGAGTGCACTTGGTCTTGAGTTGCTCGGCTGCCTCTGGAATTAGAATTGTTGGAGGGTATCTCATGAGGATCCTTTGGCTTCCTTTGAGAGTTAAGGAGGGTGGAGAACCCCCTTGAATCTCTCCAAGATTTCTCCATAATTTCTTGAAATTGTGCTCATTTATTCTTCACTCTTGATCTTCCAGTGGCAGGGAGCAAGTCCCTAAATTATCTCCTTCTCCAAATTTTCATAATTTTCCCAATATTCTCACAATATTCTACAAAAATAACCAATATTAGGCACAAATATGCAATTACCTTTAAACCTTCCTACGAACATATTAAAGCATAAGAAAACATTATTAAGTGTAGAAGAAGAGATTTAATATATATTTTTATGTGCATAAGAAAGGTAGATGGGCCTAAGAAAGGTTAGATGGGCCTTAATTTATGTCTAATTTAGAGGCCCATCACTCATCAACAACATATCGCATACTCATCAAGTTATCTAATCATAAAACAACAATATCAATGCATACAACCATAGGTTACTATCATTCACGACTATCTGACACATGTGCATATAACTACACTAATCAACTAGCATCTATAATGTATGTAACCATAACATCAATAGAATGAAAGGCATACACATAACCATAATGCACATGACTACACTGATCAACTAGCATTATCACATATGAAAACATAATAACCATAGAATGACAAACATAAAAGTAACCCTAGCGCTTACAAAAACCATGAATCACATACCTGCATCCCAAACATGCAAACTTGTATGGTGATCTTCTCTTGCCTCGAGGTCCAATGTTGCAACTTCACTTTAATGATTTTCATTTCCTACTCTATCTTAACCAACACATTAGCATCATAACATACCAATATCATCATGATGACCTAATTGCATACAATGAACTCAATCACAAAAACCTCAATCAAACCAATGCAAACTTGACCATACACACCCACTTGACATGTATAACCAATCATGAATGACCAATGCATGTCCCACATATCGCATCACATACGCAAGCATACACAAACAACACATAAGCATGACCAATGGGTAACCCTAGAATAATAAATAAATGCATATAAAACATGTAGTAACATGTAAGAAAGCATACACGGTCAATACATAAGCATGAACAACACATAACCAGCCATACACACATGATGACACATGTTGACAACAACACCATCAACCCTTCCATGTCGAGACCACTACCACCATGGCCAACACAAAACGGATGCAAAAAGAACATATAGACCTCAAACATACTAAATTTGTATGAAACCAACATAAATGCATGATCTAAACACCACCCATCAATATGAGAGTTGAACCATGCTCTGATACCACTCTGTGGTATCATGTATCACACAAAGAGACCAAAACCAAACATCACCCAAAGAGAATGGAAACTAACACCATCATCATGCATACACAAAAATCACTTAGAACATAAGCATGAGGAACATATATGAAATAGGCATGCATGCACAACAAAAACACACATCCCAAGGAGAGCCAACTATGCTATGATACCACTCTATAACACCTTCTTCCCACATCTACCCAAGTAACCATCCAACTGGGGTAAACATGTGACAAGAGGAAAATAATATGAGATTTAACCTCCTAGATGACCTTAAGGAAGTGGAACTGACGGAAACACCAAAAACACACCTTAGACTGCATCATTGACATCCCCAAGAGGTAACCCAAACTTCCAAGGCCCTGTTCCTTGGGGGGGGACTTATTTTTAGCCCCTTTTAGGATGATCTGTGGGCATATAAGGGAAAGGGAGTGGCTCTAGACCCTAGAGCCATGGGCTGTTTTTGGAAAGGTAGCAGCTCAGACCCAAACAACGAATTTTCCACCTGTAGCTTTGGGATTTGTGCCACATTTTCAGCCCCCGAGCCCATATCACTGCCTAGAACTTCCTATAGCTTCAGGAGAGGGTAAATAACATTGAATAAAACAAATGGAAGTAATCACATCATCGGGAACTCATCTGACCCCACCCAGCCATGACAGGCATTTCGTCAAACATGTCACAAACATAACATCTACAAGTATAAACAAAAGATTTAAACAAAGGGGTTTCTTTCTTATCTAAGGATGGATAAGAAGCACTGCTCCCCTACACCATAAGACATTATGCAATCAATTTTACCATATATACATTGGATATTCATTTACAAGTAAAAATATGGAGAGAGCCATACCTCATCACTGTCACGATACATGCTTATAACTAGCATAACACCAACATAAATTCCATGGATATATCCACAATAGAATCCATATATATATATATACCAGCATATTTTCATACCGAATAACAGAGAAATGAGCTCTTCATTACCTAATGTAAGAACCAACCGAAGATGGGACTTACATGTTCCACCCGACCATAGATTGGTTTGAGCCAAATGTACTTCATCCAATCACCCCCGTGCCATATTCCAAGCATGAATAACCAAAAGAAAAAACAAGGGCATACTGAGGCTAAATCACCTCACCCTTATCAAATAGAAACCAGGCTTTACCATGATCCAACCCAGATCACTAGGCCAACACCATAAACATTTCATAACCAAATTTACTGTGATCTAACCCTGATCACTAGGCCAACACAAGAATGGATATCATTGGATTCTCCCCACCTACATCATGAGGAATTTTCTCATCTCCTAGTCTCTCGGGATTTACCACAACCCACAGTCTAAATCAGGGGTCACTAGGCCCTAAAATGAGACATACTCTCCAAGCTTTACCACAATCCAAAACACAAGATTCCTAGGCCTTAAATGGAGAGTAAACCACCTCTAGGATTTACCGTATATCTCGTCATTCACCAATTGAGGATTCCTAAGCCCACCGAGGCAACACAGTCCTGGATTTACCGTAACCCATAGTTTGGCTCAGGGGTTACTAGGCGAGTGGCTTTACCATGATCTATAGTATGGTTTAGGGACCACTAGTCAATGTGCTATATCAATTCAGAGATCCACCCCACTCAACTTTGAATTCATCTAGAAATCCAGGTAAACCGGAACATGAGAATCTACAACACCATGGTCATCCGGAAATGGAAAGGCTAGGCTAAAGACACTGTCACACCTGGAAAAAACCCATTCCAAGATAGAAAATAACCACATGCTATACCATGCATGCTAAATATAGAAAGGAAATCATACATGCAAATCAATACTTGTAAAAAATCCCACTGTGGTTGTCTAATCATGATTTTCCCTTCATGATCTCTGCCTTCTTGCTCTAAATCTCCAAGTATGCAACACTCACCAAGAGTGCTCCAAGAATACTCTAAGTGTCCAAGAGTATGAGAGAGAGAGAGAGAATAATGAGAGAGCCATAAGTGTGAGCAAAAATATTGCCAATTGATCATCAACATCCTTTTTATCATTGATGTCTCTAATTTCTTCATTTTCCTCCTCACATGCAACATGTGACATTTCACCTTCCTTTTCTCCTAATTTCCATTATTTTCATAAATAAATGTGCCAAAAATTCCATTTTTCCTTTCCAAAGCCTTTTCCTTTTCCTTTTCCAATTTCCTTAGCCAAACTAACCGAAATGAACACTCACTAGGATGTTTTGCCCAACATTCACCTTGGAATAAGTGTCCCGTCAACCGCAGCTATTATTTTTAACAATTATTAAATAGAATTTTGACCAGGATTGTTACAACAAGCATACATTTTGCAAATGATACATCTCATAGATCTTTCGAATGATACATCTCCTAGATCTTGGGCTTGAGGAATGAGGAGAGAGAGATAAAGGGAATTCTCAAAATATTTGATACATGATGTATTCTCACAGGGATATCAATTTTACTTGAAAGAAGAAGAAGAAATTGAGAGTATGATAGATAAAGATGCCTAGAAACAAAAAAAATGGTAAATGATCAATATGGAGAACACTAAAGTCAGGGTTGATGATGAATTTTTTTTGAATGAATAGAATCAAAATTCTCATTAATGTAATCTCAATTTTAGGTTTGTCATATTGACAAGGCTCATTTTGAGTAGGTTCATAACTAAACTTAATCAATCACATATAAGTTATAAAATTTCACTAGTTTAATGAACTTTTTTATCATAAACAAAATTATTAAACACTACTATGTGAAAGAAAGAAAAACTATGCATTATCTTTATAACAAGCGTAAACAAAAGTATAAATTATTCATGGATTGTTCATAGATTTACATTCAAGTACTAACTATTTGTTTTATTACATGGTCAATATGCCAGCATTTAATGTGCTCAGATGATAACTAGGGATTGATTACCATTACTATAACCATGTCATCACTAATAATAAATATCAACATAACATTACAAATGCAACAAATATGATATGAAACACCATGATAGAGACCTTTATAGAAATGGAATATATGAACATGAAGAAAGAGAATTGACCTCATTTCCTTGGGTTAGCTAGATGTCTATTTAATTATATATTTATAACTAATATTACTAATAATTTTCCTATGTTATTACAATTTAAACCCATAACCCATAACTCATTGTGTTAATGCTTTGTAAATTCAAAAGTAGATGAAAATATAACAAATAGAATGCAATTATATAATAGGCCCTAAATATGGATATGAATGAGATGCAAAGGATAAACATGGCTCATGATCATGATTCACATTCATATTCATTCAATATTTAAAATTACAATAATTATCAAAAATTGAAAAATTGTGAATTAGACATTGATTAATTGTTTATATATATATATATATATATATATATATATATAATAAATAAAGTTAAACATTTTCATTATAGCTGGAATTTTTTAATTTCCCTTCTCAAACAAATTTCTCCATATCTAATTAGTCTTTCCCAATCTCAAAATTTCTTTTGATTTGTATGTGCTCCAATTTTGAAAACTACTTTTTATCTGCATTAATATCGCACACCCTACATCTTTTGTTCAATATAATCCATTTCTTTATGTAATACCATCTATAAAATGATTTTCAAGCTGATTGAAAATAGGATTAATCTTGTTCTATCTAAGCATAGTATACAAAAATTTGGTTTCTTATAACAGAGACAAATCCATGACGTTGTTGTAATTTTTATTCTATTAAAACTCCACAGTCAGATGTATGCCTTATGAAAATAGATCTCATAAAGGCATACGATTGTGTTAATTGAGATCTCATTAGGTTGATCCTTCATAAGATTGAGTTTGGTGTCTTAACTTTGGACTGGATTATGGAATGCATTACTATAGTGAATTTTTCAGTAATTATTAATGGCATTCTGTCATATTTATTTAAGGCTACTCGAGGTATTAGATAAGGTTGTTCTTTTCCCCCCATGGTGTTCTTGATAGTGGTTGATGGTTTAAGCAGAAGGATCTCAGATGCTAGAGCTAGAGATAGCATTTTAGGGTGTAGAATATAAAGGAGAATCGTTCTTACTCACCTGATGTTTGTATAGGATGTCCTACTAATGGGAAAGCCTCTACATTGGAGTGGAAAAATTTACACCAGATATTGACACATTTTGGTGAAGCATCTTGTCTATTAATGAGTAAAGAGAAGTTTGTTCTAATTTTGAATGCTCATGAGTATCACAGGTTTTGGAGATAGAAAAAATATTTGATTTCCAATCAGTGCAACTAGAAGGAGGGTTTAAATATTTGGTTTTCTTCATTAAGCCAACTTTATGGGAACCAGGATTGGGATTCGATAGAATCAAAATTTGAGAAAAAATTGTCTCTCTACTGACATAGCTGGTTGGAATTAAGGAGCATACTTATTATGATTAGATTTGTTCTCCAACTCATCACTATCTATTGGATGCACATTTATAAGTTTCCTCAGGGGATGATAAATAAAATCAACTATATTATCGCTAACTTTATGTAAATAGGTTTAGGACAATCTAGAAATATACAGGTTGTGCGATTTGGGGATCTATCACGCCACGTGAATTTGAATGGATGGGATATCAAATATATGGATCACTTTAACAGAGAATTTTTAATCAAGAACCTATGGAGTGCTCTATGACATACAGGAATATGGCGAAGGATTATCAAAGATAAATACCTTAAAAATAAAATGATGACAGAATTTATTAGAGATAGGGCTAAGGAGAAATAGATAGCCTCACTATCAAGGAAAAGTATGATGTAAATTAAACACTGGGTTTTTTTGGCAATCTTCAATGGGAGGTGGGCATGGGATCGAATATTGAGATTGGCGTGACCGCGATAAAAGGGATGTCAACAAATCATACATTATCATTTATGGTTCTCAATCTGTTACATTATAATGGCATATTTCTTCTGAAATGTATATATGTGGATATCAATCAGTCATTTGTCTTTTGTTCATGGAGGAAGGCTATGGATTTGGGTCTTTTAGAATCCCTTGGCACTGAATGGGATGGATACATCCTCCAATTTTTTTTTTGCACGTATCAATCTATTAGTGAAGGTGTAACTGCTTACTTGGAATGGGAACTTCTGCAAAGGTCAGATATTGGTTAAAGATTTTTACTCTCATATGGCTACAAAAGGCTTGGAAATGGATTATCACCTTTAAATTAAAATATTTCATTGGGTTGGTGATTCATAATAAAATTCTTACATGGGAGAGTATGTATAAGAGAGTTATACCTGGTCTAGGTAGGTGTGTATTATGTTACAAATCATCAGAAGATGTTGATCACCTATTTATTTGGTGTCCTCTTTCCATTTCTATTTGGGTTGGGATTTTTCAGAGACTCAACATCAGAGCTGAGTGGGGTAGGTCTTTCGTGGGTCTATGTCTCCAATAGTGGTTTCAGGATCAAATGGAATATAAATCCTTTCGTTTTATGTTTTGTGGCGATTATGGAGGTCAATGTATGCATAGATATTTGAAGACATTGAGCAAGTTGTTAGTATGGCATGTCATAAGATCTTGGCTTATTTTTTGGAGATTGGCACGATAAAGGAGTAGCTACCCAACAAAAGGTGCTTCTCAAGGACATATGAGCTTCATTTCCAGTATTTTTTTTCGACGGGGCATCTTCCTTAGAGGTTTTGGTAGTGCCATGTATATTATTATTAGTCCCGGGGATTTCTACCATTTTATATGATCCAATGGTAAGGATTATAATAATAGCGTGAAGATCTTAGCTTTATGGGGTGTAGTCTTTTGTGCCAAGTGGATTTCTTTTGTTTATAAGTGCAATTAAGAGTCATGAATATGAAGTTACTAGTCTAAATAATGTACTCCAAGACCTTGTGGAAGAATGGCTCATAACAACCCTAGAGACTGCCCACATTCAACGCTAGAAGATAAGCTTATTATACAGTGAGGAAGTCAGCCTATATACAGTGAGGATGTCAGCCTACAAACTTGTTGTAGGGTTGGCCTAAAATCAAGTCAAAGAACTGTATATATAAAGGGACCTGTGGCTCATTTGACACCACCAACTAATGTGGATCTCTCATAAGTAATCACAATGGCTAACTGCGGATTTCTTTGTGATAGTTATAGCGTGATAAGGTCTGGTATAAAGGTGAGATGGAGGAAGTGCAGATCTATTTTTTGTGAAGCATAATGAAGCAGTGGATGTGTATGAAGGATATGTGGTCAAGTGGTTAAGTGAAGACTTCAGGAAAGAGTAAATTCTGAAATACATTCGGATCATATCACAAGCAAAAGGAAATGTAGATAAGTCTAAAGTAAGTATACATACATACAACAAGAAATTGTGATAAATGATATAACAAGAGTGCGGATAAATGTGGATTAGTCTTAAGTAAGTATACATACATACAGTAAGAAATTTTGATAAATGATATAATAGGAGTGCAGATAGCTTTGGAGTAGCCGTGTGGATATATCATAGATCTTTGGACTGCTCTAAGGAAGGAAATTCGGATGATTTGCAGTAATATTAAGCAAGGAAGTAAAGGCCATAGTACAAGAAAGAAAGGAAGGTAGATATGTGATTTACCTTCCTCTTCTATAGTTCATAAAGAAGAAGGATTTCATCTCAAGTGAAGAAGCTTCATAGTTATGAAAATATGTGAAGTTTCTAGTGTTGGTGCAGATCAGTGCAAGTTGGTGCAGAAAAGAAGGATCAGCATTGGAGGCAAACAAAGAAGTAGTGACAAGGTCTTGGAGGCATTCATAGGTCAAGGGTCTGTGTCTTGCTCATGGTACTTGTCATTTGAAGATCTATAAGAATAATTTCTCGTGGGTTTTCCTCTCCAAGAGGGAGAGGTTTTTCCCTGGCTCTAGGAGCCTAATTTTGTGTCTCGTGTATTTTGATAATTGACTTGATGAAATAATAAATAAGCTAAATAAGAGAATACATAAGCAACTCAAGTAAGCTCATAAGTGTTTATCAAGAAGATAATTTGAATTAATCACCAGCCCTCTAAATTCTCAACATGGAGAAGGAGTTTAATGCGACTTGCTCAAATTTTTGATATTATTTTGTAAGAGGCATTACAAAGGGATATTGGTCGAAATTTGTTTAGAGAGGAGGGACGGGCATATTTTAAAATAAGGGCTAGGTAGGTACAGTTTGTGAATCCTCCCATCTTCTTAAAAAAAACATATCTGATCATCTTTAGTAAGTCTTTTTTTATCAATTTCCAATAGGAGCTGTAGAATGAAATGGATAATCCATCTGGTCCTAGCGCTTTATCTGGATGGAGACTCCAAATGGCTGCCATTACCTCTGCTTCTGTGACTTCTTTTTTTATTTCATTATTATTTTGCTCATTTATTGTATGTGGGATATGTTTTAATAACTCTTTCGCCTCTACTTTCCCATTTTATGCTATTAGTAGAGATTTGTAGTGATTTTGCACCTCTTTCTTTATATATTCATGTCCTCTAATCTCAACGCCTCCCTCTCCTATGATTTTTTTAATGTTATTTTTTATCATTATGGTTTTTTCTGAATTATGAAGAATGTTGTGTTCTTGTCACCTGCTTGGATCAACAATTGTCTGGACTTTAACCTCCAAACCTCTTCTTCCTTCCTATTATTTTTGTATATCTGTCAATGCATCTCTTTCTCCCTTATCTGATTTTCTTTTATGTTTTCCATATTTTCCAATTTATATTGAGTTTTTTCCAATTCTTTTTGTAGCTCCTCCTTTTCCTTTTATGGTTCCTTGTAACTTATTTTTTCCCATTTCTTAAGGCTCGTTTTGACACACTTCAATTTAGTTTCCCATATGAAGCTGGGTGAGCCATTTATTTTCTGATTCCAAGATTTTATGACTAACTTCTTTGCCTCTTCATTGATGTTCCATAATTGGTTATACCTGAATGGGAGAGGTCCAAAGTTTTCAGAGGAGCCAAAAACTAGAGCCACTAGTTTATGATTTGAGGCTATTGAGGGAATGATCTTGGAGGCTACCAAACTGTAGTTAGATACTATGTTGTCCTTCATTAAAATTATGTCCAGCCTTTCCTTTATATTATCCTTTCCTACCCTCTTATTATCCCAAGTGTACTTTCCATTTCTGGGAGGGATATCAAGTAAATTGCAGCTCTTAATGAACTCTTCAAGAGTGTCACGAGAGGGATCTAAATGGAAATAACCCCTTCTTTTTTCATCAGCATTTAGGACCAGACTTAGATCTCCTCCAAGAATGAGATTTTATTATTTTTCAAGTAGCATATTTTCTTTCAGGGATTTCTAGAATATTTCCTTATCTTTATAATGGTTTGGGGAGTAGATATTATAAAGTCTGATTTGGATTTCCGTAATTTTACTTTTAACTCAGTCTTTATCCATTGTGAATCCATTCTCTGGTTCTGTAATTCCCACTTATATGTATGCTAGATTGTACTGATTCCTCCCGATGCTCCAATGGTGGACAAGGTTGTTCCTTCATAGTTTTCATTTTTTGAATGATTTTTTCCATTTCTTGACTATTTTTTTTGGTCTCCTGAATCATTAGGATATCTATTTTTTCCCCTGTTATAAGATCTCTTATTATTTTTAATTTGGAGGGATGTCCTAAACCTCTACAGTTCCAAGAGACCAATATAGTTATTTTTTTTATTTGTTACCAAGGGACCTTTCCCTCGATGGTTATGTTTGCCTTTCTCTTTGCTTCTAGTTCCTTTTTCAAGGTATCTTTCCATAGGTTGTTGAGTGCCTAGTCTAAGCTCATTTGCTATTGCTTCGTCTCTTAGTTCCTTGTTTGATTTTCTTCCTTGTTTCGTGGTGTTATTAGTTGATGCCAATGATTATTTTGAATGATTTCTGGTGAGGATCCTTTCCAAGGAATGGGGGGAGGACTGGGAGGGAAGGGAGGGGCAACCAAAATAGAGCCAGAGAATGTGAAGCCAGGGGGGAGGGAGGAGGGGAGGAGAAGAGAAGCCACCGGGGGCCGCAAGAGACGAGAAGAGGGGAGCATGGGGGGATGAAGGAGGGTCATAGGGGATGTCAAGAGGATCAAAGGGATTCAAGCCAAAGAGAGAAGTAGATTCAGGGAGGAAGGAAGACAATGGGAGGGGGATATTTGAGGGAGGAGATGAGGGTGTTGTAGTAGAAGGGATAGGGACATGCGAGGTCTTATTTGTTGTCTTTTTTTTTTTTACTTGCTCCCATTTTTGTTCTTGTGCTTCTTTAGTAGTATTTTCTTGTTATTCTTTCTTACTACATCTATTTTCGAAATTCCCATATTCATGACATGCCTTGCACTTGAAGGGTATTTTCTCGTAGTCCAGTTGTTGTATGTGTGTCTAGTTGTCTACTTTGATCTTGATAGCCTCCGGGAGTCCTTCTCCTATGTCCACTTAAACAAAAATCCTCCCACATGCCTGCATGTTATCTTTTGGATCGCTCCTGTTGATATATTTTATGACTTTGTTTCCAACAGTTTTGATAGATTCATCTCCCGAACAATGCAAGGGAAGATGTGGTAGACGAACCGATACCGGGACTATGTTCGGGACATCCAGCTCGGGATCAATGTCTGGGGTCCATCTATTCATGTAGAGTCCTCTTGTATCCATAAAATATGATCCGCTTCAGAAGATAAGGTCTCTATATTCCTTTGTTTCAAAGTGAAAGGCGAAGTATCCCCTTCGACATAATTTGATTGATATTTTCCCTTGTGTCACTTGAGACCAGTTTCTCTCTACCCACTTCTGAATTATTTTTGGTGATGGCCATAGTCCTATGAACCGTCAAATGAGACCTTTTTCTAATAATGAGAGGGTAGCTCTGTGAGGGAGTGTTAGAGGCAAAGTGATATCTAGGATTCTGTCAAGTTTCTTCACAAATTTTGAAACAGCAGGGCATGATCATGGAGGTGCCATTGAGGATACCAGAGAGGAAAACATGATTTATGTTGCGTCATGAGGAGTTTGATTATATTTTTGAGGTTTTTTATCAATATGAGAGGCATCAGGAAGCGGTTCCTCACCTGAATTGGACTCTAGGGAGGCCGTGGCGGCGGAGGGTCGAGGCAGTGATTCAATTTTCTTATATACTAATTCTATCCAAAATTTCATTGGAAGGTATGTAATTGAAAAAAAAAACAAATAAATCAACGCTTCAAAAGTTTTGTTCTACTCATAATTAAAATATTTAAAAAAAATTGTCCAATGTTTTGGTTTTCAATATTAATATTAGTATATGTATAATTATATTATTCAATTGGTGCATAAGTTAAAAAATGATAAGATAATGACATTTCGACATTAATATAAAAATATTAATATGAATAGGTTATTTGATTAATGTTTTCGATGAATCAAATTTCTGACTTTTAGATTTCAATAAAAAAAACATATATTGTAATATAAATAATTTATTCTCTTATTTGATTTTTCCCTTCAATTTAATAAGATTTTTAAATTTAATTTGATTGAATTAAATTAAGATTTTATGAGCTAAGGTAGGACCAAGAGGGGTTCTCATAAGTTTTGATGAAAAAAATGTGTCTAAATTTGCTTCGGATTAGGAATTGCAACAAATAATGTGGCTGAAATTATTGCTCCTTGGAAAGGAATGGAGCTAGTTGTAGTTAATAATATCCATAATCTCATGGTATATGGAGAATATATGATTTTCATCATGAAAATGGCCCAAGCGAGTGATTGGATTAGCTCCTCAATTCTTCCAATGGCTTAAAGATCAATCAATGTTGCCTCTCAATTTGAATATATTGAATTTTGTCACATCCTTAGACATTTGAATGAGGAAGCGAGTAAATTAGCCCAAAAAAAGGCTTTTATCTTGGGCAAGGAAATATTGTATTGGAAAATTGTGAGCAGTTTTTGCCTATACATCAATATGAACATTGCCAATAATTTCTTCATAAGGTAAAATTCATTTTTTAAGGAGATATGAAGTTGAACATTGGATAACTCTCAAGAAAAGACTAGGGGTCGCGTGTTTATTCACCCCCTCTCCATGGACCGACACGTGGGATATTATTTCTCTTCATCCTCGCAAAGAGGCTAAAATATGGTGTTGTGATCCCCAGGAAATTGTGAGGCTTAGGCATAAATTAACTCCTTGTCCTGTGTTATTAATTTGAATTGTCAATTGATGGGCCTAATAAGCCTTTCGAGGCAATGGAGTCTAATCCATTTATTCCTATCATGTTTGAAGTTAGCCTGGTTCTCCTCAGTTGTAATGAGGAATGCTATGGAAGTAATATTGAATTTATGGATTCTAGTTGAGGTCTTGCCATTTCTCTGTTTGGCCAATCTATGGAGTATGTAGTCATAAATTCATATTTTCAACTTATTTCCCTATGATTTTACTCAAATTTCAAGCGAGAGAACTCGTTTGATCATAATTTAATTTTGCACTGAAGGAGTGCCCACGTCGAATACTTTTGATGGACACTACTACACTAAAAATGTGAAATACATGAAAAATGTGATTTTTTAATTTTTCATCCGAGTACCCACGTTGCATACTTTTGATGGACTCTACTACACGAAAAATGTGAAATACATGAAAAAATGTGATTTTGTGTCTCTTTTGGGAGAATACTATTACTTTTCTTCTAGAGGCTCAATCTCTCTTTCTCTTCCATGAGAGTACCTTATATACATTGCAACTGTATGCTTCACATTGTCAACTTGCTTGCTTGTTTCAAAGATTGTTTGCATAATTTATTATGTTGATAATTGCAACCAAGGAAAATCTCTAAGAATAATGGTGGTTAGGCTTATTCTTCGGATGAGGCTTCTACTCCAAACAGTGTGAGGTCTAGTTGGTATTTTATACTAGGGATACCCCCTTTGTTGGCATATTTCCAGCACCATCAACACCTTACACAATTGTTATGAAAACCCTAGTTTCTGCGTAGTTGTAACTCGCTCTAATAACACAGATCCAGATCTTGGAGGTCCAATATCAAAGATATTTGACCGAAGAGAGGAATAATATAAAACACACAATATTCAATGGAAATAACTCTATATTAAACAAGAGAAATTTCTACAACTACATCGTATTGGAAAAATTGTCTTTTTACAAAGTGAGGCATTTTATTTATAGTCTTCTTGAGTTGCAATACTATGGGTGGATGTCACTTTCAATTCGAATCATGTACACATCTATCAAAATATTCTTTAGAAAACCTAACCTATGTAGGATCATCCTAGTTCAATCTGTCCATGTTAGGAGCATTTTTTAACCATAGAAATAGATGCACATGTGGAGATCCACAATTTTTTCATTCATAACGACACCAAAATTTTGTACCTTGATGAAAACGTTCAAAAATTTCATCTCGAAGCATTATATGCCTTAAATACATATATTGTGCTATAATAAGAGGATTATAAATTACATTTTGATGTCTCCACTTCCTTGCTTCCGCTAGTTCTACATTACTTGTACCGCTCATTAATTTATATAGATATATTCATCGCATATCTGTTGTTATTAATATGAAGAATATTGTTGAGCATCCAATCTATTGAATCACTTTAGATGGCTCCACACAATATTTTCTCTATTATACATGTTTACATCATTGTACAATTCCAAATCACATTAATATTTCTACAAGTCATGAATCTGGAATATTTTGTAGATGCTATTGTGACTCATATATTTTTGTAGGTAGAAATGTTATATTCTTCTTTACAAAAGTTTCAAAAGAATCTTGAGCACAATCTCTCATAGCGATATTAAGTAAAATGTATCTAAAGTGTGGGTGCACTCCAAACCTATTATCACGATATCTAAGAAGGTGTTTTTCATATTCATTAAAGACATTTCTTCTTCATGTTTGCAACCAATATGCTTTTGTTGTTGGGAGCAATGTTGGAAATTCCATGTGATATAATCCCTTAATGTTATACTCATTAATTAGTGATTATTCAATTCCATGTCAATTAAAAATTTCAATCAATCCACCATTTGTGTCATGTTCCTCTACATTAAGTTTATTTTCCCATGCTCAAATAATTTCAAAATCCCATGGTACATTTGGAAGCTTTGTCAAAAAACAAGATGCATTTAAGAAATCTAATACATCATCAATCCTTTTTTTTCCTCGAGAAAAAAGCGTAATTTTATTACTGCAGTTGAGTACAAAATTACAATGAGAATCACATGTACTATGTGTTCTATGAAGACAAACCCAGAGAGTTTGTATACAAAAAGCATTTACAATGAAGAAATAAACATTCCAGTTCTGTATCCAAATCAGTCTTTGATCATATTCGCAAGGAGAAACTGCTGATCAAGATTTAAAAACAGTTGTACTAACTCCTGTTAAAACATTCCTGCAAGAAGATATGCAATAAAAAACTTGTTGTAGTAGCACTACCAGTAAGAAGGAGAAAAGAATTCAAGTACTCCGAAGCAATCCAAGCCCACTGTCAGGGACCAAGTGGTTGCTCCAATGCTTAAAAAGCCTCACAAAATAAATCTGTAATAGGCCATGTGTTTGTCGAAATAAGAGGTGACTTATGACTGTGTATGTCATATTTGAAGAAACACCGCCCAGGAACGAGCTGTGTAAGTCGAAATAGTAGGGGACCAGCCCACTGATGTGTTTCGTTAGGCAAGAAGACCAGTCATGTAATGCAGCCATCCTGATACCGTTTTCCACGCAGAGAAATAAACACAGCAAACCATGAACTCGAACTACCACAGCATATAATCCATAGTAGTATGTATCTGCCCACAGCAAAGCATAAACCCGAGGCTGCTCCCCAGATAGAGAGAGATGGCATGTGTGTACCAGTCCGCAGCCATAAAAAACTACCACAAGCACCATGTGTGTTCATTCGGATGGCACATTTTTATCAAGCCAACAAAGGTACCCTGAAGCCTCTCAATCAAAGAGAAAGGAAGGTATTCAGAAATATTCCCAAGCAAATAAACACAGCAAAGTACAACCCCAGCAAATAAGATGTGCCCACAGCAAAGCATGACCACGAGGCAGTAACCCCAGAAAAAAAGTAGTTGGCATTTGTGTACAAATCCACAGCAAAAACGCTACCACTAGACTGCATCCCCAGGCAGATGCAAATTAATAGAAGTCAAAACAAAAGAGGTTGTCCTGCCCACAGCAGAGACACATCCACGAGACTGCTGCCCCAGAGATTTTAGCATTGATCACACCCAGCTGCATCTAACCTGTTGAGAAAAAGAAAGAGGAAATCACACCATGTGTGATCTGTTAGTTGGCAAATGTATATCATGCCAACAAAGGTACCCTGAGACCTCTCAATCCAATAATGAAGGATGAAAGTATTCAGACATATTCCCATCCTCATGTTCACTGATAGTCCAGATTCCCTCATCCAGCTGAATCCCCCTCTTTGAAGCTCGATCAGCCCCTTCATTGTTTTCTCGGTATATATGTTGACAGGAGAATGATTCAAAAGAGATGAGGATCTCCCTAATAGAGCGCATCAAATGTTGTAATTGGAAAACTCTGCAGGTCTGGAAACCATTTACCCAATTAATCGCATTCAATGAGTCTCCAAAGATATTTATCTTTCTGCAACCTCTTTCCACAGCGAACAACAGGAGTATCTTGAGACTCAGCAATTCTGCAAAATTGTTTGTTCCTTCCCCAAGCCCAGCTGAGATCTCAAACCAATGTGAATCAGAAAGAAATAGCAGAGCCCCTCCACCACAAATATTTCGCTGCATAGCCCCATCGAAAAATCCCCAAGGAACCCTCCTATCAATTTCCATCTGTAGAATCTCCCTCTGGTTGGCTGCACGAATATGAATAGGAAAGGCAGAGTGCAGACCTACAGTCATGGCGCCAATGATCTCTGGTGTGCTGACCGACCCATCAAAAAGCAGTCGATTACGAGCCAACCAACAACCCCAGATTACAAGGAGAGGTAAAGATTTTTGTTTCTGCTCAGCATAAGCCACCCACCACAGATCCCATGCATGAGCCACAGATTGGCCCTCCCATCTACAATGAATACCCACTAACCTGGAAACTTCTAGCCAAACACCTTTGATGAAGGGACAACTGAGGAAGAGGTGGTTTACTGATTCCACATCAGCTTTGCACAGACAACACCATCCAGGGCCCTGAAAACATCTGTGTTGCAGCACCTCCCAGGTAACAACCTCACATTAAATTTCTGTTAGAGAATCTAATTCCAACCACTTGCTAGATATCGAAACCGTCCATCCAAGTGTCCTAGTTCAGTTTCAGTTAGTCTAGTTTAGTCAATTTTCACTCTAGTAATTTATTGTTGATATTTCCAATGTAATGTTATTTAACTCATTCGTAATATTGAGAAGAGAAATACACTGCTCCACTTCTTTTTAGTTTTAAATTATTGTCATGGTATCAGAACTAGTTTGCATAAGACTCCCAGAGAGAGCAGCAACAAGAGCTAAGTTGGGGTAGCAGAGAGAAGAGGCGAGCTTGCATAAGACTCATTGAGAGAGTAGCAGAAGTTTGAAGAAATTGGAAGACGCCTCCTGCGAAAAAGCAACACATGAAATAAAAAGCAAGTTATGGCAAATCTAATGAAGGCGCCGATGAAACGAATTGAAGAAAGTTCAGCACAGTTTTTAAAATATAAATATATATATATATAAATATAAATATATATATATATATATATATATATATATATATATATATATATATATATATATATATATTCGAGATAACGCACTCCAGGTAATGAGAGTAGTGTGTTATTAACACAGCCAAGTTGTTGATAAAACACGTTAAGCATTATTAACGTAGCCAAGTTGTTGATAAAACATGTTAAGCGTTACTAACGCAACAAAGGAGTTTTCAAATACACGTTAGTTTCAAATACTTATATCGATTCCTCACGCACGCGGGTTTGGGTTGAAGCACCTGCATTAAGGAGATTTTTTGTGTTAAAGTTATTTGTTCAAGCACCAACATAAAATAATTTGAAGGTATTATTATTATGATCCCTTAAAAAACATGTGATTTACGAAAATGCATGAAGGTATTATTGTGATACCTTAAAAGGCATTCAACGGATTTTAAAAGGGCTCATACATTAATTAAAAAAGGGAAAGGGGCCTTCATATTGAAAAGTGGAGACAAATTTTTTTTAAAGGAACCATGTAATATTTTAAATAGGATACTCCACATGATTTACAAAAGGAGTGTTTTTAAAATCCACGAGGATTGATCCTGGGACCTCCCTTAGATTAGTATAAAGAGTTACCGATTCACCATGGTTAAAAAAAATAAAAAAATAAAAAAAAATCTTTAAAAAAAAGAGCGTGGATGAAAACCTTTTTTTATAATCAAAGTTTTTTTTACAAAAAAATAAATTAAATTGATTGTGGGCATTGTAATATTTTAGAGAGAAGATTTTGCAATAATTTTTTTTTTGTTGTAAAAAAACAGTGGAGAAGCCACCAGAAAAGATCTATTCAAATCAATTTTTTTGTTCAGCTGCAGTCTACGAATACTCAACAAATGGGAAAATCCAACAGGCTAAAGCGACAACAAAAGATATTTGAGATCTTTCTAGATCTGCAAGTGAAGAGGAAAAAGGACGCCTTTGCATTAAAATGCATAAAAGAATCAGTGGATGTCAGCATTCTCCCTCTGATTTCAGATGCCAAGACAACCAAGGAGGCTTGGGATACCCTTGAGAGGTGTTTTAGTGCAAGGGGGAGCATTGAAGTTGAAGATGAAGGTGAATCTATAACAGCAGATCTACAGCGAGATGAAAAGACTCAACCACAAGTGTATGATGTCTGTGAAGAAATTGTAGAAGCAGAAGAGAAGGAGCACGAAGATTCTTGTGAACCCCATTTGTGCACAACCTCAAGTGGAAAAATATTTGATTATTCCAGCAATGGAGCTTTATGATGCTGATTTTTTTATTCCGGCAACAGAGCTTGTTGATGATGATTTGGTGATTCTAGCAATAGAGCTTGCTGATGAAGATTTGCTGAAACTAGCAACATAGATTGCTGATGAGAGTGAAATTTCTATTGAAGCAGCCATTGCTATGGTAAATCCAACGATTAATATTTTTGATGCAAAATTTGATCAAGATTAGTTGGATAATGATGAATGGTTGCAGATGATGCAACAAAAAAATGATATCGACATGATGCTATTTGGTGAGATAATCCCACTTCAATCAGTGGAAGGCAACCTGTTTGCAGCAGCACAGGTTAATGATGAAAAGACGGAGAGAGAGACAGAGACAATGATAGAGGCAGATGCGGAGAAGGAAGCCCATAAAGAGAAAACAAAGACAAAGAAGAAGGAAAAGAAGGAAGCACAATAGGAGACAACTCTCATTGCAGAGCAAAAGGCAGAGAAGGAAATGAAACAGGAGACAATGCTTATTGCAGAGTAGAACGAACAAAACCAATGTGGTTTTGGAGATGTTTTTACACTTACCATTTATTTCCAATGTGTAGGTAAACGGGGAGAATATGAAGAAGAGTTAAATTTTATTAAAACATGGCTTGCAACACCATGTCTAGATGAGGTCTACACAGAAGCTGTAGATATGAATGTTGAAGACAACATGCATGACAAACACGTCAATGAACTTTTCAGTTATTGGAGTTTTGAAGAGATAAAATATTATTCTCATCTTATGTTGCAGCATATTGATGGTGAAAAGCAAACTACATAAGAAAATATGTGGCAGCAACCCACATACAATTCATTTCTTGAAGAAGTCCAGGACATTCTTAGACAACCTTGAACAATAGAAGACTTGCACCAGCAAATGATGAAACTGAGGTTTGAATAATACAACAAGAAGAGAATGTTGAAACTATTTAGAGGCTATAGAATATGGAAGAAGAGAAGAAGAAAACTAAATCTAGTTGAAGTCAATTTTTTTTAAATTGTAAGCCTCACTGAGACATAGACTAGCAGGTATCTTAATTAAATTTTATGTGGTTGTAATTGAGGGGGGGTGTTAGAGAATCTAATTCCAACCACTTGCTAGATGTGAAAACCGTCCATCCAAGTGTCCCAGTTTAGTTTTAGTTAGTCCAGTTTAGTCGATTTTCACTCCAATAATTTATTTCTGATATTTCCAATGTAATGTTATTTAACTCATTCGTAATATTGAGAAGATAAATCCTCTTCTCCACTTTTTTTTAGTTTTCAATTCATTGTCAATTTCCATGTAAATAAATAATGTATAGAAATTATAAAATAAAAAATCAAACCAAGGTCATG
This sequence comes from Pinus albicaulis, assembly GCA_034641835.2. NCBI lineage: Eukaryota > Viridiplantae > Streptophyta > Pinopsida > Pinales > Pinaceae > Pinus > Pinus albicaulis. The sequence goes on along the minus strand of CM076579.1, from coordinate 1,091,607,323 downwards.
GGACATGTATTATAAGATGAATGAGGGAGAAAACATTACATTGAGATCCATTTGTAGTTAATTATTTATTCATTAGTTATGGAAATTGGCATTGGCATTGGCAAGAGGCAAAAGGGAATAAATGACAAATTATTTATTATAGGCTAGTAAGGAAATGTGCCAAAGTGCGAAAGAAATAAAGGAAATGAAATAAATTCCACTTCGGCAGGTGGGGAAGAGGAAGAGATAAGAAAATGAGAACATTAGTAAAATAATATGTATTCAAGGGAAAATGAAGAAAAAAGAAAAAGAAAACAAAATAATCGGAGAGAGAATATTCTAGCATTCTCTTTTGAGGAAAAGAGCAAGGGAAGAAAGGAAAGGATGGAAAAGCAAGGGATCTAAGCAACACACAAAAAATATACAAGAAAGGAGCACAATAGGAATTCGAGTGGAAGCCAAGAAGAAGGATTGAACATCAGCTAGAAAAGGGAAAAAATGGACAAAGAAAAGAGTAGTTCTTAGGAGGATTATTGCAGGTAACAATATGAATGTTGGATTTATCTTATTGCGCATTGAATGGTTCATTAATTTGATTGTGGGCCATTTTTGTTTTCATTGGAATGGAATTTTCCTAGATTGATAGTCATGTACAACCTTGCCTTATGTATTTTGGTGGATAGCAATGATGTATTGAGTTCCTTGCTTTGGTTGAGCTTTATATGTCGATAGATTTTGGATCCTAGTTAAGGTGGTCTCAAGAAAATTCACAAAGGTTTCTGGTGGAGATGATTTTCTCCTAAAACTCTTGATAGGTGGGTGGATATAGAAAAAAATCCTCTGGGTATGGTGAATAAATTCCGAGACATCCTAGCTTGTATTGATTTTGATGATTTCTGGACTTGGTATTAGGTGAAAAAATTGTGACTTGAGGGTGGAGGTGGTTTCCTCTGGATTCCCTGTTTAATTTTGTTTTGGGTTTATCCCATCTAATCCAAAATTTAGGCTTGGAATGTGGCACGGGGGTGATTGGTCCAGAATAAAGATATGGTTTAGACCAATCTATGCCTGAGTGGTACGTGGAAGTCTCATACTTGGTTGGCACTATGTATATGGTATTATGTGGTATTATTTAATGAGATCAATGAGGATAATTTTTGTTTAATGTGTGGACTATATGACTGGTTTGTCATGGTTTCATTACTTTTTAAGTGCATGTTACATGAAGTGCTCTTGTTATTGATCATGTACGTGGTTTTGATAGGCTCATGGATATTTTATATGGATGCATGAGCTAATATTTGTTTTATTGCCACTGGTATGAGAGGGAATCAATTTCTTGATGAATTTCTGATAAAACCAATGAAAAAAATGAACAAACTATGCATCTGTGACTTATAGGAACCATGCTCACAATATTGGATTACAATATTTTAGGAATTAAGATCCAAGGAAGACGGCCTTCCAAAAATGCATCTTTAAATAGGCCATGTTCAAATTTATAACATAACTTGTTTTATGTTAAGTTCCAGAAGCTGAAAAGTTGTACACATTGAGGGGTAATCCCGCTGATAATGTGGTAAAATTTTTAGATATTGGGTCGCTATATTTTAGGAGATATGAGAAGAGAAACTCGAACCTTATGAATGCTCTTGTTGTAACATTATTTGGTTTTGATAAGTTAGCATTGCAGTTGAAAAAATAAAAATAAAATGCTAAGTTAGGATATGGATGAAAAAGAACAATAAAAAAATGTTAGGAAATTTATGTTTTTATGCATCCATGTCAAAATAAAAAATGTTAGAGTTATTTTCCCTAAAGAAAGAAGGAAAAAAAGAAAAAATGTTAGGGATGCAAGAAAAATAAAAATGTGAATGCTTTAGTCTTAAAAAATAAATCATGGCCGCCTATTTAAATGCGCCGAGTTACCAAAATATTTAAAATTAATTAACGATGATTAAATTCTTTAAAAGGATTTTGTATTTCATTAATTAAGCAGATGATATAGTGCTCATTTTATTTTTATCTTGAATTCACTACAGGACAAAAAGGTCAAATAGAAAGGAATAAAGCACCGACAAGTTTTAACGGATGATCTTACAGCCGCTCAAGATCGACGGTGGAGGATCACTTCGCGACCCACCCCCCCTCCCCCCCGACCATTTCTCATTAATGTGAGGGACGAGGGTCCAAAGTGTGGTTTAAATGGCTGTCGTGTTTTGCGACATGTAAACACCACACGACTTCGCACCCCCTCCACCCAAAACCATAAACCTGGCAGTTTTTCTTCTAACGTTCGTTTCTGCCTGCACCTCAAGCCAACGGATCCTCCCTCTACTCCATAATCGTTGGAAATCAAACCAATGTCATCCTGTCACATCATCCAACCGTTACCCTCCTACGCCTCCGCTCCCTAGTCGTTCTACTCTATTTCTCACACGTCCTTCCCTAACCGTTTGGTGCATTGTTGCACATTAAAAACCTGCTCCTAAACTGTTAAACTCCTACTGTAATCTTCCAGTATGTTAAACTCATATTTCCACCTATGAAATAGTTTTTATAGTGCCTTATATCACTTTACCTTCTCGTCTGATTGTCATCATCTCTGCATTCTGTTCCAAAACACCATCTCTACTTTCTACGACCACTGTCCCCATGTCCGTAACCATTCTCACCCTTCTTGCAACTGCCCGATCTTCAAATTATTTCTCCCAGTATATATCCCTGTTAAAATGGCCCTAAAAGCCAAGACCAAAAAGTAGGCGACCACTAAAGGTAAAGCAAAGAAATAGGTGGCTGAACAAGTGCAGGTAACTAACCCGATTACAAAAGAAATTCATGCTCCTACACCACATCTCAACTTGGATCTCATACCCCTCACATATGCCTTCTTTCAAGTCTCATATGCTCACTGCGAATTCGATTTGTATGAGTTATATCTATGTTTCAAACAAAAACACATAGATAATCAGGACCCTATCAGGTTTTGGGAATCTATGTTGCCCTTGTTTTCCTTTCCACAAACCCATTCTTTCCTTGACCTTATTTCCTGGTGCAAAAAATAGTATGATCCCATAAAGAGATTAGTGGTGGATTAGAATGGAAACATTCTGATCACCATCTCCCCATAGAACATAAACCAAATGTGCCTCATCCCTTCATCTTATTCTCTATCCCATTTTTCACCTGCTGCTTTGATGGACCTCTACCATAAGCTAACCTTCCCACATAGAGCCCAGATATTTGAGATATTCCTACCTGGGGATGTAGAATTGCCCAAGAAAAATCCACCATACTCATCCTCAATCTTTCCTGAAGCCTCTAGACACTACATTTCACTTCTTTCATACCTGTTAGGATACCAAAATGACCAAACAATTGATGAACCCATCATGGGGTTCTTATCCATTTTCAGTAAAGACAAAGCACCATTGTTCATGTATAGCTACAACCAATGCTTGGTTGAAAATATACATGAGAAATTCATGAATTTTACAACACAAGGTGTGTTTAATTACACTTATGTAATTATTCACATGTTTCCTTTTCAACAGGCAGAGATGTTGCCTATCCACTTCAGTAAACATGATGCACAAGGAGTGAATCAATCAATGATTCATTGGAAAGAGTTAGTTAGGGTTACATCAACAACAACTAATTTTGTATAGTTCATAGACTCCTTCATACACCCAGTGAGAAGCTTCTTACTAGTCAAACAGAACCTAGAATTGGGGAGGAAATCAAAAGGATCTTACACCTGAGTGAGCAAGACAAAACTGGGGATTGCTATTTATACCAAAACTACACAAAAATTAGAGTATATGGTTGTGAACTCCCACCATATAAGCTTCCCATGATATGTACCTATGAGAGTCTTTTCCTTAGAGTATATTAGAAAAATGATAAATATGGATGATCTCCGTTTTGTCTCAAGGAAGAGGAAAGCTTAGTTCAAGCTCAAGGCAAGCATTGGATCCTTCATATGAAATACCAGATCAGTTGGTGTTGAAGCTGATGCAATGTTAAAGAAAATGGGTTTCCAACCAAGTTTCACTTAGTCTTATAACCCCCATGGAATTATTTATGCTTTGAGAGTCGAACTCAAAAAAACTTCCTATACTCATACCTCTAGAGCATAAATAGAAAAATATATGAATTGAGATGAATGGGTTGAAGGAACTCTTCAGGAAGCATATGAATCGAGATGAATGGGTTGAAGGAACTCTTCGGGAAGGATGAAAATGTCCTTTTTGCAGGCAACAGTTCCTTTTCCAAACACTCATGCTGATTAAAAAAAGATTATGTTCTCTTTTGATGCAAGTGAGATCCATCCAATAGATCAGATGGACATGCACAGACAATCTGGGGAGAAGCTCTTTTCAATAATAACAACCACAGGCATGTCACTCTCAAAACTTAAGACTGCATTTTCAAATGTTCAATCTCAGCTTAAGATTGAAAAGTTGTCTTCATTGGCCAAAGACAACAGATTGAAGTCTTTGGAGGACCTTGTAGTCAAAGTTGGGTATGATCTAAATGACTCCAAGGAAGTTGAGAAAATTATCAAAAAGAAGAATGCATACATCTCTGTTTTGCGCAAACAGCTCAAATTACCTTCAACTGAAGATCCACAAACAAAGGAAATTGCAGAAAATGAATAAAACAAAGAGGAGATACAAAGATTGATCAAAATTTTCAAATCAGAAATATGGAAGAACATTTTGAAGAATTACTAAAGGAGAAATCAACAACACAAGTGGTTTTTGATCCTAATAAAAGAGTTCAAACATCTTCTGTGGGTATAGAGCTTTCAACATCCTTGACAATAACTGATACAACAAAATTGGCACAGGATTTGGCTATTTAGAAGAAGGTACATGACAATTTGCAGCAAAGGTTTCAAATTATAGAATCACAAAAGATCATAAATGATACCTTATACATGGAGGAAATGAAAAAGTCTCACAAGTTGGGACTGAAGTTAAAAGAATTAGAAAATGAATCTTTAATGGTAGGAACATTGGCTAAAGCCAAGTAGAACATTTGGGAAGGCATCATCAAGTCTATGATAGAAGTATGGCCATCCATACACATTATTTTCAAACAACAAGAGCTCATCACCAAGTGGAAAGAAGGAATAGAAGAACAGAAAGAGCATCTCAAGAAAAATCCAAGTGAGGCCACTGACATGATCAAGGTCTTGAACTCAAAGAACAAAGAAGAGTTTGAATAAATAAACATACTCGACAAAACTGCAACAATATTAGAGATCAATAAGGTTTTACAGAAGAGGAATTTAATCAACCAACTACAAACAAAATGTGAAGTTTTGAATACTATTGTTCAAATATTTCATACAAAGTTTAATGTCATGAATCAGAAAAGATTGCTAGGATTGGTAGGATTAGATGATAAATTGATTAAATTAGAAGATTATTGTAAAAATTTATATACTATTGTAGTGGATAAGTCAAAATTTGCAGGTATTAAAGGACAAGTTACAGGGAAAGCATTTCTAGAAGCTCCACAATTTGATTTTATCATTCAACATCAAATCAAAAATTTGTTCATTTAGAAGCCTACTTTCAACAGATATACAGAGGTAGATGAAATCTTCAGAAAGATGATGAGTGTAGAAATCGCAAGTCAAGAAAAATGGGATAAATTTTGTGAGACCATCGAGTAAAAGTGTGATATTTACTACATGTTATCACGACAATTTTTCAAGGGTCCAGTCATCAAAATCTTCCATCAAAAGAGGCCACGTCATCAACAGCTTCCATGAAAATAGAAACACATCATCTATATGTTTCCTTCTTCTATTCTTCTCTATTCTATTATTGTAATCAGTTTAAGATATTTTTGAGTTTTATAAATTAGTATAAATAACTCTCATTTCGAGTTATTAAGGGTTGCACCCTTGGATAAGCGAATTTTTGTAAGAAGAATTGCACAAGTTTTTCGATCATAAATAATAGAAAAAGGATTCTGAATTTGTCTCATACAACTTCATTCCTTCTGAGATTTTTTCCTGCTTTCATTGCATTTTGTCTCTTCATATGTTTAAAATTTATCAAGATAATCAGGTGAGATTAATTGTGTTTCAGTTATCTTACAATTCCTCCTGAAGTTATTATATATATAAAGAATGATTTACTAAACAATTTGTTGATGTAAGTCCCTTTCATTTATAAATTGTCAACATCTTGATCATGTTAAATGTATTATGTTGAACTTTTAGAAATTGTTTAAATGTTTTCAAACTTATTATTAATTAAATAATTCAATCTTAACATTCGATAATCATATCTTCTTACACAATTCTACTTAACCATTTACAAAATCTCAATCATTGTGTGAGATAAACAAGCAGTCCTTATTCATATTTGCTAATATTATTTGAAAGATTTAATCAATAACTGTATGCAAAAGTTATCTTATACATTGGTCATCCAAAATTTCAAAACATAACAAAACATTATAGATGCTATGGCATAATTATTGACCCCAATTCTCTCAAAGGACAAAATCAATCTGGCGTAGTTTCCGGGGAACTAATTTGATTTGTTTTCCCTTGGAAAAAGATAAAACCCTATTCCTTTAAAGGTGACTAAATGTTTAGTTATGTAAAAATTTCTCACTTGGCGACTTCACTGTCTCATTTGAACTTTTAAATTGACCTACCTTTATCAGATCCAAAGAGACTGGTAAGACAAGATTCTTCCAGAAGAAGGCATAAAAACCCTTCTTCTACCCCTGAACAGGAGATTAATATAATTCCTGATCCTTTCAGATCTTGACCTATTCCTTTATAATCAGAAGACATACCTCTGAGAGTGCATGCGTTAGTATCCAAAGGAGTGGCTTTTCAATCAGCCTTGTTAGTTCATTCTTTAGAATCCTATAAATTACCTAAGGAACCTTCTGAATCTCTTATATTAGAACAGGATTTGGATCTAAAATTACATGGATTCAAACCTACTAAATTCATTTCCCCTGTTACATATTATGCACCTTCTACTTCACACCAACCATAAGATACCTTTTCTCTTTATTCTAATCCTTTATTTAAACACAAGCAAGGAGAAGAAGAGGTTCAAAAGTTTGTCATTCGAACTCCTTTAAGGTCCCAAAGAAGGTATTCCATCCCATTCCATTCTCCTCCTCGTCCACCACCTCATTCCTCACCTCCTTCTCTGTCCATCTTCACATATAGACTCTACTTCTTCTTCTTCAACTACTAATACTCATTCTTCTTCATCTACATCTTCAATTATGGATTTTTTTAGACCAATTGTACAAGCAAGATATGCTCCCCTTTTACACCCTAATCTTCTCAATGATTTTCCTCCTGGATATCTAAAGCATCTCTCTAGATTTAATGGAGAAAATGATTTATCAGTTGAAGACCATCTAGCAACATTTCTGGATTTTGATGATAACATGAAAATGCTTATATGAGATTGTTTATGCAATCCCTAGAAGGAAATGTCAGGATTTGGTTTAGGCTATTACCAGCTAATTCCATTAGGTCCTGGCAAGAATTAACTAATATATTTAAAAATCAATGGGGAGTGAAAAAGGAACCTGTGTATTTCTTAACTGAATTTGAAGAACTTAAAAGAGATTATGGAGAACCAGTTGCTGATTTCATCAAAATATTTAATAAACTTTATCACAAGATGCCTCCTGATTGTAAACCTCCTGTAGTATTAGCTAATGTTATATTTTCAAAAGCCTTTGAGGATGACTTTTTTGTCATGTTAAGAGAAAGAACATCCCTAACCTTAGAGGATATGAAAGCAAATGCTATAGAGGTTGAATCAAATAGGTTTGCATCAGCTAGGCTTAAACTTAAAGCTAAAAAAGCCTAGAATAAATTAAAATCAAATCAGGAAGCTTCTTCTTCCTCTAAATATAAAAATGAAGATGCAAAAATAGATGAAATCAAATCACTTCTTAGAAACCTATCAAATAGGATTTCAAAGATTGAAACTCAACCTAGAATATTTCAACAAATTGTTTCTAGACCCCAAACATAGGTTCAATGTCAGTATAAAAAGTCTCCTCTATTACAAATTCTTCTGAGACCACATAATGTACCTACACTATTGTTGATTGATGATCAAAAACCTGATGATAGTAATTTATCTATCACTGAAGATATTAATAACATAGATCATACATCTCTTCAGACTGCCATTGTTCATGTTCCTCAAATTCAAATCCCTCAAGAATACCAAGATACTTCTCAGGTTTCCAAATACCAAGCCTTTTCTGAGTTTTTTATTGCAGAACATAATAGATGGTATGACTTAAGACCTAGAGCTGGTCCTGGTATACCTCCTAAAAACCCTGTCATAATTGAGCCTCAAGTAAAAATTGTTGAAACTCAAACTGCTTCTATTCAACCTCTAAATCAATCAAGTGATTATGCTCAAATTGATAAAATTATATTGATTGATTTTAATGTAGAAAAAGAGTTAGAAAGAGTTAAAATTCCTATTCCACTTTTAGAACTTTGTAAAAACCTTATATATAAGAGTAAAGTTGCAAAATGGATCCAAAAATATATTGTGGATGCTGAAGGGGATATTATTAGTATGAAAAATCAAATACCCACTATAGCCTTTGGTCCTAGTTCTGATATGATTGATGAACCCATACCACCTTTCTATGTGACTTTGAAAGTGCATGATTCCTTTTTATACAATTGTATGTTGGATTATGGAGCTTCACACAACCTAATACCTAAGGTCATTATGGAATAACTTAATTTGGATATCACTCGAACCTATCATGACCTATATACCTTTGACTCTAAAAGGGTGCAATTTTTAGGACTTATAAAAGACCTAGTGATTAATTTACATCAAATACCAGTCAAAAGTGTTGTATTAGACATAGTTGTCACTGATATTTCCCCTAAATTTGGAATGCTTTTATCAAGATCATGTTGTTCCAAATTAGGAGGGAGTCTTCATATGGATATGTCTTTTGCCACTATTCCTGTATATGGTGGAGAAAGCCTTAGGTTATATAGGGAATTCATATTCTTAAACATTGTTTGCAAAGAAGATCAAACTAGAAACCATCCCATTTATGTAGTTGACCAAGAATTTAGTTGCTTTAAACTATCATCAAATATTTCACAAAATTCTCAACTGAAGATTGAAGATGTAGTTGAAACTCCTAAATCTATTCAAACTGATATTTGGAAATTTTTTTTTGATGGATCTTGTACCAAAGATGGAACTGGAGTAGGAGTTTTTTTAATTTCACCTAATAAAGAAAATATCACTCAATCATCCAAGTTATATTTTGAGGTCACAAATAACGTTACTGAGTATGAAGCTTTTATTCTAGGATTACAACTTGCCAAAAGTTTAAAGGTGCAAAATTTGAGTGTCTTTACTGATTTAGAATTTATAGTAATACATGTTAGGAATATTTGTCAAACAAAGCATCCTAGGCTTAGGTCTTATAGAAATGAAATTTGGGACACCATTGAAAACTCCTTTAATGCTTTCAATATCACTTTTATTCCTAGAAATGAAAACATTCATGAAGATTCATTAGTTGTTTCTGCCAGTTCTTTTAAGATACAAGATCAATTTCAGATACAATACCAAATTCAAGTCAAATATAGGCCATCCATTCCTGATAATATAAAGAATTGGAAAATATTTGAAGATGATGAACAAATGAAATCTTTTATTCAAGTTATTGGTGAATTTTCTGTATTACAAATTAAAGAAGATTACTTAGACCTAAATGAAGCTACTAAATATAAGGAAAATTCAGATCTAAATTAAAAATTAGCTGATCATGGTAATATACAACTGTTAAAAAATTTTATCCCCAAAGGGCTTGTTCCTTTAGAAAAATTATTTGATCAAAATGATGTTCCTAGAAATCCATTCTCTGTTTCTTCAGAAGATGATATTGAAGAAAATAACATTGGCACTGATGAAGAAATTAAAAATATTAAAATTTGTGCATCTTTAGCTCCTAAAATTAAATTTGTATATATCAAAATTCTTAAGAATTACAAAGATGTTTTTGCTTGGTCTTATGTTGATTTGAAAACTTATGACACGTCTCTGATAGAGCATGAAATTCTACTAAAACTAGAAGCAAAACCCTATCAACAAAAATTAAGAAGAATGAATCCAGTTTTGCTTCCCACCATAGAAAAAGTGCTTAAAAATATTTTAGATACCCAGATAATTGTCCCTTTAAGATACTCTAATTGGGTAGCCAATTTAGTCCTTGTCAGAAAAAATAATGGTGAAATTAGAGTCTGTGCGGATTTTAGAAACCTTAATAGATCATCTTTGAAAGATAATTATCCACTTCCAAATATGGAGCAGTTACTCCAAAGGGTTGCAGGTGCTAATAGACTCTCCATGCTTGATGGCTTCTTTGGTTATAATAAGATATTGGAGAATTCAGAAGATAGAGAAAAGACAACCTTTACTACACCTTGGGGTAAATTTATGTATGCCAGGATGCCTTTTGGCATATCAAATGCAGGAGAAACATTCCAAATAGATATGGAATTAGCCTTTGTTGGGAAGGTACAGATTTTTTTTGTTATTTATCTTGATGATTTAACTATTTTTTCTTAATCATATCAGAAACATTTAAAACACTTGATGAAGGTTTTTGACAGGTGCAGAAAGTTCATAATATCTCTCAATCCCATGAAGTCCTTGTTTGCCATCAAAGAAGGAAATTTACTAGGCCATATCGTTTCAAACGATGGAGTCGTAATAGATCCCAAAAGGGTCTCTACTATTCAATCATTATCATTACCTAGAAATAAGAAAGGGATACGAGCCTTTTTAGGAAAGATTAAATTTTTGAGAAGATTCATACCTAACTATGCTGAAATAGTTAAAGACATTACATATATGCTAAAAAATAACCCTGAAGTCAAATGGACCATTCCTGCAAGATATGAATTTGATCAAATAAAGAAGGCCATTTCTGAAGCTCCCACTTTAGCCAATCCAAACTACTCTGAGCCTTTCATTATATTCTCCTTTTCTTCTAAAACCACCCTTGTTGTTGTCCTTTTGTAGAAAAATAAAGATTATCACGATCAACCCATAACATTTTTTAGCAAGGTCATGAGAGATGCAGAACTCAAGTATGGTATCATTGAAAAACAAGCCTATGCCTTAGGTCAAGCCCTGAAATATTTCAGAATGTATGTCCTCCATTATACCATTATTGCTTATGTACCTAACAATGTTGTAAAAAAATTTCTTACACAACCATACACTGATGGAAGAAGAGGAAGATGGATTACTCAAATCCTTGGGTTTTACCTCACCATTAAAACCAACAAGTTAGTAAAAGGACAAGGTTTAGCTAAACTGTTAGCTGAATCTAATTGCAAAGTGTTAGGCATAAACTATGTTTTTGAAGTCTCTAAGAAGCATACACAAGAACCTTCTTCAAATCTAGAAATGGAGAATCCACAAGAACATTCCTTAAATGCAGAAGGGGAGAATCCATAAGAACCTTCCCAAGATTCTTAAGGAAAGAATCCACAAGAAACTTCTCCTTCAACTCAAACAGTTCCTGTTCACATTGATGAAAAGTTTGTACTATCATATTGGTATGCAGATATTGTTCATTTTCTGATCCATTTTGAGTGTCCATCTGAGTTTTCAAAAAGCTAGTTAAAAACACTTAAATTAAAATCCATAAAATATTGTATCATCAATGCCAACTTGTACTGGAAAGATCCTCTTAACATTCTGCTACTTTGGTTGACAGAATCAGAGACTGAAGGAATCATTCATTAGTTTCATGCAGGAATATGTGGATGGCATTATGCTTGGAGGGCAACAACATGCAAAATACTAAGGGCAGGATTCTATTGGCCCACTCTATTTTCACAAGTGGGAGCAAAGGTTAGAGCCTGTGTTCCATGTCAGATGTTTGCTGGTAAGCGAAAACTAGCAACTCTTCCACTAGTTCCAGTGGTTGTCTCAGCACCATTTCTCCAATGGGGACTAGATTTTATAGGAGAAATTCACCCAGCCTCAAGTAATCAACACAGATGGATATTAACTACCACTGACTATTTCACCAAGTGGGTGGAGGCCAAAATAGTCATAAATGCCACTGATTTAGTTGTAATTAAATTGATTGAAGAAAACATTCTATCTAGATTTGGTTGTCCACAAAAAATAGTAACTGACAATGTCACAACATTTAGTAGTATAAAGAGATTGAATTTTTCGAAAAGTATCAGATTTTACTCCATAATTCAACCCCTTAGTATCCACAAGGGAATGGTCTTGTTGAGTCATCTAACAAGAGATTAGTAAAGGTGATTTAGAAAACTTTAGAAGATCGTAAGAAAAATTTGGCAATCATCTTATCTATGTAGTCTGAGCAAACATGATTTCTCTCAAAATATCAACAGGTAAATCTCCGTTTCAGCTAGTTTATAGCAAAGATGTTATTTTTCCTACAAACTTGGCTTTCCCTGTGCTTAAGTTTTTACAAGAATCTATTGATGAGCCTGATGTTTTCTCTATAATAATAAATCAGATTATTGAATTAAATGAAAGCAGAGATGAGATTCAATACAAATTGAGGAAATATCATAATAAGATGAAGAGTCTTTTTGACAGAAAGGCTAGGGAAAGAGATTTTAAAGAAGGAGATTTAGTCTTAATATGGCATGCTAGGAGAGAAGACAAAAGCAAGCATGGCAAGTTTTACAATCTATGGTTTGGACCACTCAACAATGTATAGGTAAGGGGAAATAACACATTTGTGTTACAAAATTTGGAAGGACGGTTCTCAACACTTCCTGTCAATGGCATATTTCTGAAACATTATATACAGTACTAAAGGAGGTCCCACATCATCATTGTACATTATCATTTTTTTTTACCATTTCAAGTCTATTTTGTTTTCTATAGGAAAGACTCCATAGCCTGAGGAGAAGGCACATGGAGCTTCTTGTTCTCTGAATCCCACAGGGGGAAGCAATCCCCGGTTGGAGCCGATGCTGTAACATTATTTGGTTTTGATAATTTAGCATTGCAGTTGAAAAAATAAAAATAAAATGCTAAGTTAGGATATGGATGAAAAATTAAAATTAAAAATGTTACGAAAAATTATGTTTTTATGCATCCATGTCAAAATAAAAATGTTAGAGTTAGTTAACCTAAAGAAAGAAGGAAAAAAGAAAAAAAGTTAGGGAAGCAAGAAAAATAAAAATGTGAATGCTTTAGTCTTAAAAAATAAATCATGGTTGCCTATTTAAATGCGTCGAGTTACCAAAAGATTTAAAATTAATTAATGATGATTAAATTCTTTAAAAGGGTTTTATATTTTCATTAATTAAGCAGATGATATAGCGCTCATTTTATTTTTATCCTAAAGTCACTACAGGAAAAAATTTCAAATCACAAGGAATAAAGCGCCGACAAGTTTTAACGGATGATCTTACACCCACTCAAGATTGACGGCGAAGGATCACTTCACGAACCCCCAACCATTTCTTGTTAACGCGAGGGGGGGGATCCGAAGTGTGGTTTAAATGGATTCCATGTTTTGCGACGTTTCAACACCACACGACTTCGCACCCCCTCCACCCAAAACCATAAACCGAGAGGTACCCCCCCCCCCCCCCCCCCGAAATCCATTGGCGGTTTTTCTTCTAACATTCGTTTCCACTCGCACCTCAAGCCAATGGATCCTCCCTCTGCGCCATAACCATTGACCATCAAAACAATTTCATCCTACCACGTCATCCAACCGTTACACTCCTATGCCTCCACTCCCTAGTCGTTCTACTCCATTGTTCACACATCCTTCCCTAACCGTTTGGTGCACCGTTGTACATTAAGAACCCGCTCCTAAACCGTTAAACTCATATTTCCACCTATAAAATAGTTTTTAGAGTGCCTTATATCACTTTACCTTCTCGTATGATTGTCATCATCTCTGCATTTTGTTCCAAAACACCAGCTCTGCATTCTGCAACCACTATCCCCATTTCTGTAACCACTATCACCCTTCCTGCAACTGCCCAATTTTAAAATTCTTTCTCCCATTCTATATCCCCTTTAAAATGGCCTTGAAAGCCAAAACCAAAAAGAAGGTGACCCCTAAAGGCAAAGCAAAGAAACAGGTGGTTGAAGAAGTGAATATTACTGAACCGATTGCAGAAGAAATTCCCACTCCTGCACCATAGCTTAACCTGAATCTCATACCCCTCGCAGATGCCTTCTTTAAATTCTCATATGCTCACTGCGACTTCTATTTCCATGAGCTATATCTATGGCTCAAACAGAAACACACAAATAATCAGGACCCTATCAGGTTATGGGAATCTATGTTGCCATGTTTTCCTTTCCACGAACCCATTCTTTCCCTGACCTTATTTCCTGGTGCCAAAAATAGTATGATCCCATAAAGAGATCAGTGGTGGCTCAAAATGGAAACATTCTGATCACCATCTCCCTAGAGAAAATAAACCAAATGCTCCTCATCCCTTCATCTGATTCTCTATCTCATTTTTCACCTGCTTCTCTGATGGACCTCTACCATAAGCTAACGTTCCCACATAGAGCCCAGATATTTGAGATATTCCTACCTGAGGATGCAGAATTGCCCAAGAAAATTACACCATACTCATCCTCAATATTTCCTGAAGCCTCTAGACACTACATTTCACTTCTTTCATACTTGTTAGGATACCCAAATGGATGAACCCATCATGGGTTTCTTATCCATTTTCAGTAAAGACAATGCCCAATTGTTCAAGTATAATTACAGCTAATCCTTGGCTGAAAATATACAGGATAAATTCATGAATTTTACAACACAAGGTGTGTTTAATTACACTTCTGTAATTATTCACATGCTTCTTTTTCAACAGGCAGAGATGTTGCCTATCCACTTCAGTAAACAAGATGCACAAGGAGTGAATCAATCAGTGATTCATTGGACAGAGTTATTCAGGGCTACATCAACAACAACTACTTTTGGAGAGTTCATAGACTCCTTCATACACCCAATGAAGAAACTAATTACTAGTCAGACAGAACCTAGAATTGGGGAAGAAATCAAAAGGATCTTACACCTGAGTGAGCAAGCCAAAACTGGGGATTGGTATTTATACCAAACTACATAGAAATTAGAGTATATGGTTTTGAACTCCCACCATATAAGCTTCCAAGATATGTCCCCATTAGAGTCTTTTCCTTAGAGTATATTAGACAAATGATAAATATGGATGATCTCCATTTTGTCTCAAGGAAGAGGAAAGCTCAGTTCAAGCTCAAGGCAAGCATTGGATCCTTCATCTGCAATACCAGATCAATTGGTGCTGAAGCTGATGCAATGTTAAATAAAATTTGTTTCCAGCCAGGTTTCACTTGGTCTTATGACCCCCATGGCATTATTTCTGCTCTGAGAGTCGAACTCAAAACATCTTCCTATACTCATACCTCCAGAGCAGAAAAAGAGAAATATATGAATCAATATGAATGGATTGAAGGCACTCTTTAGGAAGAAGATAAACAAATTATTTCAAATTCTAATGTGAAGACCCTAGATCCTGAGAGTAAGTAGCAGAAAAGAGTCAGAGAAGAGCCTCCACATGCCAAAGAAATCATGAAGGAGTTTATCTTGCAGCACAAAAATCCAAAGCTTGGTTCAACCTTACTTTTAGAGGGAGAACAACCAGATATTATTGATTTGCGAGAGACTGAAGTTTCAACATCGACAAGTGTTCCTATGACTCCTCCATCATCATCACCTGCTAGAGAACCTCTGGAGATTATCCAGCATTCAGATGCCAGTTCTTCTGAAGAAAAGAAATTTTATCTATTTTCTTGGACACTAGGCATAAAAATTAGGCATTAAAATCTCATGTCTATAGTCAGTTCTGGAAGAAAACATCAACTTCCCAGCACAAGCTTCTCACTGCCTTTGACAGTGAGAAAGGAAGGATGCAAATGGCCTTTTTGCAGGCAATAATTCCTTTCCGAAGACTCATTTTGAATACAAAAAGACTGTGTTCTCTTTTGATTCAATTCATATCCATCCAATAGATCATATGGACATGCACAGACAATTTGGGGAGATGCTCTTTTCAACAATGACAACCACAGCCATGTCACTCTCCAAACTGAAGACTGCATTTTCAAATGTTCAATCTCAGCTTAAGATTGAAAAGTTGTCTTCATTGGCCAAAGACAACATATTGAAGTCTTTTGAGAACCTTGTGTTGGAAAAATACTAAGAGGGGAGGTGAATCAGTGTTTAGAGCTTGCTGAACATATTTTAACTTTTTCTTTTACACAATTCCATACGCATGTTTTATGAAACCAACTCGTGTATACACGCGCAAATACTGAAAGAAACTAGCGTATACTGATATAATGTTACAGATTAGAAAAAAATTTCAGGAATAGTCTTTAACTCAGTTTATCTATCATGCATCTGTTAGATAATCATTAGATATGTGTTGCAATAGAAGTATAAATCATCACACAAATGAAACACACATGAACACCAATATTTAAGGTGGAAACCCAATTTGGGAGAAAACCACCGCTATTGTCGTCTCTGTTTTCAATATTTATTATACGGAAAACTGTTTACAATATTGTACTGATTCAGACTCATAT
The DNA here is from genome assembly GCA_034641835.2 of Pinus albicaulis. NCBI lineage: Eukaryota > Viridiplantae > Streptophyta > Pinopsida > Pinales > Pinaceae > Pinus > Pinus albicaulis. The sequence continues at coordinate 1,091,590,671 of CM076579.1, read as the reverse complement.
CAATACGCAGGCATCTACCTGCAGAAGGCTGTAACCTTCTCTCGTTTTCTAGTTGCTACTAGAAGGGAGCCACAACCCCCTAATCTCGTTTACCAGCCACTACTGGAAGGGAGCTTCAACCCCCTGATCAGAACACCAGCTTCTACTGGCAGAAGATTCTACTTCCATACTGAAGGGTTCAACCCTCATAACCACTGCAGACCACGTTTCATAAATTTTCATACTGGATCAAACAACATCAACACAACTTTTTATAAACGTCAACAACCATAGACTTTACGCAATACTTCAATCAGAACAGTGAGACCACTGTAACCAGAACTCAGAAATAACCTAGACTTCAGAATAAATATGCAGATACAAATTCAACCCTGAACATTCATCAATTCAAAATGCATACGCTACTTCGCTTCACTGAACCCGCGTGTATACACGCTTTCCTTCACACCAACCTACGTATAGCTCTGTGAATATTGTTTTTCAGAAATTGATCAGTCTCAGATCTAGATCTGAGGTTTTCAGTCAGATATCTTTAGAAATGCATAACCCTTCATCAGTTAGTCATCATCAATCATGTTTATTATCTTATTGACCAGATTTGTACATAATCAACTTAGCAACATATACAGTATTGAAACAACCTAGATGTACAAGAAGACTTCATTGACAGACAACAGACAAATAGCAGGAATAACAAAAAAACCTCTGCAATAAGCTTAAGAAAACCATAACTTCCATACACGCATTTTTTGAATCAAATCCACGTTTATATGCACTTTTACTGAGAAGAACCAGTGTATAGACCTGTAAAAATAAATTTTGCAGAATGAACCAGATCCATAAAAATTACCTAGATTTCTTCACTTGACTTCAACAAACTTGCGCTAGGTCATAGATCTAATCATCTCTTCAATGGATCACACAAGAGCATAGTCATTCAGATCTAGAGATCTTGAACCATCATTGTATCCATTGGTGCATCATAGATTTAGATCTATCAATTAAAAACAGATTTCATCCCATGCAGATGTACCTCAGAGAAATTTTTTTACTCACAACCCTTACTCATGCACACTTTGCACTATGATCTTCTTCTCCTTATATAGATTTAGCCTTTACCAATACCATGAGTCAAAACCACACCATTGTTGATGGTATTCTTGGATGGAATCAAATAGACAATACATCGCTCAATAGTGTGGGCTAATAACATGGTAATGCCCCTTGGTATCATAATTTTAGAGCACAAAAGGCATACGCGACTTGGATCGTTTGTATCCGCATGTATACGCAACTTCTCTTCATAAAAAATGTGTATATACTAATCCTGAATGTATATGCAGGTTGCCTTTACAAAAGTAGGGGATACATTGCATCCATATGCGGGTTGCCTTCACAAAAGTAGCGTATACATTGAGAAATATTTCCTGTTTCATTTCTGTGGCACTTACTGGAATTCCTTTCTCTGTCACATCTGAACAGACCTATAGAAACATCATTTTCACATCTTTAACACATAGGTTGCTTATCAAAAGGGAACTCATCAAGTAGGTTTCCATCAAGAACAACTTCATCAAGTAGGTTGCCATCAAGGACAACATATTGCAACATATTGCCAACACCTTGTAGTGAAAGTTGGGTATGATCCAAAAGATTGCAAGGCAAATGAGGAAATTATCAAAAAGAAGAATGCAGACATCTCTACTCTATGAAAACAACTCAGATTACCTTCAACTGAATATCCACAGACAAAGGAAATTGCAGAAAATGAATACAACAAAGAGGAGATGCTAAGATTGATCATTGCTCAAAATATTCAAATAAAAAAGATGGAAGAAAAGATTGAAGAATTACTAAAGGATAAAACAGCAACACAAGTCGCTACTTATCCTAATACAACAGTTCAAACATCTTCTGCAGGTACAGAGCTTTCAGCATCCTTGACAATAATTGAGACAACAAAGTTAGCACAGGATTTGGCTATTCAAAAGCAGGCACATGACAAGTTGTAGCAAAGGTTTCAGATTCTAGAATCAGAGAAGATAAGAAATGTTACCTTATACATGGAGGAAATGCAAAAGTATCACAAGTCGGGACTGAAGGTAAAATAATTAGAAAGTGAATCTTTAATGGCATGAACATTGGCTGAAGCCAAGCAGAACATTTGGGAAGAAATCAGCAAGTCTATGACAGAAGTATAGGCATCCATACAGATTATTTTCGAACAGCAAGAGCTTATCACCAAGTGCAAAGCGGCAATAGAAGAGAAGAAAGGGCATCTCAAGAAAAATCCAAGTGAGGCCACTGACATGATAAAGGTCTTGAACTCAAAGAGCAAAGAAGAATTGGAATAAATTAACATACTGGACATAACTGCAACAATCTTAGAGATCAAGAAAGTTTTACAAAAGAGGAATTTAATTAACCAACTGCAAACAAAATATGAAGCTTTGAATATTTTTGTTCAAAGATTTCATACAAAGTTTAATGTCATGAATCATAAAGGACTGCTAGGATTGCTAGGATTAGATGATAAATTTATTAAATTATTATTGTAAAAAATTATATACTATTGCAGTGGATAAGTCAAAATTTGCAGTTATTAAAGAAGAGGTTACAGGGAAAGAATTTCTAGAAGCTCTGCGGTTTGATTTGATCATTCAACATCAAATCAAACATTTGTTCATTCAAAAGCCTACTTTCGACAAATATACAGAGGTAGATGAAATCTTCGGAAAGATGATGAGTGTAGAAATCCCAAGTCAACACAAATGGGATAAATTTTGTGAGACCATCGAGTAAAAGTGTGATATTACAGCATGCCAGCACAACATTTTTTCAAGGGTCCAGTGATCAACAACTTCCATCAAAAGAGGCCAAGTCATCAACAACTTCCATGAAAATAGAGACACATCATCTATCTATTTCCTTCTTCTATTCTTCTCTATTCTATTATTGTAATCAATTTAAGAAATTTTTTTTATTTTTAGAAATTGGTATAAATAACTCTCATTTTGAGTTATTAAGGGTTGTACCCTTGGATAAGAAAATTTTTGTAAGTAGAATTGTACATGTTTTTCGATCATCAATAATAGAAGAAGGATTCTAAATTTGCCTCATATAGCTTTGTTCCTTCTGTGAGTTTTTCTTGTTTTAATTACATTTTGTCTCTTTATATGTTTAATTTTTATCAAGATAATTAGGTGAGATTAATTGTGTTTCAGTTATCTTACAATTCCTCCTGGAGTTATTATTAATATAAATAATGATTTACTAAATAGTTTGTTGATGTAAGTCCCTTTCATTTATAAATTGTCAGCATAGTGATAATGTTAAATATATTTTGTTGAAATTTTAGACATTGTTTAAAGGTTTTCAAACTTACGATTAATTAAAGAATTCAATCTAAATATTTGATAATCATATCTTCTTACATAATTCTACTTAACCATTTACAAAATCTTAATCACTGTTTGAGATAAACAAGCAGCCCTTATTCATATTTTCTGATATTATCTAAAAGTTTTAATCAATAATTGTATGCAAAAGTTATCGTATATATTGTTCATCCAAAATTTCAAAACATAACAAAACTTTATAGATGCTTTAGCATAATTATTGACCCCAGTTATCTCAAAGGACAACAGCTCCTAAAATTGGGCCTCAAAAAGGTCATGTTGTAATTTATGCTATAAATTTTCTTCTGGATGGTCTCATGAGTTGGAAATTCTTCCACACTGAGGGGAAATCCCATTTATATTGTGGTAAAATTTTCAAATGTTGGGTTGTTATATTTTAGGAGATATGACTAATGCAATTAGAGTTTCCTGAATGATCCTAGAATTGTTCACCAGATAGGATTGTGTTGGTATTTTATTATGAATTTTCATATATGAAGTTCCAGAAGTTGAAACTTGAGGCATAGTGCTGGAAACTCCCACTGATCATCTGGTTCAATTCCCATAACTTGTATTGCTACAATTTAGGAGATAGACATTGAATCATTCACTATATTAGTTTGCATGAAAAGTGTTTGATAAAATTCCACAATGATTATGTGGTTTTGTGGATGGATTTTATTGTTAATATTGTTGTAGATGATCTATGCCTATTTGAATGCAAGGAATTTGAAAATTTGCATGCAAGGAATGTAAAAGTAGCATCTTTTCAATTAGTATGTTACACGTGGAATAAGTGCAATTTTTCTGATTTAATCTCATACAAAATGTTTGACAAAAGGTATACAATAGAAATTCTACTCAATTATTTGTGTACAAAAATATTTGAAGAAATGTTTACTTGCAAAGTGCTTTACAAAATGTATGAGAAATGAAAATCAAGTTTTGGCAAGTTAGATACCATTTCCGTAACTCCATATTGGAAGTTAGGTCATGCATAGTAACTATTAGTTCATGTTTATCATGGTAAGTATGTTAAAAGGGTAAATTTTGGGTGGGGTGTTACACCTACATACTTCTTTCAATATTGCAACTTCAATGTCATTGTCTATTTCTAAAGTAATAGAATAAATGATATGTGATAATTTGTAGCAATTTTAGGTAACTCATTGAGTGCATTATAATCAACTCAAACATTGCAATAATATGGAACATTTATAATATTATATAATAATGCATCCAATGCTCCTTGTTTTTTTATAGTAAAATGATAAATTGATATTTGACCTTTTTTCTGCATAAAAATCATCAAATATTAGTCTTGAACATGTCGAGGTAATGTCATGGAAATATCTTTAACCTCTTGGGGAAAAGTAATGGTGTTTCCTTTGTACTTGTATTGTCCACCCATTGAGTGCATAGTTTGCAAAATTGAACTTGCACATGCTATTAACATATTTTCAAATTGTGTGAGAAGTTGAAGGACTTGAGGTTGCTTTCCTAGACCCATATGGTTATCAAAAGAAAATATATGATTACTTCCCTCTCTTCTACAACTCATGCACATTGGACCTATATTTGTATTAAACACATAAATTTTAGAATATGATTCCTCAAACACATGACACATTTGAACATTAGCGAATCGATCAATTCTATCACAAAATGTATCAAATATATCATACAAAATTTGAATTTATTTAAGTGGCTCTATGTCAATATTTTTTGCATTATTTTTCTCACTAAAAGGTACTATTTTTTTTAATAGGCTTTTCATTCTCTGCATCATTTTCCTTCGCGAGAGATACACTTCTTTTTCTCATAGAATTTTTTTCCTTCAAGTTTGAATTTTTTTTTCTTAAGGTTCCTCAATTATCGTCTATTATTCCTTTATTTATCGACATGGCTTTTTTCGTACAAAATTTTGGTTTTCTTCTTCTTGATGTAATTCAATTGACATATGTTGTTTCTGTCTTTGTTGATACAATACTTGTTGTTCAACATTTTGTCCTCTCTATATTTTTCGTTGTTCAACTACATTTTTTGTGACATTCTTTCCGATATGTTTTTTGTCGCTCAATATTTTCTTTCCATATTCCTTTAATTGGTCAAGTGGCACTTGCACTAATTGTATTTTTGGTTGTGCTCTTTGTTCTTTAATATTTTTCTTTATTTCATATTCAATTGTACCTTGTATAAAATAAGTAAATTCAATCCATTAATATATATTGAAATCAATGCAATCCATCAATATTCACTAAAATCAATGCAATCAATTAATTCAATCACAATTAAACTAATTCATTAGTTGAAAATTAAGATCCCTATTTTTTTTACATTTTGATTATAATGCTTACTATAAGATACATGTGCAATTATTTCCATATTCAACATGATGTTGACATGTGACACTTTATGAAACAGTATATGTTGTGGCTTTAGAAAAAAATGCCTAGTCTCTAGATTTATTCCTCATGATAAAGCTACATAATAATTTGAATGGATAGCTAACACCATTTTTTACTATTATCATTATTGAGATACAACTAATGGCATAATTTTTAAAAACATTCCCTTTGACAAAAATGCAGTATACATATGTCCAATTACAACCTAAATTGAGTTTAAAAATTATAATTTTAGCTCTAACATGGATCTTGCATGCTCTAGATACGACTTGAATATATCTTGAGAACCATTATAATGTGTATTTAGTTCCCATCGTAATTCTTACCATTTTTTTATTATTATATTTCTATGGTCTCAACATAAATGAAGAAAGTAATTTGGGCTATGTTAAAAATTAATTTTTTTGTTGTGTCGATGAGAGGGTTTTTGGTTGTGAAAAAGTAAATTGTACAGTATTATGAACAGTTGTTTCAATAAAATGGTATTCAAAGAAGGATTACAAGTAGAGGTGGAGCTATAAGTATGAATCATCATAGAAATTTTCATCAGAAAATAAGTAACATGTTGTTGTACACAGACGACTAGTTTTAGCTTCAGAGAAGAATACCGTCTCTAAATTTATTACTCATGATAAAGCTGCGTAATAATTTGGATTGGTAACTAGCACCAATATATATTATTATTCTTATTGAGATCCAACCTCGTGACCAAAATCGAAACTTGGTAAATATAACTTGAAATTGATTAATTGTTAAACGAAACTTCAAATGTGGTAATTAAAACCTAAAATCTAAACCTGACTTACAAGAGTATTAATAATAATACCTAGTTGAGTTGAGATGAGATGCTTATTTTATAGCTTAAAGTAAGGGGATGTGTAATTTTGTTAGTTTATCTACTTTCTTTTTCTTTTCTTTTCTTTAAATAATAATAATAATTATTATGTTTTAAATAAAAAAATAATGTGGCAGATATAATTAAAAAAATGAATTGTTGTAAAATAATTAGAAGTAAAAGATATGAGTAAGATGTTTAAATTTTATATTTTTTAAAAAATATTTCAATAAGAAATTTAAATACTTAAGATCGTAAAAATTTTAAAATAATCAAGTAATATTTAAAAAAAAGTATGTATCTATCATTAAAAATTTAAGTTTTGATGGTTAAGACTTTTATTTGGTCCTATATATACTCTATTAACTTCAACAATGAAAAATAACACATTTTATTTTGCACTTTAGAAGTTTACACTTGAAGAAATTTGACCGCTCTTGCCAACAAAGTTGGAACGTATAGTATATTTGTTATATGATAAAAAAGGTGGTGTTTGTAAATATGAGTATTTTGTTTCAAATTTAATTGAGCCAACATTTTCAATATTAGTCGACATATATTAAAAAATAATATTGTAACGTTATGGGACAACATCTCCTAGTAATTATAGAGTGGCAATACAATTTCAAGTAAGGTTGTCATTTTTTGTTATTTAAAATACATTTTTTAATGCCTAAATGGATTCAGTGCCATGAAAAACCATTGAGGTACTTGAATTCTACAAATTAAACAATTTAAGTTCTTTAAAAAAATTCCATATTTTGTTTAAAATTAACTAGAAAAAAATGTCTATTTCGTATATGGAGTAGTCTTTAAGTGTGAATTTTTGGAGTTTCCAATGGATTTCTAGCCATAATCCAATGAAAAATTCTCTGGCCAAATCTTGATTTGAGTTGTTTTAATTGGTTTCCATCTAGCCATAATCCAATGAAAAATTTTGTGGCCAAATCTTGATTTGAGATGTTTTAAAAGGTTTTTTTGACTCTATGTATGGATTCAACACCCTTAAAAACTCATGTGGCACTTAGATTGTGAAGAGATCACCCGTAAAACTTGTAATTTCAACGAACCCCTACAAAATTCTAAACAAAAATTTCCAAAAAATCACACTTAAAAACTAGTCATTTCGTTAGTTAATTAATTAGACTACGTCATTATTAATATTCTAAAATAAACTTAAATAAAATATAATTATAATGAATGTAAATATTACATTAATTTAAAAATATTAAAAAAAACTAAACTAAAATATAATTATAATGAATGTAAACATTAAGTTAATTTAAAAACCTCTTAGTGAAGAAAATATAAAAATTAATATAATTAAATACTCAAAAATAAACACAATATTAGTATATGTATAATTAGATTATTTGATTGGTGCATAAGTTAAAAAATGATAAGATACTCACATTTCGACATTAATATAAAAATGCATAATCATATGAAAAGGTTATTTGATTAATGTTTTCGATGAATCAATTTTTTGAATTTTGGATTTCAATTTAAAAAAACATATATTGTAATATAAATAGGCTATTCTCTCATTTAATTTTTCCCTTCAATTTAATAGGATTTTTAAATTTGATTGAAATAAATTAAGATTTTATGAGCCAAGGTAGGAGCAAGAGGGGTTTTTATAAGTTTTGATGAAAAAAATGTGTCTAAATTTTCTTGGGATTGTGAACTGCAACAAATAATGTGGCTGAAATTCTTGCTCTTTGGAAAGGAATGGAGCTAGTTGTAGTTAATAATATCCATAATCTCATGGTCTACGGAGACTCTATGATTGTCGTCAAGCAGATGGCCCAAGCAAGTGATTAGATTAGCTCCTCAGGGCTTCCTATGGCTTAAAGAGCAGTCAATGTTGCCTATCAATTTGAATATATTGAATTTTGTCACATCCTTAGACATTTGAATGAGGAAGCGAATAAATTAGCCAAAGAAAGGCTTTTATCTTGGGAAAGGAAATATTGTATTGGATAATTGTGAGCGATTTTTTCCTATACATTAATATGAACATTGTCAATAATTTTTTCATGAGGTAAGATTCATTTTTTTTAAGGGGATATAAAGTTGAAAATTGGATAATTATCAATAAAATACTAGGGGTCGCGTGGTTCTTCACCCCCTCCCTATGGACTGACACGTGGGATATTATTTATCTTCCTCCTCGCAAAGTGGCTGAAATATGGTGTTTTGATCCCCAAGAAATTTTGAGGCTTAGGCATAAATTAACTCCTCCTCTTTTGTTATTAATTTGAATCGTTAGTTGATGGGCCTCATGAGCCTTTCAAGGAAATGGAGTCTAATCCATTTATTCCTATAATGTTTGAAGTCGGCCTGCTTCTCCTCGGTTGTAACGAGGAATGCTACGGAAGTAATATTGAATTTACGGATGTCATTTGAGGTCTTTTTATTTCTTTTTTCGGTCAATCTATGGAGTATGGAGTCATAAATTTGTTGGATGTTTGGCTCGTGGTCTCGCAGATCTTCCCTCTATATTACACCCTTCCATATCAGGAAAATTGTAAATGTGTTTTAGGTGGTTGTTGGTGTTTCTTTCTTCATTGATTAGAGTTGTTGTAAGTCCTCTCCATTTTCAGCCATGGATAATTCTTCCACTTTTGTTCCTATGGATTCATTAGAAAAATTTTGAGGTCAAAAATGGGCCTCAAAATAAAAATGCACAACAAAAATCATTTTTATAATAACCAATACTATCCCATATGATAATGTCAACCATGGGGGATGATTCACCATTTTTTGATTAAAAAGGTAAAAAGAAAAAAAATTAAAATAAAAATAAAAAGCTTTTTCAACTCGTATTTTCAACTTATCTACCTACAATTTTACTCAAATTTCAAGCGGGAGCACTCGTTAAAGCAGGAGCACTCGTTCGATGCATAATTTGATTTTTCATTCAAGGAGTACCCATGTTGAATACTTTCTATGGACACTACTACACAAAATTTTTGAAATACATGGAAAAGTTTGCATCTAAGGAATACCCATGTTGCATACTTTTGATGGACTCTACTACACGAAAAATGTGAAATACATGAAAAAAATGTGATTATGTGTCTCTTTTGGGATAATACTATTACTTTTCTTCTAGTGGTTGAATCTAGCTTTCCCTTCTGTGAAAATAACTTACATACATTGCAATTGTATGCCTCACAATGTCAACTTACTTACGTGTTTCAAAGATTTTTTGCATAATTTCTTATGTTGATAATTGCAACCAAGGAAAATCTCTACGAATAATGGTGGTTAGGCCTATTATTTGGATGAGGCTCCTACTCCAAAAAATGTGAGGTCTAGTTGGTATTTCATACTAGGGAGACCCCCTTTGTTGGCGGATTTCCAACACCATCAACACCTTACACAATTGTTATGCAAACCCTAGTTTCCATGGAGTTGTCACTCGCTCAAATACCATAGATCCAGATCTTGGAGGTCCAATATCAAAGATATTTTACCAAAGAGAGGAAGAAGATAAAACACACAATATTAATATTCAATGGAAATAAATCTATATTAAACAAGAGAAATTGTTACAACTACATTGTATTGACGAATTTGTCCTTTTACAAAGTGAGGCATGTTATTTATAGTCTTCTTGAGTTACAATACCATGGGTGGATGCCACTTTCAATTTGAATCATACACATCTATCAAAATATTCTTTAGAAAACCTAACCTATGTAGGATCATCCTAGTTCACTATGTCCATGTTAGGAGCATTTTTTAACCATAGAAATCCATGCTCATGGGGACATCCGCAATTTTTCCATTCATAACGACACCAAAATTTTGTACCTTGATGAAAAAGTTCAAAAATTTCATCTCGAAACATTATATTCCTTAAATACATATATTATGCTATAGTAAGAGGATTATAAATTACATTTTGATGTCTCTACTTCCTTGCTTCCCCTAGTTCTACATCACTTGTACCGCTCATTAATTTATACAAATATCATCATCTCATATTTGTTGTTCTTAATGTGAAGAATATTGTTGGCCATCCAATCTATTGAATCATGTTAGATAGATCCACATAATATTTTCTCCAATATACATGTGTACATCATTGTACAATTCCAAATCACGTTAATCTTTCTGCAAGTCATTAGTTTGGAATATTTTATAGATGCTATTGTAACTCATCTATTTTTGTAGTTAATAAATGTTATATTATTTTTTACAAAAGTTGCAAAGGAATCTTGAGCACAATGTGTGGGTGCATTCCAAACCTCTTATCACGATATCTAAGAAGGTGTTTTGCATATTTATTAAACACATTTCATCTTCGTGGTTGCAACCAATCTGCTTTTGTTGTTGGGAACAATGTTGGAAATTCCATGTGAAATAATCCATTAATGTTATACTCATTAATTAGTGATGATTAAATTCCACGTCAATTAAACACTTCAATCAATCCACCACTTATGTCATGTTCCTCTACATTAGGGTTATTTTCCCAAGCTCAAATAAGTTCAATATCCCATGGTACATTTGGAAGATTTGTCAAAAAAGAAGATGTATTTAAGAAAGCTAATACAACATCATTCCCTGTGTAACAACCTCACGTTAAATTTCCATGTAAATACATAATGTATGGACATTATAAATGAAAAAATCAAACCAAGGTCATGGGACATCTATTCTAAGATGAACGAGGGGGGGGGGGGGGGAGAATTACATTGGGATCCACTTGTAGTTAATTATTTATTCATTGGCTATGGAAATTGGCATTGGCATTGGCAAGAGGAAAAATGAAATAAATGAAAAATTATTTATTACACGCTAGCAAGGAAATATGGTAAACTTCAAAAGAAATAAATAAAAATGAAAGAAATTCCACTTCGGTAGGTGTGGAAGAGGAAGAGACAAGAAAATGAGAAAAATAGTAAAATGATATGTATTCAAGGGAAAATGAAGAAAAAAAGAAAAAGAAAATAAAATAAACGGGGGAGAGAATATTCTAGCATTCTCTTTTGAGGAAAAGAGCAAGGGAAGCAAGGAAAGGATGGGAAAGCAAGGGATATAAGAAAAACACAAACAAAATAAAAGTAAGGAGCACAATAATAATTCGATTGTAATCCAAGAAGAAGGATTTAACATCAGCTAGAAAAGGGCAAAAATGGACAAAGAAAAGAGTATTTATTAGGAGGATTATTACAAGTAATAACATTAATGTTTGATTTATCTTGCTCGACATTGAATGCATGGTCTATGGAGACTCTATAATTGTCATCAGGCAAATGGCCCAAGCGAGTGATTGGATTAGCTCCTCGACTCATCCTATGGCTTAAAGAGAAATCATTGTTGCCTCGCTATTTGAATATATTGAATTTTATCACATCCTTAGACATTTGAATGAGGAAGCGAATAAATTAGCCAAAAAAAAGGTTTTTATCTTGGGAAAGGAAATATTGTATTGGATAATTGCGAGCGATTTTTTCCTATACATTAATATGAGCATTTTCAATAATTTCTTCATAAGGTAAGATTCATTTTCTTTAAGGGGATATGAAGTTGAACATTGGATAATTCTCATGAAAAGACTAGGGGTCGTGTGGTTCTTCACCCCCTCCCCATGGACCAACACGTGGGATATTATTTATCTTCCTCCTCGCAAAGTGGCTGAAATATGGTGTTGTGATCCCCAAGAAATTGTGAGGCTTGGGCTTAAATTAACTCCTGGTTGTGTGTTATTAATTTGAATCATCTAGTTGATGGGCCTCATGAACCTCTTGAGGCAATGGAGTCTAATCTATTTATTCATATCATGTTTGAAATTGGCCTGGTCCTCCTCGGTTGTAATGAGGAATGCTATGGAAGTAATATCACTAGTACAAAATAACTAATTACTTGCTAAAAAAATGACTAAAATTTGCATATAAACGACTATTTTTCGGTTGGTGACCAATAGTAGTTAATTTACAATATCTTATAACACGGCCAAATTTTAGTCATTTTTAGCTTAGTCACTAATTGATTATCTTAATTTTGTTGTCTAGTAGTATATTTGGTCATTAATTTAGTCACTGATTTGGTCGTTAATTTAGTCATTGATTTGGTCATTAATTGTCACAATTAATGACCAAATATACAACAAAATATATTGCTATATAATCACCCGAGAAAACCAATTAATGATCAAATAAATATGACCTAAATGTTGGTCGTGTTATAAGATACTGTAATTTAGCTACTAATAGTCATATATATACAAATTTTAGTCATCGTTTGAAACTAATTAATGAATGGAGAAATCTGACTAAATTTTTTGTTGTGTTATAAGATATTGTAAATTAGATACTAATAGTCGTATAAATGAAAAATTTAGTCATTATTTGTAATCACAAATTTATCATTTGTAGTGGTCATTTATCGTTTTTTGGTAGTTTCATATTCATTATATAAACGACTAATTTAGTAGTTTATATTCATTTCATTTACTTTTATTAATAATCATTATAAATTACTAAATTAGTCATATATTTATTTTATTTTTGTTCATCATTAATCAATATAAACTACTAATTTAGTAGTTTTAAATTGATTTTATGTGTTCATTATTAATCAACATAAATTAACTTGTATGGTTTAAAAAATATCATACAATGTGCATGTTCATCTAATATGAAAACATATAGTTTTATATGTTAATTACAATACTAAACAATATCAAGCGCAATTATAAATAATTTCAACCACATAAATTATATTATATGAAATGTTAAAGTATTACAATGAATTTCCAACTTCATATTAATTGGACTACAATTTACATATGAATTGATGTTTCATCACTTCAAAACATTATCATTGTGTTGCCAAGGCATTGCAGGTGAATTCACCAACTCTGAATACCTGGCCATCAATATCTATATGTGTGTCTTGTTAGGGTCCTATAATAATAGGGTTCATAATTTTTTAATTGACTTTGATAGTCTTGTAAATATGTACATACCTTGCTTTCTGCAGGTTGTTTTCCCATATTTTGAAAATAAATTAAAAAAAGAAAAAATGAAAAATGAGGGTAAAAGGTCCTAAAAGAAATATCAAAGGAGAAAAGATCAAAAAAGAATAAAAATAGACCCCAAAAGAGAAAAAGAGATAAAATAAGACATGAAAGTGAGCAAGTCAAAATGCCGCTACTATTTATTTTTACTGCAAGAATAATGATTATGTGCAGATTGTCAATAAATGCCATAATCCATGATCAGTTAAATTGTTTAATCTTAACTTTTCATGCTTTGAATTTCATGCTTTAGATAGAGAATAAAGATATGTCAAACAGTTTAAACTTGACAAATCAATAGTTAGTTAGAGAATAAATGAGGAGCTCAACAGTTTAATTTGAGCCCTTGGATGAAATAAGGTTAGACTTAGATAGCTTATTTTACGCTTTGAAAGAAAAACAGATGTAGGGTTGCAAGATTAAATGCACCCATGCAAATGAAGTAAAAAATGTTAGAAATAATGATGGGTAGGTAGAAAGCAGTTGTGCAAGGCATGTAATAAAGCATCATCGGGCAAAAACTACTAATTTTCCCTCCCCCACAATGATCCAGTATTCTAAACATTTAGTTAAAGAGACTCAGAGCATTTCTTTGACCTTTTGTTGGGACCGGACCCAAGGCTTGATAACTGATTGGTTAAAAATATTGGATTCCCTACATAAAACCCATTTCATCAACATATTCACCCTTTTCCAGGATTATGATCCATTTTCCTAAGTAAAACACCTTTTTTGCTTAGTGAAAGTAAAAACCCTACTTAATTAATTTCATTTTCATTCAAAAAAAAATTAAAAACCTACAAAATACATTTTATCCTAAGTTTATGTGTAAAAAAAATCAAAATGGGACAAATTATGCTTTATTGCCTATTTACACTTTACTTAGTTTAAAACTATGTATTTTAAATCATTTCATTACATTCTCCATTTCATATTAACTTCTAACCTAAAGTATTAAATCCTTATAAAATAACCCTTCCCATATATATTAATTTCCTTATATATTCAATACTCCCAAACCCACTTATTTTAAGTTTAAACCTATGTTTATTTATCCCACATGTTAATAATAAGCCCCCGCCCTTTTCCCCATAGGTTTAAACATATCTATATTATAATCCTGCCCCCTATGGTTTTACAACATGTAAAAACATTTTATTAACCATATAATATATATATATATATATTACCAATCAAAATAAAGAAATTCTTTTACGTTATGAATACCCATTTGTAACATTATTACCATTCCCACACCAATGTTATTAAAACACTTGTTAAATGTTTTATTAAAACATTATAACATTACCCCCCACCTATCAAATAATATAAATTTTTCACGTTATAAATATATATTTTTAAGGTTTAAACTTATCTCGCCACATTAACAAACCCTGGGCCCCATACCCTAACACTGCACACTTCCACCAACAAATCACAACCATTCGCATCAAAGCCCCCAGATCCGACGATCACTTGGCCATATTGCAAATAATGTTGCTCGATCATTACATTTTTTCAACCATGCGAAATGGGTTGTTTCACTTCTTTCTCTCTCCTCCACATGGTCGAGCTCTATTGGATTGCATATGATCCAACTAATACCATTTACCACGTTTTTCCTACGCGATAACCACTTGTGGTTTTTCGCCTTTGAAGCCCAAAACCACCAATCCGTCCGATGTGACTGCCATTTATTGCAGGTTATCTTAGACCTAAAACTCCTAATAAACTTCTAAAAATGCACCATTAAGCCCTTTCCTGTACTATTCAATTGTATTCTTCCTCCCAACTGAAGAAAACAAAGTTTATGCATTTTTTACAACCAAAACTTGAAAACGCTCGCATTTTTGCTATCAAGACTACTAAAAAGCCCCATAAAGCTACCAGAAATGCCCAAAGAACTGTTACAAAGATCTATACCTGCACAAATAGGTATTTTCCAAGAAAAGCAAGCCTGTTGTCATTTTGAAATGAATTTTATGAAGGAATTGAATATAATAAAAGCTTTTTTACCCAAAGAAAACTTCTGTTTGCACGAAAAGAGTCAAATTCATGTCAAAATTTGATTAAAAACCCTTGTTTTAATACTACATTTAGTTTTAAAGGAGAAACTTGAGTTTATTTAAGCTTTTGCAGACTTATAAAACTCCAATCAAACCTAGAAATCCTTTGCAGGTAACCCCAACCCTCTACGCCCAATTTGAAATGATTTTTAGCCCAATATCCACTGAAAAGGTAAAGAAACCCTTGTTTCTTATTTATAAATATGTGAGAGTATGTAATACAATTTGAAGTTAAATTGAAGGTTAAAATCCAAGGAGA
This sequence comes from Pinus albicaulis, assembly GCA_034641835.2. Taxonomy (NCBI): domain Eukaryota; kingdom Viridiplantae; phylum Streptophyta; class Pinopsida; order Pinales; family Pinaceae; genus Pinus; species Pinus albicaulis. Next base: position 1,091,574,669 of record CM076579.1, on the reverse strand, counting down.
TAACCAAATTGTACCTATTTTCATCCAAGAACCTCTGTCAAAATCAAGAAGCACTTCTGTAAACCATTTAATCTTACAGAAGAATCCAGAAAGCCTAAAAATGCCAAAATCCACTCCAACTATGACATCCAAAACTGCAATCATTGTGAATCCTCTACAACCTCTTATTGTAGACATTGAACACATCCCCTTAGCAGATGTAGACTATAAAATAGCAGATCCAATAGTTGAATTCAATTTGTTAGACCTCCATAACTAGAGCTTTGAAAAGTCCTTAGATGAGGTGGAAGAAGTCCAAATTTGGGAATCAAATCTACCCAAATATGTTGTTCTAGTCACTCAACCATGTCCAGAGGTTATTAGGTTGTGTCAGAACTATTATGTACCTAAAAAAACAGCAATAGTAAATGCAAACAAATAAGTACTGTTTACAATTACTGCTGAGTCCATAAACCAGATGTTACAGCTCGAACCTGATCCTAAAGTAGTTCCTTTGTCAATAGAAGCACTTACAAAGTTGTACATTGGCCTTGATTTTCCCAAAAGATTTCAGATCTTCCAAGTATTCATGGCTTTACATGTGGAAATTCCACCAATCAACCCTCCATATTCTACTTCAAAATTTCTAGAATGTTTAAGGCATGTCATCTCCATGTTGTCATTCATCCTAGGATACTTTACAGATGAGCATACAGATGAATCAATCCTAGGTTTCCTATCTACTTTTGCACCATGACAACCTCCTTCTGCTATCTTCAATTATGTTGAATACATTGCTGATAATATCCATGATCAACTTGTTAATTTTCCAAGTAAAGGAGTGTTTAGATATACATCCTTTCTCTTCCATATGTTTTTATATTTTCAAGAAGACAAGTTTTTTATAACCCTCCAGAAGCTTGACATAGAAGAAAATCCACTTTCAGTCATTTTTTGGACATCTTTGATCAGAAAAGAGTCCACAAAGTTTACCTATGCATAGTTTTCAGACTTCTTTGTTTATCCATTGATAAACATGTTGAAAAATACTGAACAGCCAAGAATCAGTGATGAAATGAAGAAAATTCTACATCTATCAGAGTAAACTAAAACTGGAGATTGGTATTTATATGAAAAACACACAGAAATCAGAGTTTTTGGGTCTAATCTGTTACCTACAAACTACATAAATATGTACCAATGAGGGTTTTTTCCTTGGAATACATCAGGAAAATCTTAAATTATAAAACTATCAACTTCCTAGCAGCTAAGAAGAAAACACAATTTAAGTTGAAAAATCAGGTGGGACCCTTTATTTGTAATCACAGAGATGTAGAGACAGAAGCAGCCAAACAGTTACTTGAGTATAGATTTGAAGAGAGTTTCTCATGGAACTATGATCCACAAGGAATATTAACCAAAATGAGGGTTAAGTGCAAACTAAAACCTTACATTCATGAGAAAAAGCTAGAGATTGAGAAGTATGTCAATCAAACTGAATGGGTAGAAAACACTTTGGTAGATGCAGTTAAGCAGGGTGATGCTAGTCACACCTTACAAATTGCAGATCAAAGAGAGAAAGCTACTAAAAGGGTCAGAGAAGAAGGAACATACATTTCTGAAACCACAACTGAGAATAGATTCAAATTAAGATACAATAAAAAGCCTAAGATCAATCCAGTGAATAAAGAGAGAGTGACTATTGAGGTAGAAGACACAGATATCCCAGTAACAAATACAGATGTTGCTACAATCATCACAAATGAGCCAGTTACAGAGAATCTAAATGAATAACAGATTGATAATTCAAATATATGGGTGGTAGAGAAATAGCATAATATGGAGGCATCCTCCTCACAGACAATAGAGGAAAAATATCTTGATATCAGATAAAAATATAAGCAGATTAAAACAAAGAATGAAGAGATAAAAAATGAGAATTACTCTCAATATTTGAATCAAACACCAAGTGTTCAAAACAAAATTTTATCAACTTTTAACTATTCAAATAAAAATTTGATTATGTTAGTGCTCCAACCTACAGTGAAGACTCCAAAGACAGTTGCAGATTACAAGAAAGTTGATCTAGAAGTGCCAACAGAAAATATTCATGCAGTAGATCAGATTGAATTTCATAGGCAAAGTTTAGAGATGTTATATTCTACCATTACAACCAAGGCTATGAGTGTTCAAAAACTTCAGAATACAATCATAAACATGAGATATCAAATTAAAGTTGAAAAAGCTTCCTTATATGCTAAATATCTTAGGATTAAGTCTTTAGAAGAGTTGGTCATTCAAGTTGGATATGATCCTGTAAATATTAAAGTTGTAGAAGAGCTAGTGAATAAAAAGAATGCTGACATTGCAGCATTAAGGAAACAACTCAAACTTCCATCAATTGAACATCCTCAAGCCAAAGAAATTATACAAGAATAGACTTGGAAGGATAACATGATGAACTTAATTTTTCAGTTAACAGGACAGATCAAAGAAATGGAAATTCAAATGGACAAGCTTGTCCATGAAAGGGAAACTACAAAATCACAGGAAGCTCCTACAGTAATTCCCATGGTTACTACAACTGTGCCTTCAACTCTGGCATAAGAGTTGGCACCCAAAGTACCACTAACTACTACAGTGCCAGCGACATCATCCACAACTTCAGTTACAGAATCATCTACTACAGCAGCTTAGCATTCAAATGAGGCTAGTAAACTAGTAAAATCCATGGAAGAAATGTCACTTCAAACAAATGAGATTAAATTATTGAAGAAAGTGATAGACAATCTTGAAGATACAAAGAAGTTAGCCCAAATAAATGCTAAAACTCATGAGCAAAGGGCTAACAGGTTTAATGAAGAACTGAAGAAACTACAAAAGGATTTAACCTTGAAGGAGCCAATGTCATATGTGAAAAACCAATTATGGAACAAAATCATTGAAGCCATCAATGATGTGTGGCCCTCAATCCAAGTAATCTATGAACAAAAATATTTACTGAAGGTAACACAAGCAGAAATTCAGAAAATCAAAGATGAGCTAGGTGCCAAACCGGAGCAAGCCATAGAATTGATCAATTTTCTCAACAGTAAAAACAAGAAAGATTTAGAAGAAATTAAGATCACTGATAGAACAGAGAAAATATTTGAAATAAGGAAATTCATTTCAAATAATAATCTGATCAAACAACTTGAAGAGAAATGTGAAAATATGAACATAGCCATAACCAAGTTTATGGTTAAATTTGAAAATTTGAGGCAAAGAAGTTTGCCTAATATTTTGGTCATAAATGATAAACTTATGCCACAGGAATATTACAATAAGAAAATCAGAGAATATGCAAAAGAGAAAGTGAACAAGATAGAAGGACAAGGAATCCCCACATGGAAGGTCTTACTCAGGAGTTTTGAAGACTTGTTTTTTTTGCAACATGAGATAAGACACTTGTTTTTCATAAAGCCAACTTTTTCCAGATATAATGAGGCAGATGAAAATTTCAGGAAGCTGAAAAAGATACAAATTCTAAATGATGAAGCGTGGCAATCACTCACTGACTTACTGTAAAAGTAAAAATCGCAGATAAAAGGATAAAACAGTTGGCTGATTTTTTCACTGTCAAAACATAATATATTACAGCAGTAAGGTAGCTTTTATAGAGGTTAAAGAGTATCAAAGTGAAAGAGTATAAGATAAAGAAGATGTCAAACCAGGAGGTAACTCCTCAAAACTGCAATGTATATTAGCTGAAGAATGTACATGCTTATATAGATGGGAGGTGAGGCTATTGGGATTCAGTTCCCAATGACTCTTGGCCTTCCTTATTTCCTAATAATAAATAATATACAAAAATACAAATGCACACCCATCCATAGGATTAGGTGTCAACATTCCCCGCTTTAATCCGAAGGGATGTTGGTGAGTCCAAGCATCGATCTGAACTTTTCAAACTTCTCTCTTCCAAGTGCTTTGGTGAAGATGTCAGCAGTTTTCTCATTTGTGGAACAATGATGTAGATGGATGGTTTTGGCCTGAACATGATGTCGAATGAGATGGTACTTTGTATTGATGTGCTTTATTCGATCATGGAACTTTGGGTTCTTGGCCAACTTTATTGCAGAAGTGTTGTCGATCATGAGTGGAGTGGAATACATTTGTTTCATCTGCAAATCTTCCAGGATTTTCCGGAGCCACACAATTTCCTTTGTTGCTTCAGCTATTGCCACATATTCTGCCTCGGTCGTGGAATCTGCTGGAACTGACTGTTTGCGTGATCTCCATGAGACAGCTCCTGATCCAAGACTCATGGTGTAACATGTAGTAGACACGCCTGTTTCTTTGTCGCCATCAAAGTCTGAATCAGAGTATCCGGTCAAGATGAAGTCGCCTACCTGTGTATATTTGAGTCCAAAGTCTTGAGTCCCCTTCAAGTACCTTAGTACTCTTTTTGCGGCAGACCAATGTCCTTCACAAGGTTTTTGCATGAACCTTGAGAGGATTCCAACAGCAAATGAGATGTCAGGTCTGGTGGTGGTCAGATAGATAAGACTTCCTACAAGCTGTCTATACTTAGTTGCATCCTCAAATTCCTTCCCTTAAACTGATGTGAGCTTCAAGTTTTGTTCCATTGGAGTGCCTAAGGGTTTACAATCATCCATGCCAAATTTGTTCAAGAGATCTCCAATGTACTTCTTCTGAGAAAGAAAGATGAATTTAGGATGTTGAATTACTTCAATACCCAAATAGTAATGAACATGACCCAAATCGGTCATTTCAAAACCTTTCTTCAACTCTTTCTTCATGGATGCAATATAGCTCTCATTGTTTCCTGTTATCAAAAGATCATCTACATATACCACAAGATATACAACTGTTTTTCCAACTTTCTTAACAAACAAAGTTGCATCATCAAGATCAAAATGTTTGAAGTCAAGTTTCAGAAGATGCTCGGTTAACTTCTCATACCGGGCTCGTGGTGCTTGCTTGGGGTATACGGATTTCACGAGTTTGCAAACTTTGGTTCTCGGCCCTTTATCACAAATCATACATTTGGGACATATAAACTTTCTCCTTTGAGATCTCAATAGGGCAATACATTTTTACATCCATCGACCAGAGCTTTCCATCCACTGCGAAGTGCTTCCAGCTTTCGATCAGTGTCCGTGGTCCATTTCTTTTGTAGGAGCAAACGTTTCTTCATAATCAATTCTTCCTTACGACGAGAATCCTTTTTTGCCACAAAGCCTGGCATTGTGCTTGTCAAGTGAGCCTCTGCTTTGTACTTGTTCTTGTAGACCCACTTGTAGCCAATTAGTTTCGCTCAAGAAAGTCAACAGAAGCTTCAGTACATTCTTTATCAAGGCATCATACTCCTTCTGTATCGCTTCTTTCCATTCATCATGAGAAGCGGCTTCTTTGAAGGAAGTTGGTTCATGATCTGTAGACAAACTCAACTCACAGTTATAAGCAATATCCATATCAACAGGGGAATCAGAATTATCTACATCACCTTCGATTTCTTGAGTGGAACTTCTTGTTCCTGTTTTTCCATTTCCAACCTCATCAGGATGAACATCCTCCAGTGTCTTTGTCAGCCATTTGGGAGGACCTTTCTGAGATGGCCCAGGTTGGTCACTTGACTGAGTTGGGATTGATTCAAGATTCAATCTCCCAATTCTGTCAATCACATCATCCAATGTGTCATCCGTGGTTTTTTCTTCATGTGGGGGAGAGAGTGCTTCAGGATATGATTCCACAGTTTGATTCAATATCGGAATCCCCCCTTCAAGGTGTGGAATCACATTATCAAATTCTTGGAAAGACTTTGCATGTGTGAATCTATCCAGGCGATCAAGTTGCCGCTCAACAACCTTGTCACTCTTGGATGATTCAAGAAATATGACATCTCTTGCTATCACAAACTTCTTATTTGCTTCATCATATAGACGATATCCTTTGGAGGTATTGGAGTACCCCAAGAAGATACATTTTCTGCTTCTAGCACCAAGTTTGTTCCTTTGACCCTTGGGTATCAAGGCATAACAGGTGGACCCAAAGACCCTGAAATGCTTTACCGAAGGAATGTGGCCATGCCACATTTAAAAAGGAGTTTTGTTTCTAATTGAACTTGAAGGACACCTATTCTTTATGTAAACAGCACATAGAACTGCATCAGCCCAAAACATCAATTTTACATTCTTGAAAAATAACATGGAGCCGACCATATTTAAAATAGTTCTGTTCATTCTTTCAGCTACACCGTTCTGTTGTGGATTATATGGCACAGTTCTTTGATGTTTGATTCCATGTTGACGAAGATAATTTTCAAATTCGTTTGAAGTGTATTCTTTTCCATTATCAGTACGTAGAGAGCCAATATGTGTTTGTGCATCATTTTCAACCCATGCATGAAAATTCTTGAAAGTTTGAAAAGCATCAGACTTATTCTTCAGTAAGTAAATCCAACACATTCTGGTGTAGTCATCAATAAATGTCATCATGTATTTGTTTCCATTTGCAGAAGCAATAGGCATAGGTTCACATAAATCTGAATGAACAAGTTCAAGTTTCCTATGTGCTCTTGAGTGTGAATCATGAAATGGCTGTTTGCTATGCTTTCCTAGAATACATGCATCACATTCCTTAGGTTTTCTAGGAATTGTAGGCAGTCCATCAACACCATTGTTCTTCAACAAACGAAGGCTGTCATAATTTAAGTGTCCAAATCTAGCATGCCATAAAAGACTTGATGGAAATGTACCTTCATCATGATATGAACTGAATGCAAAGTTTTGAGCATGAGAAGATGAACCTTTCAGCTTCAAAAGTCTCCCTTCTTCTATTCCCTCCATGACAAGTGAGTGATCTGATGCTGATCTGACCTCTGCCTTGCCATCAAACAAGTGAACTGAGTGTCCTTGCTGCCGGATTTCGATCAGGGACAGCAAGTTTCTCTTCAACTCCTGGAGGTATAGAACCTCATGTAGGATATGATCAGGAAGACCAGGCAGTTTAAGCCTGACTGTACCAAGCCCTGATGGCTTGAGTTTGGATTTATCTGCGAAATATACTGCTCCATCAACTTTGTCAGTGAAATCTTCAAAAAAATCTTTTCTAAATGTCATGTGACATGTTGCTCCTGAATCTAGCAACCAATCATTTCTCCATGAAGTAAATGAAACATCAAAGAGGTTTTCAGTTACTCCATTGTTACAATGTGCTAGAACATAGTGAGCGGATTCAGGTGCTTTACCTTTGTCTTTTTCATTGGTTTTACCTTTGTCTTGATTTCTGTGCTGCTCAATTTTGTTCCATGGTGTTCTGCATTTGGGTGCATCATGTCCATCTCTATTGCACCGTGTGCAATGAAGATGGGATTTGTCAGCTTGTCTGCCCCCCCTTTCTGTGAAGTTCCTTCTTCCTCTTCCTCTTCTGCCACCTCTTCCTCTGGATGAATCTGGAGCATGATTCTTTTCTCTATGTGCCAAATATGTAGCCTCTTCGGAAGATGAAGGGACTGTCATCTTCCCAAAAGCTTTCTCTCTTTCTGCAAACTTCTGCTCAAGTTTATCAAAGGTGATTTGTTCAAGGTTTCCACTTGCTTGCAAAGACTCAAGATAATGTGAGTAAGTCGGATATAATGCCTTAACATATGCGATGAGAGGTATGTCCATTTTTACACCAGTGTTTTGAATGTCATGCATTATAGATCTTATTTCTGAAGCTAAAGCAAGGGGATCATCATTCTTCATTTCAAGACTGAACAGCTTAACCATCAATTGAAAATTTTCTAATTCTGAGTGTGAGTCATAGAGTTCTTTTAGTTTCTTCAAGGCTTCATAGGCATTTGAGAATGATGAAATATGGCGACTCACCTCTTCACTTACTGAAGCTGCAATCAAGGCATAGGCCTTGCAGTTCTTGTTTTCCCATATGGCAAGCTCTTTGTCTGAAGTGGGCTTCTCTGGTGGATTTTCTGCTTGTCCTTCACAGATTCCTCTCCACAGCTCATTAAAAATGAGTGTGTGTTTAATCTTCCGAGACCATTCAAGATAGTTCTCTTTGCCAGAGAGAACTATCCCAACAATGGAGATGAGAGAATGCATTAGACTGCTGGAAAAAAAAATCTTCTGAAGAGGAAACAAATTCTGTTATAAAAACTTCGAACTCTTGAAATATTTCAAATAAAGGGGCAAAAAACTCTTGCTGGAACAATTTTCTGAGTTTAAAAACTCTTTCTGGAAACTATATCTGCTCAGAAAACTTTGCTGAATTTTTTAAAAAACACTCTATGCTATAGACTGAATTCTGCATAAAAAAAATGTATTTTTTTTTTTGTTTGGGGAAAAGTGTATATGAAAACAAAATGGAATTATGAATGGGAGGGATTGAAAGGGCGTAATGGGAAGTATGAGCGTGGGTGGAATTATGAAAGGAGGGGCGCAATGGGAGGGGCGCAATGTACTGTTGTGACAGCGTTATAATACCACGCAATGGAAATATATAACTGTTGTGACAGCGTTATAATACCACGCAATGGAAATATATAACAATATACCAATATGCAATGAACTGTTGTGACAACGTTATAATACCACGCAATGGAAATATATAACTGTTGTGACAGCGCAATGGAAATAGTTATATTACAATGTATATATGATATAAATGTCGACAGCGTTCAAACACAAAGTATAATATAAATGTCGACAGCGTTCAAACACAAAGTATAATATAAATGTCGACAGCGTTGAATGGTTAGGAGCTGTAGGAGCGTTGGAACAGTCGACGGGTGCGTAGGAGTGAGTGCAGAGCCGCGTGAGCGTATCGCTGTATGAGTTAGGGCGCGAGAAGGGGAGAGTGAGAGTTGAGAGGGAGCGCTGGAGTGATGAGGGAGTTGTGTTGAGCGCGGCGTAGAGGAGTATTTGCAGGTAATGGCGAGTTTGAGTGATGTGAGAGGTAACGTTGGAGTTGATAGCTGGGTAGGAGAGGTTGTAAAGCGAATGGAGCAAGAGGGGCCGGCCAAAGGCCGTGAGGTAGAAGGCGTACTACTGTGCGTAGGATGAGGCAATAGGGAGAGGGAGGTGAGTGAGGGAGAGGGCGTAGGGCGCAGAGGGAGAATGGAACAGGGATGAATGGAGAGGGCGCAAGGATGGATGGAGAATGGTGGAGGCCTGTGCGTCACATAAAAAATAATTTGACTTGAATCGCAGGTTACGTCGGTGGACTATCGATCGGCAGAGTCGTAATTTGCGTATTTATTGCAGCCCGCAAATGTCGGGCAGCAACAGGGAAAATGTGTATACGCCTAGCAATTAGAAGGCAGAAACAATTAATAAAATTTATCGTAGCAAAGGGTAGGGAGTTACACTAATAAAAGTGTGAAAATGCCAAAATGTGGGGTCGTTCGATACCATGTCAAACTGTGAGGTAACCTCTCAAAATCCCAATGTATATTAGTCAAGAATGTAAAGGTTATATGTATGGGAGTAGTGAGGCTATTGGATTCGGGGCCCCCAATGACTCGTCTCTTATTTCCTAATAATAAATAATATACAAAAATACAAATGCACACCCATCCATAGGATTAGGTGTCAACAGAAGATAATATTTCAAAACAGATTTGAAATATCTATGCCAGCAAAGAGGACACCAAGGCGGCCAGCTGCACCTAATCCACAAACAATTTACTATTTTATTTGGATAAATAAGACAACTTGCTGCTTTGTTAAGCAGCTGTCACTATTTTGTTGTAAAGGTATTTTATTTCTCGTTAGATAATTCCTAGAAGCATTCTAGGATATTTTGTAAACATTTTTGTATAAATACTTCACTCTTTGAAGTATTAGTGTGGAATAAATTGCTGAATATTTCTATAGTCATTTTTGTTGTACTTGAAGGCTTTTGTGTTGCAAGTTAGAGTAGCATACTAGATCGAATCAATTAGCATCATATTTTAGGATTCATGTGATGAGCCATTGAAGTGGAATACTTTCTACTTTTCATTGTTTATCTTCTTTGTTTCATGCATCCATATATGTGTTCCAAATTTGAATGATAATTCAGGATTATTATTTCAGGATTTGTTAAAAGCACCTTGTCTTTACTGTTTATCATTTTTATGTTTTCTACTAATTTCCAGAGTAGGGAACCCTTAATTTCTCCCTCTTTCGAATGACCTTTGTCTACTCCTTCCCTATCCGGATCAAAGAATCCTTCATTGCTCTTTATCTTGATCAAACCACTTCACCAAAAAGCCTTCCAATGTCTTCAAAGACTTATCTATCTTGCCCTGAAAACATTTGACTTTTTGACCTTGACCCTAGTTCTGTCTGCTTGACTTTTGACTCCTTAGCCAAATGGACAAATAGATTTCCCACTATCCATATTATCAAGTGATTTTTCCCACCACACCAAACCAAATCATAACCAAATTTCACAATCATAACTAGCCTAATATTTTATAAATAAATAAAAAAAGTTAAATCTTAAAGAGAGAGCCCTCTCTGAACCCTAGGAAGGCTAGATCCTAGAGTTTAAAAGTTGGTCTATGCTTACCTCTAGTGTTCTTTAAACTTTAAATCAAAATCTCACAACTTAGAGAATTACTAGAGTGATAACATGTCTTATGCAGGATATTGGCTCTAAGGGTATCACTAGATCTTCTGTATTTGTCGCTCCAATGTTATTGCTCTCCTCTTTCTTCAATTTCTGCTTCTTACCATCAATACTGAGTTTATTTTCTGAAAACAAAAGAAGATACAATGTAGAGTGTAATACATGAACGACAATGAACACTAGAATATAAAGTAAATTTGATTATAAATATTTTATACGACATATACCTCAACATCAGCAATGTCAAAGCCATTTTCCCCATACAAGTAAGAAACTCGAACAAATTTTCTTCAGCGGGGCGATAGTGTTAACTATAATGTGGCCAGATGACCTGTATAAACAAAGAAAATAAAATGTCACCATATATAGAAAAGAACACCTTAGTAACTTAGTATTCAACCTTCATGTAAATCTTAGGAACGATCATGTCAACTAAGTTATATGCTAAAAAGCTCAAGTTGTAGATAACTTGTGAAAACGAATAATATGAGGTGTGATGTTTAATCCTTGTCATTTTATTCACAATAACATTTCATTTTCTAACGCATGAACTTGGTCAAGTACATAAACAACATGTGCTCAAATAACAACATGAAAGTAAACTTTTCTTATATTCATGAAAATATTTTAACATAAAATATCTATAAGGATTCCAATAAATATCGTGTAATACTAATTTCATCTTCAAGCTTTGGTTGTTGTTTAAATGGACATGATACCAAGTATTTTCAATTTCACAGTTAAACGACAAAAAAAAAAATCAAAAGAAATGTCCAAAATACAATCAAACAATAAAGAGAGGATATCATGGAATGGAAATTGCAATTATAAAAAATGTGTTTACCTGTCCACCAATTTCATGTCTGGCATTCCTAAAACGTTTGCTTTCCCAAAATAACCTTGAGGTGAAATAATTAGAACATTAAAAGCCATATGAATTCCTACTAGAAACATTTCCAAAGTTGATGGCGCATGTGTCTAAAGGATCTCTAACAACAAATGAATCATATCCAAGATGTGTTATGAATTGTCTCCCCATCCTATTTCCAATCACAGTTCCTGTAACTTGCACACAACAGAGTCAAGTAGAAATCAAACGAAGACATTAACATTTTTTTTAATCTTTTATATCTATAAAATTTGAATCTAATTTGTTTCATGAACATATTAATTCATATTCAAATCATTCCTGACATATGAGAAGGTATCAATCAGATAGGATATCAGAAAAATCAACCTCAATGAAGTCCTCAAACAATTTCTACAATATCAATATTTTTCTTGTTGTGATATCTTGGGTTAAAAAAAGAACATATCTGCAAAATAAAAATGCATATATTACTTATGTTCAAACTTTTTATATGGTGTATTCTTAAGCAGCTTTTTAAGATGTTCCTCCGTCTTTACCAAAGCGAACTGTAGCTTGGTTAAATTATGTACCCTTTGATTCAACATCAATTTCTGCAAGATAAATGTCACACATTATTCTTTCCCATTTCTTAACATGTTACATATACTAAATTGAAAGGCACATAAAACCAAGAGCAAACCCTTTTCTAATCAAAACAAACAAACAAACAGTGCCTCTAATAAAACTTCATTATAATATTAGAAAATGAAAAGGGAGTGGACCATTTTTGTTGTTTGACTTTTCCTATTTTTGTTATGAAAGTGCTCGAGCTTAAGGAACCAACAAATGTGAGGATAGTTGTAAATGTTAAAAAAATTATGTTGACCTAATTTGTAGACTTCTTCAAAATTATGTGAATGATGCCATTTTCGGATGTAGTAAATCTCATAATAATTGGATGCAGATATTATATAAAAACTTGTGGACATGGCATGTATTCTAATCAATCACATTGCAATGACGACCATTGGCCTCCATCGGTTATAGGTCCTCAGTATGTTAGTATTGATGATGAAAGAGAGATGACAACGATAAGTATGGGTGGTCCTAGTTTGTATGGTGGATGTCTTCAAACCAAGGTCGTCATCTCAATGAACCTATGTTCTGACATGGTAAACCTGGATCTGGTTTTCACCCAATTTCATTCCATCATACTTTTTCAAGACTGGAGAGGACATAATGGTCCTCCAACTTATAATAGGGTTGCTTTTGAGGTTATAGATAAAGCTTATCCAAAGCAAATGGATTTTTGGGCTCCAAGAGATATGGATTTTTTAAATGATAACAATTATATGTTTATTTCCCAAGATTCAAATGTAGGGATACATTTTGTGGATTTTACTAATAGACAGAATGAGAGAAATAATCCATGAGAAGAATCTACTGGTCATTGTGATTAGGGAAATACTTGGAGATAATAAGATCGTTTAGGTTCAAATCAAATATGGTGTTGATTCTTGTAGCTCCTCAGTTGCTGGTAGTTTTTAAGGTAGGAATTTCGGTTCTTCAGGGGTAGGGTCATTTAGCTTAATTTCATCTGCCTTGGTCTTATCACCCAAAAGTAAAACATAATAAAAAAAGAGTAAATATGTCAAGTTTAGGGAAATTCCTATTTGTATAGTTGTCAAGCTTATAGTTCTTTTTTACTCTATTATAACTTTGTTGAGACCACCTACTCTACCATCAAAAATAGTAAAGGAGCCATTATTCATACCTACCCATGGTCTCTTATAAGCATGATAGAAGAATAGGTTGAGCCATTAATTATAATTGCAAAGATATTGAGGAAAGAAAATTCATTATCTAGTTAAATGATATCACATTGAACCCTATATAGATGAGTAGCCCTAAATAAAGCCAATTTTCTCTATCATATGCCTTGGAAATACAAACTCACTAACATTGCTTGTAAATTTTGGGTTTGATGTTATAAATTCCTTCTTGGGGCGCTACTCATATTTCGTAATGGATTTGTTTCCCAGGAAGGATGAAAAATTGTTCTAATGACATGGAATACACTTAGTGGATTTTGACCCGACATGCAATAAATTTTGCAATGATTTTGTAGATGCAATTACATAGTGATATGGGTTTGAAATCATCTCATTATTGTCTTATTTTTTGGATTAAAGCCTGAAATGTTGAATTGAAAGCTCCCAAATCTTGTCTGTGTATTTTAATTTATCAACAATTCTTAGTTGGTATGTTTGAAGGAAGTCATAGAATCCCTAGAAGAATTCTATTTTCCTTCTAGGTGGCTGAGGGTTCTTATCCTTTTGGAAAGAGTGCAGAATTTTTTGTAAATCTTCCTTTGATATTTGATCCATTAGTGCCTCATTACCCACGTCACCTACAAAACTGGGGAAATATGAAGTCATATTTAAGTATCTCTCTTATATTTATTCTATCATCCTCTTTATAAATTCCCTCAAAATGGTCTGTTGATGAGAAAATTTCTCCTCGAGATGAGACACCTTATCATGAGGCAAATTTCATTGATAAACAACATCGTGAGGAAATTGTTCAGTATAATTATGAGATGTTGAAGAGAGAAAAGATCTTCTATTTAGTAAAGGCTATGCATGAATGTTAGTGATTTGGTACAAGGAAATACATGGGTAGTGAGGGAATTGTGGAGATTCCCTACAACTCTTTTCCCAAATGTGATACGTGAGGATATATGCTAATTAAACAACTATACTTGAGAATGTGCACCATTTTGAAGGCAAGACTATTTTGGATGTAGGTGCATGAAGTTTGACGCAGGCTCCTGCAACCAGCCTGACAGCCCACCTGCTTACCTAGGACTATGATCTATGTGCTTCCCCGCTGGTCAACTGCAATTGCTCCAATTATCGGTCGGATTGTGCCTGACGGCCCGTCACTGTGGCTTCAACTAGGCTACTTGAAAAAATGCATGGTGGATACTAAACTTGCACTGACATAGGTCTAGCTGGCTCTGATATAACTCCTCCATCCACAAACTAAGTATGCTAACAAATACCCTTCTATCAGTCAATTGTGTGCCTTTTCCCTTGCGATTTCTCAACGGTTGAGTGGTGTCAACTAGTCTAGCACGTGTTGCTTCCTTCTTAGTGAGTTGCCACCTTATGCTTCTTGTGGTTTTGTTTTTGTCGAGTGCAGGCTTGCCTGTAGGCCATAACTCTTCCACCAACGAATGTCGACCACACCTTCCCACCTCTCCTAGCAAACTACACTCGAAACTATGTGCTTCTTCGAGGTGATGTTGGTAGATCCTTTTCTACCAACCAGACTGCGTCGGCCACCCCTTCTCCACGCAATTGTATTTTCCTATTGGCAGCAAGGTTTGATCCATCAGTGCTTCATTACCCACCTCACCTACAAAACTGGGGAAATATGAAGTCATCTTTAATTATCTCTCTTAAATTTATTCTATCATCCTCTTTAGAAAATCCCTCAAAATGGTTTGTTGATGAGCAAATTGTTCCTAGAGATGGGACACCTTCTAATGAGGCAAAGTTCTTTGATAAACAACAACTTGAGGTAATTGTTCATTGTCATTATGAGATGTTGAAGAGAGAAAAGATCTGCTATTTATTAAAGGCTATGCACGAATTTTAGTGATTTGGTACAAGGAAAGACATGGGAAACGAGGGAATTGTGGAGATTCCCTAAAACTCTTTTCCAAAATGTGATATGTGAGGATGTATGCTTATTAAACAACTATATTTGAGAACATGGATCATTTTGAAGGCAAGACTATTTTGGATGTAGGCGCAGGGAGTTTGACGCAGGCTCCTGCACCCGACCTGACAGCCCACCTGCTTACCTATGACTACGATTTATGCGCTTCCCTGCTTGTCAACTATAGTTCCATTAATGGAATTAAAACTCCTTTGTAGCTTTCAAATAAAGGTCAAATTTCAAAATTCTCACATATGACTCAGATATTGATTATAATACGTATTTGTTGGAATTTTATGATGCGCAGTAACCTTGAAAATATATTTATGTTTAATGATTTAGGAATTGATGTTACACCTAGCTAAAAAATGACCCGAGATGCGAATTTCATGGAATTTAAGTAGAGATCACCTCACTAGAAACCAGTACCCTTCCTTCCACATTTTTTACCATGGACCAAACAAGCTTAGACATATTTAAAACGAGTGTCTTAGAAACACTTGTTAAGCATCAGCATTTTGAGTCTCAGGAATCCATTTTGATTTAAACCTAAGAGGAAGAAAATTAGTCACTAACTAACAACAAGGAAGATAATAAATAAATTGAAAATATTGAATTCAGAATACTTGAAAAAATATATATAAATAAAATAGATGCACTATTAGTAATCAACAAGCGAATGTTTGAGATGTGGCTTGAACCTACCACTCTTATTATCTCTGCCACCTACAATATACCAATTTTCACTTATTGTTACACCAGCATGTCCAGCCCTAGGGGCCACCAGATGACCCTGTAGTTTCAGTTGTGACCACTCCATGTGGTAGTTAGCATCACATCTAATCAAAATAAAGATATATTTAAATAAAAAGGGAAAGAAAATAAAATAAAGGAATAAAAAACTCATTACATCTAGACAACAAATCTCTATCAAACAAACATTGAAGACAAAATGAAGCATAGCAACACCATATTTCAAGACATGTAGAGGCAAAATGCCAAATCATATATAGGAAATGTTTAGCTGGTTTAAGTTTGGTGTCCACATTTACTTAATTTTAAGGAATCTATTTTCCTTAATATGGAAATTTTATTAAAATATATAATGTATTTAGAATTGATTTAAACAATATGTATGCAAGTGAATAAGGCTATAGTATTTATAATATACCCAATAAGAAACATTGTAAAAATATTGATAGTGTTTGATTGATAAAAATATGAACACAGATATAAACCATACACAGACAAGGATAAACTCTTATCATTTAACATGAATGTGTCCACTAACCTCTAATTAGCCACAACCCTCTTCCTCTTGGCCAAAGAAAACACAAGGTCAGTATATCATTTCTCTTCTCTGCTATCTTTCAAAAATCCCTCCAGTGTTCAAGTGTAGGCATGGAGTTTGAACTGCAGATTCTCTTTAAGGGTACCTGAAACTAGAATACCTTGGTTCATTTAGTCATTTGCAATCAACAGTCAAATACGACAAGTGGGTAATGGTAATTCAAGCTTCCCAGTCTGTCTACTCACTCTACAACCATGAATTTTCTTGAAATGAACCTAATCTGCCTTATACCAGCCACCAACATGCTTTATCCTACCACCCTACCATAATCTCATAAAGCTGTCAAGGACATGGGTTTCTTCTACTGGTTATGGGCAATGGAATTCATGGAAAAGCATACAAGTTCCTTGCAACGTGAGGAACAGTGGAATAATAATAATGGAGGAAGAGAATTTACCAATGAAAACTACACATTATATCCCTTCCCATGCATGAGGAATACATGTCTTCCCCAAGGATGTGACATATTTTATTCATGCACATAATTCTAAGGCAAGCGGCAAATATTTTTAGTGAAGCATGGGAAAAATTAGAGTACTCTACTAAAGGACATGTATCAAGGACAATACACCCATGGGCCCATTTTCCTCTTCCCCTCTTATGCATCCACAATCTATTTAATTAAGAAATAGTGCAAGAAAAACACAAGATAATAATTGGCAGAAAGGATTTAAACCATATTCAACAATATATTAATGCAATGGTATCAATATAACGTACATGGATGTAATCACCTCATAAACTAAAGAGTGCCAACACACTAATAAATCTTAAATATATAAGGATGACAACTCATAGTCTAACACATATGTTTCCCATCAAGCAACCTTTTGGGTGGTTATTACATTATCCATTAAGTTTTGGTTGTGTAACATTTAAACCTAACTCCCCATAACCAAGCCCACAACTTGGACTCGTGAACATTCACTAGTCAGACTTGTTACCTCCTCGATCCACACATGAGACAGTCCAATTTTTCAAGTACAAAACTTAGGGTAACTATCTCAAGTTCTACCCACTCTTACCTCAATAGAAGTTTCCTTCTCTTTAGGCCAGCTCTCCTCCAGCACAAGGAGAATTTTGCTAATATCAAATCACTAATATATCTAATATCACAGATCTGAAAATTAGATTAGTGATTTGTGTTTAATGATATTTAAGATATAAAGTGAGAACACAAGCAAGACTGAATAACTTGTCCTTTGAACAAACAGTTAAAGTAGTGTTGGATGAAGAAGCTTAAGATAAGGGAAATCAACAAGTTATGTGTATATAAGCATCATAAATAAAATAAAAACATATTGATATGAGGAACTACATGATTAGCTCATTATGATGCTAAATCATTTCCAACTCAAAACCAACCAACATATAATGCAATGAATGAAGCAAAGAGATCAGAAAAAAACATCAAATAAGAATGAAAAGCAGACTTTACATTCATTAGAAAACATTAATTACATCTTGGGAAAAACAGGGCATGAATACCTCTCCAATACACCCTTCTCTAACACCAAAATGACCCATAAGAAATGTGTAACATCTCCGAAGATAAATATATATACCAACAAATGTTGATATGGAATGAATACCTCTCCAATACACCCTTCTCTGATTTTTCGTTGATTTTACTTGAACACACAAAATTGTAGTTCCTGCATTTGCTGATATCCCTAATAGTGTTTGCTTTCTCGTTTTATCTCTAGCTCTATTATCTGCCACATCTCTATCATCTTCATCCAAGAATTTGTGAAGTTTTCTTCCCATTCTTGTTGTCAACTAATGATCTTCTTGTCTAATTTGACACTCCCTTAATCTCAATTTTGAAAACTATATCTCTGATGTTCTATTAAGCATTGCAAGTAAGTTGCATATAATTATAGTAGCCTTACATAAGCCATTGTTTAAAGCATTTTATGGATATTGGTTTGATGTCTTCTAAATATTCTACTATCTTTGAGGCTATATAAATACTTTTTGCATGGTACCTACTCATTTTTTTTTCACAAAAAGTACCTATCTTATGGATTCAAATGCTCCTTGTCTTGGGAAAAATGCCACTTCTTGATAAATTGAATGACATATATGTTCAGAAGAAGAAATATGGTTAATGAGAAATGTAAAATCTAGGATATATTAAGCTATCGAATATGAATCATGAAAAGAGAATCCATACAGGTGAAATAGATTTCAAGAGAAAGGAATAACCTGTTTCTGAGTTTTTAATGACTCAGAAATAGGTTATTCCTTTCTCTTGGAATATGAATCATTTCAAATTTCCAACACTCAAAAGGCCTGGAAACAAGCTTTTTGTTCTCCACCATGACTTCTTTCACTATCAATATATGTTTATGTTATGAAATGATCTTGTGCCAAAATTCCCATATTTATTACGGGTTTTATTCATGTCTAAGTCTGGGATTCACTATTCAAAGTTAACAGAAGTTTGCAGAGATTCAACTGACATCAAAAGAAATTCATTTACTTTGGCTATTTTGTGTAGGATGCAACGCAATAAAGGTCAATTTACATCATACAAGTCTGATTCTAAAGATTTGGTCTCGGTTGGACATAAGTGGGATTCAGCTGAGGGTTGGGCTCCAAATTGTAACGGGACACAACAAGAAGCTATGTGAGTTTTCAATTTATTATTGTATTGTTATGGTTTTCACCCAAAGCTGCAAGATAAGTTATTTTCAATTTAAATATTTGTGCAAAACTGTGAAATTTTAATGGTTTCAAATATGTGTCGTGATGGAAAAAAAATAATTTGATCTTCTTACATTCTCATTGTAAGGGGTGATAGTGTGACATGCAATGCTTGATCTCATCTCCAGCTTATGTTTGTAAAAGTCTCATTATCAATTTTTGTCGTCACATGTTTGTTTTGTCATGATAAGTCCATGTTTAATTTGGAAACTGTATATTTTTCTTTATTGCCAAAAGAGGCAGCAACTACTTTCTGGTAGTGATTGTCTGGGAGCAATAACATGAAAGTAATTTTTACTAGTTTGGGCTCTGGGTAGTTCACCCAACCTAGTGCACTGTTAATGAATTATTTTTGGTCATTAAATGTCACAATGGAATTTATTATTAGTATAATATTAGTGATTGCAGTGAGAGAAGTGAGGTGCATTCTGCACCTCAATATGGATGAGATGTGTACCGTGCATAAGCTAGAATGAAAAACAACTTGATGTCTAACAATTGAACAAAAACTGAAAAAAGGAAACATAAAAAATTAAATAAAGAAAAATAAAAAATAACACAAACAAGTATTGATCCATCTTATTCCAGAATTCTTTAGGTGCCAAGAGGTTTGTGAATTGGTTTTTTTTATCACTCTTGGTGCTTAATAGATCTGTGGTTAAGAAGGATCTATGTTGATTATAAAAGTTTGGCTGGATAACTAACAAAATTATAAATAAAGTGTGTCAAATATTATGTAATGATCACTCCAATTTTAATAAACTTACTTTTGTTATATTTCCTCTGTGTGTGTTTCAAGTTTTCCGAAAGTGGTATCATTGCATGCTTGAATGTCCTGAGGATGAAGTCGAGAA
The DNA here is from genome assembly GCA_034641835.2 of Pinus albicaulis. Classification (NCBI taxonomy): domain Eukaryota; kingdom Viridiplantae; phylum Streptophyta; class Pinopsida; order Pinales; family Pinaceae; genus Pinus; species Pinus albicaulis. Next base: position 1,091,554,583 of record CM076579.1, on the reverse strand, counting down.
AAGTTTCAGGATAGAGAAAGAGTTATGAAATCCAAGACATAAGTGATGCGTTTGATGTTTTTAAAAACTAGCAAACATTTTTGAAAAGTTTCTTATGTTCAAAACTATAAAAAAGAGGGTATAAGGAAGGTGGAAGATGGAGACATATATCATTGTAGTGAAAATTTTGAGCTTGCCATACAATGGCAACATACCTAGCTGGTGGTTATTGGAATTTACGAGGGTCAATAAAAGAATCGATGGAACCAAGTCTCAATCAAATTCTGAAATAGTCTCCTCACCCAAATTTTGAAATAGCCTCCTCACAAGTGCACTAGAGGCTAGTGTGCTAGAGAAAAAGTGCAAAATCCAAGCACAAGTGCTGAAAAAAATAAATATAGAAGTGTGCCTAAGAGATATGCCAATTGTAAGGTTCTAGGGTAATTCTTCCTTAGGATTCTTTTTGCACAGTTAGGGTTCTTGCCTACGATATCTATTTTATGAGTGGATGGCCCAATGTTACTATCTACTATCGTTTCACTAATCGATATATCCATTTCCCTCATATTTCTTGTTGGTATGTATGTAGTAGCAAGTATCCTTTAGTTCCCCTTTGGGATGACCTTGAAATTTGCTTTTGGATTCAACAGAGAAGTTACCCTTACTTGCAAAGGCTTTTCATTAGCAACCAAACTCAATACTGCATATTTAACAAAAGGAGAAGCCTCCCCTCTTTGATCAATAGTCATTTGTGGCATTGCCTGAAGAGTGCCAAATGAAATTGTTACTTGTTGTGATGTAGTGACCATTGCATTATGTTTTGTGCCCTTACCACCATTTTGGGCCTACTTTCATACTTAATGTCACAAAACTCCTGAAATTTTATGATGCAGGAAAACCCTGCAAACCCCAGAATCTCTCCAATACTATGCATATAAAAATGCATCTCAATAACTTCCCAAATAAAACTCCAAGCCTAGGAAATTTCACACACTATCATTTGCGGAAGCTTGTAACATCTGTTCACAACTTTTTATGGTTTATGAAAACCATACTTCAACACACCCCAAAACTCAATCCTTCATGTGAAAGCTCTCTCTTTTTAACTTCAAATCTATGGTCAAATCCCACTTCCAATAGCACCTAGACCCCAAATCATACTCTCATAAAAACCCTTTTCCAAAAGTCTTACAAAAATACTTTCATTGAATCCCATTTGTTTTATTTAAATTCTCAACTTTTAATTAAGCCCAAGGCTTAATCCACCTCAACTCAAAAGTTCGGATTCAATTAATTAAATCCCAACAACCTTCACACCTTAGTTAAATGCATAGCATATTTGACCAATACCCATATATGAATTCAAATCTTGATAAAACCAAATGTCAATATAAAACCATGTTTTTAAAATTTCAACCTGACAAATTAATACCATTGCATATCGATTTCATGCATTCCAATATCAATGAAGTTTATGAGAAACCTTCACGCAAACACCATCATTTAAAAATAACATTTGGCCCACACAAAATTACTCATCCTTCGATTCTTGTAACATACACATTCCAGTCAACGCAATAATAGATATGGCCACGGTTTTTAATACATATCTGGTAAATAAAATGTGGCTTACCTCCATGAACGCCTACGCAAATTCAATTGTGCCTTCACCTTATTCAACGCTTCCATACATCGACCTTCTCCATCGCTGGCCAACACTGTAGTTTAATTCTTCAATCAAACTTCTGATTTTACCCTCATTACTCCTTCCAACGCAATTTGCGTTCACCTTCAGCTCCACGGTTAACGCTGATGCTCTCACCTTATTGTGCGAAGACTCTTTGCATTCTTCGAACAGCTCCACCCTTTCTGTGCATCCCAAATGCTGAAGATTGATTTCAAAAATGTTCACAATACCTCTACGATGGCATAGATTCATCCATCACTTCTTCAATGTTGTTCTTCCAACACATACTGACTGGTTACTAGTTCATCGCTGCAAATCATTTCTGCTATAAGACCAACCTTTAATAAGTCGATTCCTCTGTGCCTTAAAGATCCATTCTTCACTTAATTACACAGTTTGTGTATTAATTCCGCCGTGACTTCGGCTCACATGTCTCCCTCATACAGTGAGTTCATAGCAGTGATTCAAATATCACTGTCTCATCCATCTTATTTGAAGATCGATGACCCAATTATAATTTCAGCGAACCTTATGAATTCTTCACAGATAATTACTCAACGCAACTTCTTCAATTTTGAGATTGACTTCAGGTTTAATCCCTTATCAACCAGGTTTCGCTTCACTTCAACAATTGACTCGATCAGTCTCCCACGGATTCGACTTGATGTTTAGTTCCCGACATCTTCAATTAACTCACAGGTCGATTTTAAGACTTCACTAAGGCGCCTCTACCATTGATCGATTCACTGTTCCATTCAAAATAGACAGTCTAAAACAAATTCTACGCCTCTTATGTAAGAGACTTCATCACACGCTTTGTTCAGAACATGCGTCCAACAACCTTTGACAGGCCCAACTTCCTTGTGCGTTGCTGAGTGTCTCCCTAGCATGCTGGCTCGACTTCACATTGAGAATACAACTCTTCAACGATGTATATATTCTATATATTACAATCTGCAATTTAACCAATTCATTAAGCAAACAATGAAATCGATTTCTTCAAAGCCGATATGAAAATACCCATTTGAATTGAAATTCGATTCAACTCTCCTCCACGATGACCGATCCCTTTTCTTGCGTCTTTTCCAACAAATGCAGATTTAATTCAACTCCAGCATGAATCGATATTAACTTAAAATTGATTCTCTCCCCATATGCTTATTTCACAAAAATTCAAACATTCCTGAAGCCAAACTTAACCAACAACATATATAATTCACACAGAAATTCCAACACAAATTCCTCATCGATATAATCAAATGCAAACAATTACAAAAACCCTTCTTGGTTCATGGCCAAATTTTCAAATCAATGGCCCTTTTACAAAAGCCCGTAGGCTTACGAACTTTGCCGTCCAAACTTCACCTCTAATCACTCTATTCTTCCTTATCTATTTGGTATTTGAGGCTCATTAATTTATACAAATTGAATTGAACCAATTTAGGTTCAAATCCCTTTAATCACTCAACAAAGTCCTCAAATATCTCAACACCCCTACAATCTAGATTTATCCCTAAAATATTGAAACTAAATCTAACTTAGGCTCATAATTAATTCTTAAATATATAAAATCTAATTCCTCTCATGTTTTCCAATTATTTGGAAACATTAACAAATCCTCACAATAATTAATTAAAAATATAATTTAATCACTCAAAAATCTCACCAATATTTACATAAAATTAATATTTTCTCAAAAACATGAGACCCCTAGGTTTAATAAAAATACAAAGTACTTTTCTGAGTCTAATGCTCCTGCATCAGTTTAGGGTTGCTCGAGTACCCTCTTTTAGCATTTGGTACTCCCTCTAATAATCCAAACCATCTTTGTTCCTTTTTGGTGGTCCACAATTCCCTATTTTTTTCCCATCTAGGATTTGGAGAAGGCAAGGTCCCAGATTCTTCTGATTGGATGCCCCAATGCTATTCTATCGAGGGGTATTAGGCTTAAGAAGAGCATGTTGATTACTACCCGCATTATTCCCCCATTGGGCAAGAAGATGAGTTAGCAACTATTGGTTAAACTGCCATTGAGCAACTATATTTTTCCTTGCTTTTTTTGAAGCCTGCTCCTCCATTGAAGCTTTCCCTAAAGATCTAGGTCAGTGACATCAATCAAAATTCTCATAGGTTGGTAGGGTGATCCAACTTTGATACCATTGTATTTTCCCAGGGGGATTTTTTCCCTTACAGTTATTTTTTGAATAGGGTTTCAACAATTTATGAATAGGGTTATAACTTATAAACCATAACAACAATTCATGTTCATTTTCCCATATAACAATAGATATCCTTAGTGATGTAAAAGATGCGTGACAGTCATAAATTATTCTGCAATTTCTATAGATTAAGACTAATGAACAACAAGCCTATGCAACTAGAATAATTTCCACTTATAATGTTGGTATTCAATAACAAATGAAGAATATTGATCCACAACATTATCAATAATTGTCCTAGGTACATCAGGTCCTTAGTCTATAAAAGTTTGACTATGCTAATGATGCCTTAACTAGGTTGGGCGTCTTGCTACCCTTACAGATCCACTTTCCTAATAGTTGTTGTTCTATTTAGTCTGACTGTTGCTTTAGTCTGTGACTGTGGTAGGACGAAAACTCATTTTATTGATGAAAGATCCCTAATTATGGTACCATGGGATATGCCTTCTCAACTTCTAATATTTCTTTAATCTACCTTAAGGAAATCCTAAGGATATATTATCATCTTCCATAGGAAACCATTGGAACAGAGGTCTTGGCCTCTATTTTCTCCAACAACAAGCCTCTGTTCATCACCAATGTAGTCTCACCATAGTATTTTGCCTTCCAACTAGAACTATCTGACTTTGCATCTTCCCCTACACTTTCCTATCTACCAGCATCTATAGAGGTTACTGTGGCCCCAGAGGATTAGCCATTACACTACAAGGGCCCTTGTGGGGAGTTTTGAGATTTTGACGGTGTATGTTGTCTTTTTTCTTGTTTTTGGTCACAATAAACTGAGACTGAGTGGTGAAGCCGTGACTTTGAAGTTGTTGGATTCATTTTGCAATAATACTCATGACCTTGGGGAACGAAGGGTTGACAGTAATGTGTTTGAGTTGGGAAAGAAACCGTTGTAGGTAGTGGATTGTAAAGCCCACCTTACCCTTTCTGGGATACAACTACATGTGTTGCATATTCAAGAGGTACCTAAATTCCCCTAACAACCATCAGCTAAGGTGCTTGGCAATTTGAACTTGTTGGTGAAGGACTGGACCTTCTGGTGTGCAAACAATATTTATGTCCAAATACAAAATATAAAATCAACAAAAATTGGAGATTAACACCTCTCCTTATCAATTTAAAAGTGAATTGGAGATTAACACCATGCCTGGACAAGTAACATCCAGGTTGGCCCTTTTTGAGTAGCTTGGCTTTCTTTTCTCACACACACCACATCAGGGATCAAGGTGGCATACCTGTTAGAAAATTTGGGGGTGGACACCGGAGAGGGAAGAACTCTTTGGATCAAGAAATTGAATAAAAAGTTATGGGAATTCATTTCTGCAGATGAAATGGGCTCTTCCCACTCAAATTAAATTTCATTAATTGAAAGGTTTAAGCTCCAGAATAGAGTGAATAGAGTAGCTATGTGCTACTCTTAAGTAGCTCTATAATAGAGTAGTTATGTGATACTCTTAAGTAGCTCTAGAATAGAGTAGCTAGGTAGCACTCTTAAGTCAATATATAGTTGATCTCTCCTTATCTTTTTAGAAGTGCATTTGAGATTAACACCATGCCTGGACAAATAGAATCTAGATTAGCCCTTTTCGAGCAACTTGACTTTCATCTCACACACCACAATGGGGCTCAAAGTGGCAGACTTGTTAGCAAATTTAGGGGTGTACACTGGAGAGGGAATAACTCTTGGATTAGGAAATTAATAAAAAATTATAGGAATTCATTGTTGCAGATGAAATGAGCTTTGAATGCTCATCAACAGGGGATAGGGAAATAATTGATTCTCCAAAACTGTTCATTGCATACTAGGCAACCAACCAAAAAAATCAAGTGGAGATGGGAGGTGGAGGACTCAAGCTCATATTGACTCAGTGAGAGAAATATTCAAAAATGACACATTCAATTCCATGAAGCAGATAGAATGGAATGGTATGGAGGATAGACACAACACTTAGGATTTCCAGTAACATCAGGTTTGGACACAAATGGAGCAAGCAACAACCACTGCAATCAAACAGGGTAGAGTCAAAGGTGTCTATTCATTTATATTTTTGGCATCTTTCCCATAATCCATGGACTCATTTTATCCATTTAAATGATTAGGGCACTATAAGGAATCGAAGCTCTTTGTTTTTAAGCCAACCCTGCTGATTTAAGATACAATAATGAGTCAAATAAAAGTGAAACCTGTCTAAAGAAATTAGTAAGACTTGTAGCTTAAACAAATTAAAGATTTTGAACTTGTTTCTTGTTTGAATGTAGAAACTGTAGAATTAATTGTTGTAAAACTTGATAAATGAAACTATAGTTGGTAGTACCAAATTTTATGAAAGCTCATATGGAAATAAAAATTGTGTTTTAAATGTTCAGTTAAAAAAAAGCATGCTAAAATCCAATTTAATTATGTCCTGATGGTGGCTGAAATGCATCCAAGAAAATTGTGGCATCATATTTCATGCAAGCTCTTGGGCCTTATATTTATTTTATTACAAAGGTGTTTTCTTAGACATGTCAATTAGCAACTTTTCAAAAGGAAAGGAAACTAAAACACTCTATGCAGCATCTGGCCAGGCTTAAACTCACGAATGAGGTGAAGAAACCCAATTTTTCCACAACAGTCATCTTGATGCAGACCAGTGAGATAATAATTCATCTTACATATATGAAGGTAAATATCAGAATCTCTTATATGTGGTTTCAACAGAGCCTAGAGGTATTGTTACCCACATTTTTGTTTAAGACAAAAATGGGATAACCAGGGGAGATATCCCAATTCTATATATGTTGGTAATACATTATGAAACATATCAACTATACTGGCATGGGACCATATTTCCCGAAGTGTGAGGAAATGTATTATTAGAATGGATCTAGTTTGAGAGGTGAATTTGAATGCATGTGAAAGGTAACAGCCGATGATATCATAGGCTCTGATCTACTGGAAGAGTCCTCTATAGAATCCATATAGTGCACAGGCAAGCAGGGTGATAACACAGTAATACAAGGACCAGAGGAGGGATAGTGGATGGGTCAAACCTGTCAAATAGAATAACTGGTCACACGTTAGTAGTACTCCTGTAGAGAGAAGTGAAGCAAGGATAAGAGACCTTTCTGAGGTTTGTATTGTTATGGAAACCAGTATTCACAATGTCAGAATTAAGGATTCATCTTAACAAAGACAAGAGGAGTGTAAATTTGTAAGCCTATCCATTGAGGGCTGTCTCGAATGTAGTCATTGTAGTCCCATCCTATTTCAATGACACTCAACATCAAGAAACTCAAGCTCCCAAACACATTATCACTGGAGTTCAAATAATTTGGGTAGACATCTAACATGATGGCTATAGGTGCATCTTTTGGAACCTTGTCAGCTGCATAAGTAGAGGCTCAGAAGAGACCTTGAGCTGGGCATGCAAATGTAAATAGGACACCACAGAAATTCTGCCTGCAATCATAAACCAAGCCCTGAACTAAATTGGAACCTGAAGGGAGGAGAAGAATATCGAGAAAAGTGCCTAATTTCATAGCAGAAGTTTCCCAAGAGAATTAATTGGTGCAAGGTATCTCTCCTATGTATAATATATATAGGTATGTGCACTGGAATTAAAAATAAAATTAAAGAAGGGGGTGGGGGGCAACCTAAATTTGGGCCAAAATAATCTTTTGTTGTTGGAACCAACCTTTATTTAAGGTGATTTGTACACATGTGAAATGAAATTTATGATGGGTTGACCTGTGCGTGTAAAGTCTGATGACCATTACTAGGATAAATTTTCTCACCCTATGGGGGATTGCCTATTGAAGAACCCATTTCTTTGCACAACAGATACATGGCAGAAATGGGGTGCTCAACCCAACTTATGAGGACACAGAGGATGAGTTTTCCCACCTTTAAAGGAGCCAGATGAGTTCACTTTGAAGCACTCTACACTTGGAGGAATATTAGAGGCGTAGTTTTCCCTTTGGTTGTTCCTTTGCCTTGCTTTGTGAGCCATTTGCCCACTTCACAAGGGTTTTGTGACCCTTATAATAAATAGTTTGGAGGTCTATACACCCTTTGAAGGGTCATTTATTGGAGGTAAATGAGCTTATATTAGAGAAAAAGGGTTTAGTGCCACTTTAAAACACATTTGGAGGTGGAACTCCCTTGTTTAGTAGAGGATTTGTTACAGTTGTGGGGGAACTTGAAGGTCCCCCTCTCCAACTTGGTCAATGGAATTGGGAGCCCTTATACCTACCTTGGAGGATAATTTTTGGGTTGTCTACCCACTTTAGAGGCTTTTGGTGGGCATATTTAAAGACTTCTTAGATAAGCTATGTTTTTGATGGGCCTTGGGAGGCTAGATGCTATGCCAACAAGCCCAGTATCTATTTCTAAACCAACCTCGCTGATTTAAGATACAATAATGAGTCAAATAAAAGTGAAACATGTCAAAATAAATTAGTAGGACCTGTAGCTTTAACAAATTAAAGATAATTATTAGAAAAGTTCCCTAGAGCTTTGGAAATAACAAACAAAATGCAACTTTGATGTCTTCAATAAACTATATATTCTCTTAAGGTAGATGTTCATATAGACTCCCTATGGACTGATGATGCTCTTGGGGCATCTCTAACATACTCTTCCATTACATAAATGAATGATGCGGGTGGTTGTTCGTTCAGTAATTTGATTCACAACAAACAAAGGAAGTATAACAATGCATGTCTGTAATGTCCAACAACATAACATTACACTAGAAAATGGCACTTAATATGATGAAAAAGTTCACAAATTATCTTTACCTGTTCAAGTGTAGGAATTTAAAACCAAGTCCAAGGTCAAGACCTTTGAAAACTTGATAAAACTCTGATAATATTTCAGCCTACCATACAAGTGGAACAAATAATTTCAAAAGTGACACAAAATGCTACTCAGAGAAATGCTGCCATAAAATTTGTTTTCATAAACTTAACATTTGGAAATGAATAGGAAAGTATGTATATACAACATGAGAGGAAGATAGACGACTACTAGGAGGAGCAAAAATGGAGTGATGGCAGAACCCTAACTTGAACAAAGCCTAAATTTTTTGCAGACACCATGAGAACTTGACTAGCACAAGGCAGAGCACTGAATCGGTTCAGGGCAGTTGCTACTTTTCTTCGGCGCCGTGAGACCCTAGTTAAAAGCTTTGAAATTGTGGAGGGGAGGTTCTCACTACCATTTTAAGGCATCTCATCGCTCATTACTCAGGTTATATGGTGGACTATCGTCAACAGTTATGGTATCCACAGCAAAATACGAGCAGTTGCGTGCCTTTGGCGTTATCTCAACGGCTCTGACAACCTGACAATGGGTATTTATTTTGACCCTGGTGCTCCTCGGACTACCCTCAAGTGGATCAGAGGTCCCACCTCATACATTCCTAGATCCTCCATTATCTAGTGAGCCATCACTAGATACATTCACATCATCAAGAAAGGCCTTGCTTGGAGCATTGGATCAGGTGAAAAAGTCGATATTGGTGTGGATGCTTGGTCTGGTTGTGGTCAGGTGTACCAATTACCTTTAGCCATTAGACAAAACTTGATGGACGTAGGAATTCAAACCATTTCACAAATTGATGACATAGTTAACTCCTCTTGGATCACACAGGCCTAGAAATTGGCACAAGATCTCGACATCCCAGATAATTGGCATCTGACTTGGAACAATTATCTCAGGGCCCTCTGTGTCACCAACATCAGAATTATTGAGAGGGAGGATGAAATTTTATGGGCTTTATCTCCCGGGGGCAGATACTCTCCAAAGGAAGGGTATTTCTCTCTATGTGTAGAACTTGATACCCAGAACAAACTGTGGTGGTGGAGAGACCTTTGGAAGTTGAAGGCACCACCAAAGGCCAAAATTTTCATGTGGTGCATACTCACCAACTGTACCCCAACTGAGGACAACCTCATTAGGCGATCCATCCACAGTCCCTCCAGATGATTTCTCTGCAAATCTCAGGACGAGGATGTGGATCACTTCTTCCTCACCTTCCCATCTAGCAAAAGAATCTGGCATCTTACCACAACTGCCCTAGGCATCACATATCATTGGCATGGAAACTTTGTTTCTGATGCTTGTTCATATTGGTGGCAATCGAAAATCTGCCCAAAAGAAAATAATCTTCCCCTCTTGATATCTTGGGGCACTTGCCTGTCTCGTAATCAAACTATCTTTCAAAGTGTTGTGATAGACTGGCCTCACATAAGTAACACTGTTGTGATGCTCTTCCTCTCAATTCCAAATGATGAGCTCGGAGCAAAAGGCAGAATTCTAACACAAAAGGCTATTGACAATTCCTACCCATGGGCCTATTTCGATGGGGCATCAAACATCCATGGTTTTGGAGGGGGGATACTCTCTATGTCTCCGAATTTCACTACTATAAGATTAAAATGGGATTAGGCACGGGTACAAACAACTATGTCGAGCTCAACAGTCTCAAACTCCTCCTCACTTTCGCCCGAGACAAGAGTTGCAATAGCATTAAGATATTTTGGGATTCCAAAATTGTTATTAATTGGTTCAAAAATGAAGCACGATGTCATTCTCATACTCTTAAAGCTTTGTTGGATGAGGTTATGGAGTTAAAATCCTTTTTTGATTCCATTATTGTTGCTCATATTTACAAGCAAAGGAACCAAGTGGTTGATCAACTATCCAAAGAAGCATTGCAGTTAGAGTGGGGTCACTGGTTCATTATCGAACAAGATGGACATAATGAGTATTAGTATTTCCATAGACCCTTCATAGAGGATATGGAGGGACAAGGGGCAGTCTAACCAGGCTGTCAATTTTGGATAGTTTTTTGCAGGGCTCTGGCCAGTTTTTATTGTTTCTCATGTGATTATGTAGATATTTTTGTTTTTCACAGTAATTTTTACAAATTTTATCTATGAAAATATGAACTATATGACTATAAGTGATTTTGAATTATGCATAGATGACTATGATGCTGATACAACATGTAATTTTCTCTCATAATGAAAATTAAAAAAATTTCCTTGGAAGAAAAAACATGTGAGGAAGTAAATAATGATAAAAAATTCAAACATGTTCAGAGGGAATGCCACTAAAGCCTAAGACTATATGCAAAATTTCCCTGAGAAAAACTAGTGGTTTTATCCCTAAATCAGCCCGTGTTTTTTTTTAACCTAGAAGGAATTCATTCAAATAGAAAACAAACGTTGCCTAAGACCAATTGGAGGGTTGTCATAACCCTATGACAGACCCAAGTCACAGGACCGAGCCGCGGGCAAAGGCATCCAAATTTCTTCTGGGGTTAGACGGATCTGTACTGAGGAAGAACATTGAATCATTCTGAAGTTGATTCCCTGCAAGTTCATCCTGAGGCAGAAGCAGAACAATCTAAGGTAGGATATTATCACAATTCCCAGGAAAACGAAACCCTGAGGCTGGTTATTTATGTAATTATTCTGAGGAAATTTAATCTAATTTTTTTTAGCATCAAAGGATGCTAATCCCAGCCAAACCCCTTCCTCATGACACTCGGGGATTATTTGTGCTCTGAAATAGGTCTTAACTTCTAAAGAAATTTCCTACTCCTATATAGATCTCGGAGTGGTTGTCTGAGGCAAGTATAGAGGAATTGATTAGGACCAAAGCAGATCCAAGACTCTCTAATACGATGCAGTGGTATTGCATAGATTCTCGAAGAATTTTCTAAAGGAAGTCCAAGGAAGAAGAAGAGTTTTATCCTCCATCTTAACCCCAGCAACCATTCGGATACCAGCCTTGATCAAAATTCACAAAGGTTTATTCAGGTCTATAGATTTCTGGTTAGAATACAACTTTGTCCAATACGAAATTATACTGCAACTGTTTTAAACTATACTAAACTATTAAATTTGGAGAATATAGTGGTACTATGAAATTATGTTGCATGTTTAAACTATCCCATTGTTTACTGTAATGTTGAGATAGCAATGTTATTTACTGAAGACTTCATTCATTTGTATTGGATGAATCTTGGTGTCATTGTACGAAAAAGAATTTGTTGAAATCCTAGGGTGAAAATTTCCCTAGGATCTCACAAAAGCAAGAAAATCAAATTTACCAAATAAATAATAAAGATCATGATCTGCAATAGCTATAGTAAAGCTTGAACCTACCAATTATTCCTCAATCCTAGAGTACTGCGCATGTGATGCCAACTTAATCCCATAAAATTCCTCCTTAAATTTGCATACATGGATCTCTCACCCACACACCTGAAATCCTCTCAACTGATTGATGTATATTGCCTCCTTGATTAGACCATTAAGAAACAATGTTTTTACATCCATTTGATATAAATTCCAACCAAAAATTGATGCTAAATATATGACGAACCTGATGCAAGTACACTAGCAACTAGAGTAAATTCTAAAGGTGTCTGCATAGTCAACTCCTCTCTAGAGAATAGTCTCACTGTGAACTGAAACTTAGTACATTTTTATGGTATCTGCTGCAAGCTTCACCTCAAATAACCCCTTAGAATAAATCACAAACTTCCCCACTTGTGTTGGCACAATCTCCCAAACAATATTCTTCATTATAGAGTTGTGATTGATCTATATTTCCTCCTTGATTATACCATTAAGAAACAATGTTCTTACATCCATTTGATATCAATTCCAACCAAGAATTGATGCTAAAGACATTAACGAACCTGATGCAAGTACACTAGCAACTAGAGTAAATGTGTCATTGTAGTCAACTCCTCTCTAGAGGATACTCTCACTATGAACAGAACCTTTGTACTTTTTTGTCTACTGCAAGCTTCACCTCAAACATCCACCTAGAATAAATAAATAAATAATCCCAACTTGTGTTGGCACAATCTCCCAAAAATCATTCTCCAATATAGATTTGTCCACGTCCACCACAGCATTCTGTCATACCTGCTAACCAACTACCTCCCCATAACTAAAAGGCTCTACAAAAATTATGGAAGACATTGGTGCAACATAATTCAGAAACTTTTTAGAAATATAACTCACTACAAAGGACGGCTTTGGAGATCCAACATGCTCCTATGCATCCTATTATATTTAGTACCACCTAGGCTGCCTTATTGAACCAAAAAATACTAAAGCATCACTTCCACCTCCAAAATCTTTCTAATCATCATTAGGACATAAAAGTTTTCTCCCTCCTAAACCTCTACCAAAAGGCTTTTGAGACCTCGAGGGACCATGCATCATCACAAGGTTCACATCTCAGTCCACTATTATTTTCCATTTTGACATAATATAGACTCCATAGGCCTTGCAAGACTCATTATATCCAACAAAAAAACCCTTCAAATTGAAGTGTTTCAATTTAGTTCATTTCTCCTCAAAAATAGGAATATATATAGGACAACAACACAAAAAGTGTGATACCTAGGATTTCTCACTAATGAAAGCTTCCTTCGGTGTTTCTTCCTTCAATACCTAGAGAGGAAACCTGTTTAGGATGTAGACAATTGTACCACATCCCTCTAGCCAAAGGAACATAATAAATTCTAGGTCATGAACCATAGCCTCAACCGTCTCAGTTTGAAGCATTTTTTTTTTGGAAAAAAGTAATGTTGGATCACAATCATCCTTCAAAAACAAAAAAATACTAGTATATCCACTGTTTTGACAGGGTTTGAAACTGAAGACATCAATTAAAACAATTCTGGAATAGTACATTTCCAATTATACCTGTTTACCAGCTCGCCTATAGATATGAAGAGCCTTAATATCATCATGGCTTTGCATTTCAAAGAATTGCAAGTAAACAATTGTAGTCATCAATAGCTACAGATCAAGGATGATTAAGAGGCTAATTGAACATACTAAACCATAAAATTCTCTACCTTGTCAACAAGGTTGATGGTGGCATCATTAATTGTAGTATAAAGTTTAATGCTCTCCCAAGAAACCTGCAACATTGTACAAAAGACAAATAAGTATCCCCGTCATAAAGTACAACATCAACTGTAGCAAGTGAAACCTCTTTCTTCATGCAAGACAACAAAGGAATTTTAACCACCAAAGAGTCAATATTCTACAAATCGTTGTGAGTGCATACTCTATCACATGACATAGTTGCCCTTTCCGGCTACACATAATTACATAATTACATGAGCTCACCCATACACAACATTATGTAGACCTTTCAATCCAAAACACACTGAAATGACATATAACTCAAAAAATTCTAAAGAACATATAATAAGTAGCCAACCTACAAAATCAGAGTTACTATTCATTTAACAATGGTGGCTATACCTGACACCCCATTAGATGATAAAAATATTGTTTCAAAGCCTTGGCAATTGTTCTAGCAATTGAGGAGTGTCCAGTTCCCTGGTTCTCTGCAACAAAAATATGTCTATCGATTTGAATTTTCCATTTTTCGTCCCTAACATGTTGAGCATAAGGTTTAATATAAGCAAAGGAAATAAAATGTATAGTCTCCTAAGGTAGATGTTCATACCGACTCCCTATGGATTGATGACTGATGATGCTCTTGAGGCATCTCTAACATACTCTTCCATTGCAGAAATGAATGATGCAGGTGGATGTTCATTCAGTAATTTGATTCAAATCCTCTGCCAGAAGCCGGGCCAAACCCTTCAAACCCTGCTGCACCAGAGCTTCATAAAGCCATAGGGACAGATCCGCAAATCCATCATTCTACAACAAAACTTTGGACAAAAACCCTAAAAAACTCAACAAATTAAATTCCATTTTAGTTCAAAAACCAAAGACAGAGATAAAATGGCTCCAAAGCCCAAGGAACGCGTGGATTTTTTATGCAGTATATTTACATTGACATGTAAAATGTGATATGCTCTCTTCATTTGGTTTCTTTCCAACTTGGCGTTGGTTTCCAATAATTGAATTGTGCGGCGGTGAGAGAAAAAGGCATTTGGAAATGTTGTATGGCAATATACCAATTATCTTTCATTTTTTAAGCTTTTCTTTGTTTTTTCCCTCCACCACTTTGATTTGGGTTTAGATATTGAATAGTATTTAATTTTTTAAATATTTATGAAGTTGTCAATTTGAAGAGAATTTTTTATTTTTCTTGAAAAATAAGAAAAAAAATTATGTTTTTTAAAATAATAAAATGAAAAAATAGATTAATTCATCTTTTAAGCTATTTTTAAGATATATAATGTTTGTATAAATTTTATAGAAGTTTTCACCTTTCTTTTAAGTGAATAATATTATGATTATATTTTTAAACATTTGTTTCATTGAAAATATTTTTAAACATACACTTTTATATCAAAGCATAAGAACATATAGCAATATATTTATAATTAATTTGTGGTAAAGTTGGTTATAATTCTTTTTAACATGTATTCAAGAATGTGGAAAAATATCTCTTGAGTATTTTCACATGGAAAATAAGGGCTAGATAAACAATTTGTTTTTAGTGTTGATGGGTATTTGGCTAGTTTTACACTATTAAATGCCTAGATCAAATATCTTGAGTAAGATGCGTCAGTCCACACTAACAAGTTTATTGTGGATGACATCCATGAATGTGGGGAAGCAACACCTTTGTCTCTAAATTTTAACACCGCAGATGGATTCAGAGACCCCCTTTATCTCTGAATCCATATGTAACGTCAAAATTTAGTAAAATGTAACACTTTAATATAAAAATTGCAATGTTCCATTTCCGTAGTGACACGATTAAAAATGACTAGCATAAATGACTAAATCATATACTTCTTGTACTTTCTAGTTGGTCATATTTTTATTCTTGGACTACACTATTCATTAATGTTAATCATTTTTTATTTTGTCACTTATTATCTAGTCATATATTTTAGTCATGGACTAAATTAGTCATTTAAGTTAGTCGTTTTTAGTTGGGTCACTTATTATCTAGTCGTTTATTTTATCCTTGGACTAAATTAGTCATTTAAGTTAGTCAGTTGGGTCACTTAAAATTGTTCAAATTTAGTAGTAATTCACTTGAAATAGTTGTGGTGACTAACTTTTTTAGTCACCTAGTCACTAATTTCATCATTTTCTACTAGTGTATTGAATTTACAGATGCCACTCGAGGTCTTGTCATTTCTCTGTTGGGCCAATTTAAGGAGTATGGAGTTATAAAGTTGTTGGATGTTTGGCTCATGGTATTGCAGGTCTTCCCTCTATATTACACCCTTCCATATCAGGAAAATTGTAAATGTGTTTTAGGCAGTTGTTGTTGTTTCTTTCTTCACTAATTAGAGTTGTTGTAAGTCCTCTCCATTTTCATCCATGGCTAATTCTTCCACTTTTGTTCTTGTGCATTCATTAGAGAAATTTTGAGGTCAAAAATGGGCCTCAAAATAAAAATGTATAAGAAAAATAAATTTTATAAGAACCAATACCATCCCATATGATGATGTTAACCATGGGGGATGATTCACCATTTTTGGAGTAAAAAGGTAAAAAGATTAAAAATAAATAAATAAATTGTTTTTTCAACTTCTCTCCCTACGATTTTACTCAAGTTTCAAGTGGGAGCACTGATTGGATGCAGAATTTAATTTTTCATTCAAGGAGTACCCACGTTGAATAATTTCAATGGACAATACTAGACGAAAAATGTGAAATACATGAAAAATGTGATTTTTTAATTTTGCATCCAATGAGTACCCATGTTGCATACTTTGGATGGACTCTACTACACGAAAAATGTGAAATACATGAAAAAAATGTGATTGTATGCCTCTTTTGGGATAATACTATTACTTTTCTTCTACAAGCTCAATCTCTATTTCCCTTCTGTGAGAGTGTTATCACTTTGTAATTTCTCAAGGCTAAAGAAAGAAATCACCAAAGTAACCACAAACCTAATTTTGAGATTAGGATCTAGCCTTCCTAATGCTCAGAGAGGTCTCTCTCTTAATGATTTAACTTTTTTGTTTTAATTGATTTTAGGCTAGTTATGTATGCTTGATTTGGTTTGATTTTGATTTGTTGGTGGAATTACTGATTTAGATGGATATGTGTCTGTCTATTTTCCATTGGGATATGGAGTCAATATATCAAGAAAACAGAACATAAAAAATGATAAAAGCAGTGTTACAGGGAAAGATAGCTGAGAAAAATCAGATCTTTAATGCTGAATGGTGAAGTGATTTTCAATTGGGATCAAGGAGTAGTTAAGGATTCCTTAAATCGGATAATGAAGGAAAGTGAAGGAGGTCATTTGAGATTAGAGGGAAATTAATGATCCTATGAACTGGATATCAGAAGAAAACATAAAAATTGATAACAGTTAAAAACAGGGTGTACTTAAACAAATTCTGCAATAAAATTCTAGTTATACCATTCAAATTTGGAAAACATGCAAGTTTATGGAATACTTAAGAAAAGAACATGATAAATGGAAATATACTTCACTGAAGTAGCTCAACACATGAATCCTGTAAAGAAATGCCTTTATTACTTGTCCTGTCTGTCAACTGGAAAAAAGGTACAGTAAACCCTCAAGAGGAGATCAATTTAGCTATATAAATATTCAGGAATCCACACTCAATACTTTGAATTGATGAAGTATTTACACAAAAACTTTACAAATTATCCTATCAACTAACTAGGATTTATTCTAGGAAATAAAATATTTGGATGCAAAAAGGTAGTGACACCTTTCTAACTAACTGAGATCTGGTGTTGTTTTCCTTGCTTGTTGTTAGTTTTTTCGTTTCTTACATTTGTCTCTTTTTTATTCACGTTGTCTGCTCCTTTTACCTGTTTCATCTATTTTATCTTTAACCTATATTTCTTTTCATCTCTTCTGTAACTCACACTAATTCTCTTGTTTTTCTGTGTTTTTAGTAAAAAAAGATTTTACTAAAAGACACATGTAAAATACAAAATGTTTTTTTGTCTCTATTTAACCATTACTGTCTCTTTGTAAATGGTCTCTTCCTGATCTGTTTCTAGTTTAACTTGGTTTTCTTTCTGTACATTAACTTGAATTTGTTGTCAGATGTATCTTCTGCTGAGTCAAAACCTTCAAATTCTTACCCTGTGAGTATGGAGTAAACAATTTTTAGAACTAGTATCAAAATTGTTTATCCAATCTCCTGGTCTACTAATTACCTACAAAATAAAACAATTGTTTACAAAACACAAGTCTGCAAGGAGGCGAGCAATGGCTTCATTAAACTGGGAGGTCTGTGGGAAAATTTTAGACTGTGGAGGTTTCAATTCTGCATGGAAATAGCTTTAAATTTTCACAATTCAAAGAGAGATAGGAGAATTAAGGTAAAGTAGGGTTTCGAAACTTAAATGGTTTATCGAATTGGCACGGGGATTTATCGCATTGGTGGTTTACTGCACAGTGCAGGAGCAGACAGATGGTTTATTGCACGCATAAGGATGGTTTGGCGGTCTCTAGGATGGGGGTGAAATAAGCTCTGGTGACGCTGCGTGGTAGGGGGGTGGTGGATAAAACCACCCATTTCGCACCCCCCCCCTTTCAATGTTAATCATATGACTGTTGGGGGATGCGAAAAGGCTTAAAGAGCATTGGATCTAACAACGGAGATCGGATGGTTTACAATTGTTGCGAAATCAATTATAATGAGGTAGGTTCAGGAAAGGCTTTAAGCAGAGGTTTAAAAGAAATTGGGGTCGGGGAAAAGGTTAAGTGAAGGGATAATAATATAAATGGGTTTAAATGATCTGGGGGATTTAAAATAAACTATAGGCTAAAATAATATATGGGATCCGGGGAAACATATTTAGCAGGGAAAAACTATAGGTTAAAATGATATATAAAGGGGATGGGAAATATGATATCGGAGTATTATAAATACATTAGGAAAGGGGTTTAAAATGATATCGGGGAAGGTAAATAAAATGGGGCCCAATAGATTTTAACTATTTAAAGCTTTATAAAAAGTGGGTTTTTGTTTGTTTTATTAGTAAAAAGTGGAGTCAATAAAGGGAAGTGATTTTTCAAAGGGAAATGGAGTTTTGATTAGGGAAAGGGATTTTTAGGAAGGAAAAAGGGGTTAGAATAAGGGGGAAGGGCTATTTGTCAAAAGAAAGGGATTTTACAAGGGAAAATGATTTTTAAGAGAGGAAAGGGGGATATTAGCAAGGGGAAAACGGGTTTAGAAGGATATTAGTGATAAAATATAACCCATATAATGCCTTTCATAGCTTTGTGAAAGTAATCTACCTCCCCTTCTTTTACCCTAACATTTTTTATTTCCTTTATTGGGTGCATTTGAGCTTGCTGACCCTTTTATTTTCTTTTAATAAGAAAACTAATCTATTTCTAACCTTATAAATTCTGATGGCTCAGATTAAACTTATGAGCTCATTTTATTCTCTACCTAACTAATGGTCTACCAAGATTAAATGGTTTGGCCAGATATTTATTCACTAAATATCATGACGTGAAATTCAAAAGCATGAATAATCAAGATTAAACTATATGATCATCATGAATTGTGGCATTTTGGACAAGTTGCACACAATTTTATTCGCATAAAGTAAACTAAGAGGAGTGGCTTTTGAATGTGCAACACTTTCAAGATCTATTTTAGTTTATTTTTGTGGGGTTCATATTTAATATCCTTTTTTGATCTTATTTTCTTTTAGTCCTTTGATTTTTCTTTTAGGACATACCCTCTTTTCATTTTTTAGTATGGGAAAACATTTGCAGAAATCAAAGGTGTGTACAATATTACAAGATTAAAAATAGGAAATTAAAAATTATGATCCCTATTATTATAGGACCCTAACAATGGCTTCACTTGGGGATGGCATCTCCTTGTGAGATGTCATGAACACCGTCGACTGGTGGCCTGATCCATTGGGTTGATCCCAAGCCTGCACATGATTTATTATAAAATCGCAACCTTTGCAAACTGAAATCCGATACATGTTGAATTGAAATATTCAACACTTGCTGAAAACTGGAAACTGGGACTGAAATAAACTTGTGGCTGAAAACAAAATCCAATCAAACTTGAATTCTACCTACTTTCTCTAATCAGTTGTACAATTGTTGATTAGGTAAAATGAAACATCCAATGCAACCATTCAAACATTATATACATTGATGTATTTTGCATCATTTGCTTGTTTGTGATCAAAACTGAAGTTCTACAACCCAATAAAAACTTGTCAACAAATATAAATTTGATAAAGAAATATTTAATTTCCTTTGTTGAATCCAAAAACTGTATCAAAGGATCTTCCAAGGCATATGCACTAATGTTTAATTGATCTAAGCAACTGTACATCTGTTCTGGATGGCCTCCATGCCATGCAACTGAATTGTTGTTTTTACCTTTATCTCCCTGCAGAATTACCCTATGATTGTCCTGAGATAATCGCAGATTTTAGATAAGCTTGGTGATGATATTTCTACTGAGGGAAATGTCTGTCCGAAGAGACTTTTATCATCTTGATTCTGAAGCTCATAGTTATTTATAGAGAAATATTTTGGTTGCATTCATCATCCAACACATCAGCTATTGGATCATGAAAAACTTGGAATGATTGCTGCAACCTATTACATATGGGTTTCAATGGGACTTCATAGATTTCTACACATTGCTCATCCTTTTCTTTAGAGATATTATAAAAAATTTCCTTTAAAAACTGAAATGCTTCAAAACATAATGGTATATAACTTTCCTATGTCATTTGATTGGGTATTTCAATGGAATTTAATAACTGTAATTGTGAAACTGAAGAATCTTGATCAAGAGTTTCATTGTCTTCTTTGTTGTCAATAACAATACCTAAAGACTGATGATTTTTTATTGCATTAAAGTTTTCTTTGATGAAATGAAATGAAGAAAAACAAAGAGGCAAAGGTCCTTCACTTATTTCCAAATTTTCTGCATTTTCTTCTTCACTCCCATAGCTGATATGTATTGGCTGATTATTGTATTCGAGCTGCTGAAAATGAATTTCCTCATCCCCCAAACTAGCTACTAATTTCTCTATAAAGTTAGCTTGAATTTGGAGAACATAATTATCATCATATTGATCATACTTAGGAAAATCATTAAAAGAAGGAATGTCATCAAACATACACATTAGATCAATAGATTTCTCATCCACATATTGATCTATAAATCCATTTTCTGATCTATGGTAGGTGGGATTAGCAGTAAAGTGTTTATGGCTAGAAACCTCTTATTTTTCTGCAATAAATGGGTCATGATGATCTTGAACGAAAAATACATCTTTCATGGTGATCTTTTGTATCCTTTCCTTTATTTTACTTACCAAAATGTTGAGTTTTACCTTTGAATATGTCAAGTGCTCTGCAATGTTTTTCTTCTCTTCTTCTGCTTTGAACTTTTCCCTTCTGATTAGCAGATTAACTTCTACATCTACTGCAATGTTTTGCATCTGTTCAAGTGTTTTTGAGTTTCTTTCTCTTAGCTGAAACTATATTTCCAGATCAAAGGACTTTGGATAATGTAAGAGAGATGAAGTCAGGAGGAGGTCTTATATTTGCTAACATTGAATACTAAACTTGATTAAATCTGGAAAAAAATTGTTGTGTTGTCTTGTTTGGTTGTCTTTTCATCTGATTATATTCTTCTATGATCACAAAAAGGTTGAATTTGATTATCCATCTATCAAGGAAAAAGTTGACAAATTGTTGGAAATTTGAGATTCTTGCAATAGGCAGGTTCTTGAACCAACTCTTTACTTTAATTTCCAAAGAAAGAGCAAAAATCCTGATTCTAACATTATCTTAATCAATCTCAAATAGGTCCAGATAATTTTCAAAACCTTGAATATGTTTTTGGGCAGTGGTGTTACCATTCTCTCCATCAAACTTGGGAAGATATTTGTAATAGTTATCAGGGAAATCATGGAGTATAGGAGGTAAGATGAGTGGCTTATATCTATCAGGAACTTTACAAGGTATAGGAATATGTACAAGAATTGTAAGATTAGTCTTGATTACTTGAGGCTTATCAATCGGAAGATGATCATCTTAAGTTTCAGAAGAAAGCTGCTCAAATGGATAAGGAGAATTGACATTTACAATCTTCAAAGGAAAGTAATCAACTACCAGTATAAGATCTTTTCTAAAATATAATATACATTGAAAACCTTCTTGATGAGAAAGAACAGGATGTCTTGGATTATAATCCAAGTTAGAAACCTGATGTTACCATGTTGTTCTTTCAAGTTCATTCCTCTAGTGGAGTCTTGAATTTGATTTTGAAATTGATTTGGAGTCACCAAGTGGATGATTTTAGTCTTTGTGTGTCTAATAATTGTCCACCATCATAGATCAAATTTGATCCTTGTATAATCTTTCTGAAGAAAATTTTCTTCCTTAGCGGAGTCACCAATATGTTATCACTCTATAATTTCTCAAGGCTAAAGAAAGAAATTACTGAGGTAACCACAAACCTACTTTTGAGATTAGGATCTAGCCTTCCTAATGCTCAGACAAGGCTCTCTCTTAATGATTTAACTTTGTTGTTTTAATTGATTTTACGCTAGTTATGTATGGTTGATTTGTTTTAATTTTGATTTGTTGGTGGAATTACTTATTTAGATGGATAGGTGCATGTCTATTTTCCATTGGGCTATGGAGTCAATATATCAAGAAAATAGAACAAAAACAAATGATAAAAGCAGTGTTACAGGGCATGGTAGCTGAGAAAAATCAGATCTTTAATGTTGAATGGTGAAGTGATTTTCAATCGGGATCAAGGAGCAGTTAAGGATTCATTAAACTGGATAATCAAGGAAAGTGAAAGAGGTCAATCAGGATTAGGGGGGAATTAAGGATCCTCTGAATCAGATATCAGAAGAAAAAAAAATGGATAACAGTTAAAAACAGAGTGTACTTAAACAAATTTTGAAACAAAATTCCAGTTATACCATTCAAATTTGGAAAACATGCAAGTTTATGGAATACTAAAGAAAAGAACATGAACAATTGAAATATACTTCACTGAAGTAGCTCAACACATGAATCCTGTAAAGAAATGCCTTTATTACTTGTCCTCTCTATGAACTAGAAAAAGGTACAGTAAACCCTCAGGTAGTAGATCAATTCAGCTATAGAAATATTTAGGAATCTACACTCAATACTTCGAATTGATGAAGTATTTATACAAAAACTTTACAAATTATCATGTCAACTAACTAGGCTATATTCTAGGAAATAAAATATTTGGATGCAAAAAGGTAGTGACACCTTTCTAACTAACTGAGATCTGGCACTTTTTTCCTTGCTTGCTGTTAGTTTGTTTGTGTTGAAAATGCAGCAAGATGATGGAGCTTAGTGAAATGAAGTCGCCTTCACTAAGTGGGCCTGCAGGCTATTTTTGGCGCAAAGTCTATTTTTAGACTATGTCTATTTTTAGACATATGGAGCATGGTATAGGAGTTGCAGTATGCTATTCTTGGATGATTGGTCGAGTTGGTAAAAATATATGGACCTCTATTTTTAGACATACAGGTCGAAGTCTATTTTTAGACTGCCTGTCTAAAAATAGGTCAGTCAAATATTATTAGCCCTTAATAATATTTGGACTCTAAACTTCGGTTTATTCTCTTACAGCACTTCAGTTGGAGCTACGGATGTGGCTCATGCATCTGACAGAAGGAATTACGATATTCCTTGGGGTTTGGTGAGCTCATGCATGGTTGACTTCAGTTAGGACTTCAGTGGCAGAGTTTGGTGGAGTTGATGAGACAGTTGGTGGAGTTGTGTTCGGTTTAACTTAGTTGAACTAGTTGTGATTAATTTAACTAGCTAATCAACTAGTAATGAGTGGAGTGAATTAAATATTATTTAATTCACTAATTATTAACTCATTATTCAACTCAAGAACACATCAGTTCACTACGGTGCATGGACAGTTCAGTGGAGACCAGTGGAAGAGGTAGATGAAAGGGTTGAGATAGCCTCGATTTGTGACATCGGTTGTGCATGAGATTTGCACCACACTTGGAAGAATTGCCCATGATGATTCTTGTTGTCAAGACAAGGAGATTCGAACCTTGGAATCTCATTGAACTTGACCTTGTTGCGCAATAGAGCGAGCGATTAGTGAATGATTTTAACACAGCAGCTTGTTCAAAACCAAGCTAGTTTGTGTGTAACTTTAAGAGATAATCTTGAGTACTTGTGAGAGTATTGTACTATGTCTTGTTACATGTTCTCTCATCATAATATACACAATAGGTAAGGGTTTTCAGCTATAAGCTTTCCCCATACATCTTGTGTAATGTGTGTGATGTTTTGATGATCTTTTGATCGCATACCGCTTGTTTTATTTCAGCATGTGTGATGATCTGAGTGGAAGAGATTATGTGTTGCATATGAATTCGAATTGATATGTGATCAGGATAATCTCGGTGGATAAATCTTCTTTATTCAGCAAATTTCTACAGTTTTTTTCTTACATCTGTCTCTTTTTTATTCACATTGTTTGCTCCTTTTACATGTTTCATCTGTTTTATCTTTAACCTGTATTTATTTTCATCTCTTCTGTAACTCACACTAATTCTCTTGTGTTTCTGTGCTTTTAGTAAAAACATATTTTACTAAAAGACACATGTAAAATACAAAAAAAAAAATATCTCTATTTAACCATTACTATATCTTTGTCAATGGTATCTTCCTGCTATGTTTTTGGTTTAACTTGGTTTTCTTTCTGTACATGAACTTGAATTTGTTGTCGGATGTATCTTTTGTTGAGTCAAAACCTTCAAATTCTTACCCTGTCAGTATGGAGTAAACAAGTTTTGGAACTAGTATCAAAATTGTTTATCCAATCTCATGGTCTAATAATTACCTGCAAAATAAAACAATTGTTAACAAAACACAGGTCTGCAGGGAGGCGAGCAATGGCTTCATTGAACTGGGAGGTCTATGGAAAGAGTTTGGACTATGGAGGTTTCAATTCTGCTTGGAAATGGATTTACATTTTTGCAATTCAAATTCGCAATTCAAAGAGATATAGGAGAATTACAGTAAAGCAGGGTTTTGAAACTTAAATGGTTTATCGCATTAGCGGGGGGATTTATCGCATTGGTGGTTTACCGCACAATGCAAGAGCGGACAGATGGTTTTTCGCATGCATAAGGATGGTTTGGTGGTTTTTAGGATGGGGGTGCAATAAGCTCTGGTGATGCCACATGGCAAGGGGGTGGTGGATAAAACCACCCATTTCACACCCCCCCGCCCTCGGCGTTAATCATATGACTATCGGGGGATGCGAAAAGGCTTAAAGACCGTTGGATCTGACAGCAGAGACCGGACTGTTTACAATTGCTGTGAAATCCATTTTAATGAGGTAGGTTCAAGCAAGGCTATTTAAAAGAAAGTGGGGCCGGGGAAAAGGTTAAGTGAAGGGATATTAATATAAATGGGTTTAAATGATATGGGGGATTTAAAATAAACTATAGGCTAAAATAATATATGGGATACGGGAAAACAATTTAGCAAGGAAACACTATAGGTTAAAATGATATATAAAGGGGTTGGGAAATATGATATCGGAGCATTATAAATACATTAGGCAAGGGATTTAAAATGATATCGGGGAATGTAAATAAAATGGGGCCCAATAGATTTTAACTATTTAAAACTATACAAAAAGTGGGTTTTAGTTTGTTTTATTTGGAAAAAGCGGAGTTAGTAAAGGGGAGGTGATTTTTCAAAAGGAAATGGATTTTTAACTAGGGAAAGGAGTTTTTAGGAAGGAAAAAGGGGTTAGAATAAGGGGGAAGGGGTATTTGTCAAAAGAAAGGGATTTTACAAGGGAAAATGATTTCTAAGAGAGGAAAGGGGGATGTTAGCAAGGGGAAAATGGGTTTAGAAGGATATTAGTTATAAAATATAACCCATATGATGCCTTTCATAACTTTTTGAAATTAATCTACCTACCCTTCTTTTACCATAACATTTTTTATTTCCTTTATTGGGTGCATTTGAGCTTGCTGACCCTTTTATTTTCTTTTAATAAGAAAACAAATCTATTTCTAACCTTGTAACTTTAAATGGCTTGGATTAAACTTATAAGCTCATTTTATACTCTACCTAACTACTAGTCTGCCAAGATTAAATGGTTTGGCAAGATCTTTATTCACTAACTATCATGACGTGAAATTCAAAAGCATGAATAATCAAGATTAAACTGTATGATCATCATGAATTGTGGCATTTTGGACAAGATGCACACGATTTTATTCACATAAAGTAAAGTAAGAGGAGTGGCTTTTGAATGTGTGACACTTTCAGGATCTATTTTAGTTTCTTTTTGTGGGGTTCATATGTAATATCCTTTTTTTATCTTCCTTTATTTTAGTCCTTCGATTTTTCTTTTAGGACAAACCCTCTTTTCATTTTTTAATATGGGAAAACATTTGCAGAAAGCAAAGTTATGTACAATATTACAAGATTAAAAATAGGAAATTCAAAATTATGATCCCTATTATTATAGGACCCTAACAGAGAGTACCTTATATACATTGCAATTGTATGCCTCACAGTGTCAACTTACTTCCTGGTTTCAAAGATTATTTGCATAATTTCTTATGTTGATATTTGCAGCCAAGTAAAATCTCTAATAATAATGGTGGTTAGGCCTATTATTCGGATGAGGCTCCTACTCCAAACAGTGTGAGGTCTGTTATCACTCCAAAATTTCCCTAGGGTTGTTATGTTGTGTTTAAAGAAATAATAGAGGTAACCACAAACCTACTTTTGAGATTAGGATCTATCCTTCCTAATGCTCAGAGGGGGCTCTCTCTTTATGATTTAACTTTGTTGAGTTAATTGATTTTAGGCTAGTTATTTAATCTTGACTGGGTTTTGATTTGGTTTGGTGGTGGAATCACTGATTTAGATGGATAGATGACTGTCTTTTTTCCATTGTGCTATGGAGTCAAAATGTCAAGAAAACAGGACTAAATCAAGTTCTAAAGATAGTGTTCACAGGGCAAGGTAGATGAGTAAATTCAGATATTTTAGGCTAGATGGTGAAGTGATTTCAATCGAGATCAATGAGCAATTAAGGATTCCTCAAACCAGATAATGAGGGAAATGAAAGAGGTCAATTAAAACTAGGGAGAAATGAAGAATTCCATACTCTGGATATCAGAAGAAAACATCAAAATGAATAATTTTTCAAGACAGAGTGTAATTAAACAAATTCTATAATAATATTCCAGTTATCATATTTAAATTTGGAAAACATACAAGTTTATGAAAAACTTAAGAAAATAAAAATTTGACAATAGAAAGATACTTCACTGAAGTGGCCCAAAACATGAATCTTGTAATGTAATGCCTTTATTACTCAGTTCAGTCTGTTGACTTGAAAATGTTACAATAAACCCTCAGGTTTCTGATCAATACAACTATAGAAATGTTCGACAATCCACCCTCAATACTTTGAATTATGAAGTACTTATACAAAAACTAATGCAAAATATGCTAAACTGCTTTAGGAATTATTCAAGGAAAAAGAAATATCTTCATGCAAGAAGATAAAGACATCTATCTAACTAATGCAAGATGTCCCTGCTTATTTGGCTTTGCTATTTGTTTTCACTGATATTTTGCTTCTTTATCTCTTTTGTTGTTGTTGTACGTTGGCCTCCTTTGACATCCTTTACGTTGGTTGCCTTTAACTCTGTCTTTCACTTTAACTTTAACTGCTCTATTACTCTTTAGCCTGCATGCTCTATTTTCACTTTGACTGCTTTGTTTACCTGTTTTATCTTGACTTCCTTTTACTTGTGATTTTTGACTTTCATAGTAAATCATTCAGTTTCTCCCAAGCCTCTTCATCTAGTAATTTTATTTTTACCATTCTTCTGTAGATTTTATCAACCTTTGTATATTTTTCAAATGTAGGCTTGTTGATAAAGAGATGTTTTATCTCATGCTGGAGGTAAAATAGATTCTCAAAAGTTTGATAGAGCACTTTTCTTGTAGGAATTCCTTTCATGGCTGAATTTTTGGCCTGTTCTTTGGCCACTTCTCTGATTTTCTTATCATAGTCTTCATGCTTCATCAATTTTTCATTGATAACCAAAGGATTTGGTAGGCCTTTTTGCCTCAAAACATCAAATTTCACCATGAATCTAGTTGTTGCAAGCTCCATGTTTTGACACTTATCTTCTAGTTGTGTCATCAGGTTCCTTTCAGAAATTACTTTTCTTACCTCAAGGATTGTTTCAGTCCTGTCACTTAGGCCAATTTCTTCTAATTCATGTTCGTTCTTGGAATTAAGAAACTTAATGATTTCATTGGCCTCCTCTGGCTTCTTCCCAGGTTCCTCTTTTACTTTCTGAATTGCTTCACCTGCTTCTTTAATAAAATCTTTCTGTTCAAAGATGACTTGGATGGAAGGAAAAATATCATTAACATTGTTAATGATATTGGCCCACAACTATTGTTTTTCTTTGGCAAGTGGTTATTTCAATATCAACTCTTTCTCTAGCTTTTGTAACCTTTATGTCAATCTGTTTGACTTCTGTGTTTATGATTTATGCATGATTTGGACTAGCTTCTTTTCATCTTCTAGAATTTTTATTTGATCTTTAAGTCTATTTTATTTCATTTGTTTGGATGGACATATCCTACATAGCTTTTATTAATTTACCTACTTCATCATTAGGATGAGCTACTGTTATAGATGATTATGTAGCTGATGTAGTTGCTGATGTAGTGGGAAGTGTTGTAGCTACTAGAACTATTATGGCCACTAAAGATGCTAAAGTAGAAGGAACTATTGTAGTAACTGTAGGAATAACAGTGACAGGGATTGCTTCCATATTGGCATTTTTCTCTTGCACTAACTTATCCATCTCATTTTCCATTTCTTTCAATTGAGAATTTAACTGAAGAATGAGGTTCATCATCTCATCTTTTTGGCTTTGATTCTCTAGAACTTCCTTGGCCCGTGGATGTTCAGTAGGAGGCAATTTTAGCTGCTTATTTAGTGCAATAATGTTTGCATTCTTTTTCTTAATGAGTTATTCTGCTCCTTTGAAATTCTTTGGATTGTATCCTACTTCAAGAACCAAATCTTCAAGGGATTTAATTCTATTATCTTTAGCCTGTGAGGATACTTTTTCTTGTTTCAACTATACTTTTACATTTTCCAAAGAATTTTGAATATTTTGGACACTCATAGCTTTTCTGGTCATAGAAGAATAAATCATTTCACTAGCTTGCTTATGGAATTCAATTTGGTCTAAAGGATGGACATATTTAGCCATGACCTCAAATGATTTTCTCTTATAGTCAGCTGATGGCTCTAGAGTTTGGACTATAAGCTACAAAAAGGTCATCTGCATTTTTCCTATCTTATAATCAAATGCAAAAAGTAATTTGTTATGGCTGCCAGGATTCTGCTTCAAGTACTGTGGATATATTTCAACTTTTATTTCTTCATTTCTGGCCTTAATATCTTTGTATTTCTCTTTGATTTCTATCTCTCTGTCCATTGGTTTATTTGAAGAAGAGAATTCAACACTATGTTGCTTCTTGATGATCTGAGCGCTAGAAGTTGAAAGTTGATGAATTTCTTCTAAAACAGTAGGAGGTACATTTTCCTTGACATTGGTGTCTGTATCAATAATTTCAATAGTTTCAACTTGTTCATTTACAGGATTTAGCTTGGGCTTCTTCCTGTATATTAATTTAAATTTAGTCTCAGTAGTAGTTTCAGCAAAATAGGATCCTTCTTCTCTTTACCTCTTAGAGCTTTTACCTTGTAGAGCTGGAATCTGCAAAATGGGAATAGTATAACTTTTCTTCTCTACCTCCTGCAGAGTACTCTCCAACCACTCTGACTGGTTGGAGTACTTCTCAATATCTGGCTTAGACTCAAGGACAAAATCAATTAATTTAAACTTGATTCTTAACTCGTTGATAACTCCTAAAGGATCATACTGCCACTTGAAACTTTCACTGAACTTGAACTCCTTTAAACACTTTTCTACCTGTTGACCAGGATTTCTATTATTAAAAATGAATGGACCCAGCTAGTTTTTTATTTTAAATTGTGTTTTCTTCTTTACTGATAATAAATTAACCTCATCAGAGTTTGAAATCTACCAGATGTACTCCAGTGAAAATAACCTCATTGGGAGGTATTTGGGTAGGTTGTAAGGTGTGAGATGACATCCATAAACTCTAATCTCTATGTGGTTCTAGTACAAATACTAGTCACTTGTTCTACGGTGTTCACACAACTATAAGACCTTCTTTATCTCATCACTAACTCTTGGTTGAATGTTACTACTCAGCATGTTGACAATAGGATAAATGAATGAGTCAATGAAGTTTTTGTATGTGAACTCTATGGAATCTTTATTGATCAAGGAATTCCAGAATATTACTGATTGAGGATTTCCCTCAATGTCTAGCTTTTGAAGGTTGACTGAAAATTTGTCTAATTGAAAATATAAAAAAAATGGAATAAGACTGAAGAGTACTTGAATATTCCTTCCTCTCGTAATTTAACCAACTGTTCATGGATTTTATCAGATAGGTACTGGGAAAATTTGAATGTACAAGAAGTAGGCTGACGAGGGGATAAAATAGACAGAAAACCTAGGATAGAAGCATCTACATGCTTATCAATAAAATAACCCAAAATACAAGACAACATTGTGATGATATGTCTGGTTCTCTCAGAGAATGTAGTAGGTGGATAGGGAGGGTTGGTCTTGGGAATTTCTACTAATGAGGGAATGAATGTTTGGAATATCTGGAACCTCTTGGGGAAGTCCAACTTTAAATAAAATTTAGTTAGGATCTCAATAGACAGTGGGGTTTCATCAGACCTAGGTTGAATTTGTAGCATCTGGTTTATTGATTCAGCTATTATGGTGAATAAAATCTCTTTACCAGGGGTCACTAAGGCTCTTTGATCATGCAAATAATGGGTTTGATAGAGTTTGATAACCTCTGGAAACTAAAAAGTCTGTGGGACAATATACTTGGGAAAATTTTATTCCTAGAGGTAAACATCATCAGCTTGGTCAATTGACTTATCATGGCTCCAACAGTGAAGCTCAAAGAGGTTGAAATCAGTGACAGGGTCACTGATTTTGAAATCTTTGTCTGCAAGGGGGGTATGTTCAACATCAATAATAGGATGTTGCAGGGGATTGATTATCACAATGCCTTGGGAAGCCATAGATTTGTTTATTTTATTCAATTTATTATAAGCTCAGGCCCTGAGGAATACTATGAAAAGATGATTACAGTCTGCAGAAAGCGTTTTGGATGCAATAGTGGCTTTCTTTAGGTCTGCAAAGCTTTTAAACTGGTTCAATTGATTAACTTATTAGGAATAATGTGCAAAGCTTAAGTACAGGCCTTCGACACTTAAGGAATACCTGGAAAATGAAGCTTTTAGTTTGCATAATGAGTTCTAGAGGCAGTAGAGGTTCTCTGGTAGCGAAATATGCTTCACTGGTCTTTATAAGGCTTCAAACTGGAGGTCGGCACCAGCTTTAGTAGCAAAATCTTGAATTCTGCTGTAAGTAGCCTTAAAATAGGTCGGCAACGGTCTTTGAGTTAATAAACGGTTTAGCAAATGCATATCACATAATGAAATAATAGCTTCAGATGGGCTTTAGTGCTAGTTGACCGTAGTTGGTTAAACATAGGGTGCGGGGTCAAATTCAAATGAGGACGGTTTCATCTGACAAGGGGGGTAAGCAGTTATCGCATCGTCAAAAATGGTATGGTGGTATTTTTCTGAGGAGTGCGATATAACGTATGGCTACCACGTAGCAAGGGGGTGGGGTTGCGAAACTGCTTATTTCGCAACCCTCCAGTGGTGTTAACGGTAAGGAAATCAGGGGTGTGAAAGTAGCTATTGGCCTTTAGATCTGATGAATCGTAGATCTGACGGATGGACAAATAGGATGGTGCATCGGGGATTTTTAAAAGGTGGGACCAGAAATAAGCTTTGCAGTGAGGATTATGTAAAGGGATGGGTTTAAGTTATAAAGTGGGGTTAGCATGGTAATATTTGGGTCGGGACATTATAATAGTGGGGTTTTTAAAACGAAGTGGGACCCGGGATATAAAATAAGTAAAGGGTTAATATAATATGTGGGTTTATATATAGTGGGATGGTTTAACATAAATATTAAATGGGAGTTAAATATATAGGGAGGTTAATGAAATAAGTAAAAAGGAAAAATATGTGTGCGGGATGTATAAATACACTAAGAATTAGTGTTAAAAATGATATCGGGAAGGGATTGTACAGTGGGACCGACATTTTAACTATTTAAATTTAGGATAAGGGGGTTTTAGTGGGTTTAAATGGAAAAAGGGAAATTGATAAGGGGAGAATGAATTTTAAAGAGAAATGTCTAGGGAAGGGTGTGAAATAAAAGGAAAGGGTTAAAATGAAGGGAAAGGGATATTTTACAAGGGAAAATGAGTCTAGAAGGAAGTTAGTAATATGAAATGACCAATTTGATGCTTCTCCTGCCTTGTGAAAACTGCTTTTTCCTACCCATCATTTACCCTAATATTTTTTCTTCATTTACTGGGTGCAT
Source organism: Pinus albicaulis (assembly GCA_034641835.2). Classification (NCBI taxonomy): domain Eukaryota; kingdom Viridiplantae; phylum Streptophyta; class Pinopsida; order Pinales; family Pinaceae; genus Pinus; species Pinus albicaulis. The sequence goes on along the minus strand of CM076579.1, from coordinate 1,091,522,120 downwards.
TTGAGCTTGTTGACCCTTTATTTCTTTTTCTTTTGTAAGAAAACCATCTAATTCTAACCTTATGACTTCCAATTGCTCAGATTACACTGATGAGCTCATTATTATTCTCTACCTAACTACTGATCTGCCAAGATTAAACAGTTTGGCTATATCTTTATTCTCTATCTATCAGCATGAAATTCAAAACATGAATGATCAAGATTAAGCAGTGTAACCATCATGGATTGTGGCATTTTTGACAAGCTGCACACAATCTTATTCTGCAAAAGTAAATTAAAAATTAGTGGCATTTGAATCTACATCACTTTCAGAATCTATTTTTTATCTCTTTTTTTTGTGGGGTTCATATTTTTCATTCTTTTTTTATCTTTTTCTTTTAGTCCTTTGATTTTTCTTTTAGGACTTACCCTCTTTACATTTTTTAATATGGGAAAAGATTTGTAGAAAGAAAATTATGTACAATATTACAAGAATTTACATAGTCAATTCAAAATTATGAATCCTATTATTATAGGACCCTAACAGTGGCTCCACATGGGGATGATATCTCCTGGTGGGATGTCAAGAAATTTAAGATCAGTAGCCTTTGAACTTTGACTATGCTTACCTTGTAACTACTTTCTGAGCTCTACTTTATTCATACTTATGATATTTTGTCTTTCAAAGCTTAGGGCCTTCTCTTCAGGCTTCAACTTTGCAAGAAAAACATCCAATCCAATATAGACTTTTCAATGTTATGTACAATGAGAAAAGTAAACAAATGAACTAATGTTAATATGGGGAAAAGTAATGCTTCAACATCCTACCATTGATTGGTCCACCTCGTAGATCTGATCCATCTAACTCCTTCAAGAAAAATGCATTATTACCTCTGTAACCATAAATGATGTATGGGTATTTCCAAAGAAAATCAAATTTACCATGTTTCCCTTTATCTTCTCTTCTAGAATCCCATTTAAGCACTTTATCAACTATGTAAAAATCATCTTCCTTGGTTTTCTTATCAAATATCTTTTTGATTTTATCTTGGATAACTTGTGATTTGACATAGACTTCTTCCCTGGTTTGTTGCAAATGTATTATCTAATTTATCCTCTTTTGGATATCATTGGATTCTACCTGCGGCTCTTGGATCATCTTCATCACTAGCACTCCCAATGATGATGGAAAAACAACATCCATCCTATATACTAGTTGATAAGGGGATGTACTAATGGATTTATTTGTGGTGAGTATGTCTGCCCATAAGGCATTGACCAACCTTTTGTTTCAGTTATTCTTGTTGTCTTCTAACAGTTTCTTGATGATATTAACCAGGCTTTTGTTTGAGGATTTTGCTAGTCCATTACCTTGAGGGTAATAAACAATGGAATGGACAAGGGTGATGTGATATTTGTTACAAAATTCCACCATTTTCTTAGATTTAAATGCATATGCATTATCGGTAATGAGCTTCTATGGGCATCCAAATCTGGAAAGGATATTATTTTCAAGGAATGAGATGATGACAGAATTAGTGGCTTGTCTAGAAGGAATGACTTCTATCCATTTGGTAAAATAATCAGTGGCTGTCAAAATCCATTTATGCTGGGCAGAGAAGGGTGGATGAATTTCACCAATGAAGTCTAGACCCCATTGCTGAAATGGCATTTCTATAGAGATGGGTTTGAGGGGTAAAGGTAATATTTTTTTCTTCCCTTCAAAAATCTGGCATCTGTGACAAGAGGTCACATACTTTTTAACATCTACAAATAGAGCGGGCCAGTACAAACTAGCCCTAAATATTTTATCAGCAGTTGATTTAAAATAAAGGTGTCCTCCACAGTCACCTGTATGAAACTCTTGCATAACTTTATCATCTTCTTCTTTCAATAAACAGTTCATTAAGATGCCACCATGATCTTTCCAAAATAGAGCATTGTCTATGATACAATATTTCATTGATTTCATTTTCAAAAATCTACCTTTAGTTCTTGATAAACCATGAGGAGCTTGTAAATTTAGTAAAACAAATATGATATCTGCATATCAAGGTGAATCTATAAAAGCTTCACTGATATGTGGAGTTTCCATCTCTTCCTAATCATCTAGGGCACCAAAAAAATCAATATCTAAGGATTGACATTTGGATTCAACCATGAGTTTAGCTAAACCTTGGCCTTTGATCAATTTAGTAGGCTTTATTTCAATGTCATATTCCAAAATAGTGGCAATCCATTTTCCTCTTTTACCATCAGGCCCATTCTGTGTTAGAATGTCCTTTACTACTGAATTTGGAACATATGCAATAATTTGTGAGTATAAAATGTACGCTTTGAAATCTTTAATAGCCTTCACTAAATCAAGTGCTTGCTTTTCCATTATGTTTTAATTTAGTGTTGCATCTCTTAAGGATTTGCTGAAAAAATTAATGGGTTGTTCATAACCCTGATCATTATTTTGCAACAAGACTGCTACAATGGTGTGTTCTGAAGCAAAAGAAAAAATTATAAAATCTTTTTTGAAATTAGGACTTATAAGGACAGGTGTTCTTGTAAGGGCTTGTTTGATTGATTCAAAGGATTGTTTGGCCTCTACTGTCAATTTAAGTGTTGAATATTTCTTTAACATATTATTTAGTTCTCTAATTAATTCTGCTAGATTAGAAATGAATCTTCTAAGAAAGTTTATTTTTCCTAAGAATGCCTGCAACTATTTGATGTTTCTAGGATGACTAATGTTCAAATTTGCCTCTATTCTTGTTGGATCTATTCTAATTCCCTCTTTTGATATTATGTGTCCTAATATTTTACCTTCATCTAGTCCAAAGAGTGTCTTTTTGGGATTTAAGGAAATACCAAATTTTCTGCATTTAATAAAAACTCTTCTCAAATGATCTAGATGTTCATTGTTAGTTTTGGAAAATGCTGTGAGGTCATCTAGATAAATGACTAGAAAGTCATGAATCTATTTGGAAAAATCTATATCCATAGCTCTTTGAAATGCATCTCTTGCATTCATTAATCCAAAAGGCATTTTCAAATACATGAAAGTACCCCAAGGAGTAGTAAATGCAGTCTTTGCTTGATCCTCTGGTTGAACTAAGATTTGATTGTATCTAGAAAACCCATCAAGTAAGGATATTCTTGATGACCCTACCACCCTCTCTAAAATATGGTCCATTTTGGGGAGAGGATAGTTATCTTTTAGTGACACTTTGTTTAAGTTTTAGAAATCAACACACAGTCTGATTTCCCCTGTCTTCTTCCTGGTGGGAACTAAGTTTGAGACCCAATCTGAATATCTAATTCGTGCTATGATTAGTGCCTCATACATCCTTTTTACTTCTTTTTCAATCAATGGCATAAGAACTGGATTTATTCTCCTAAGCTTCTGTTTAAATGGTTTATGATCTTCTTTAATAGGTATTTTATGTTGAATGATGTTGGTGTCATAAGACTTGAGGTCTTCATAACTCCAAGCAAAGACATCTTGAAATTATTTAAACAGAATTATGTATTTCATCTTTTCATATTGAGGTAATGCTTTGGATAATTTGATTAGCTTAGGCTTTTCTTCAGTTCCTATGTTACATTCTTCTATGTCTGATCTTAAAGGCTCCATTTTTTATTTTCTATCTACATCATTTGAATCGAACAAATCTTCTATTGGAGCTAATCCCTTAGGTAAAAAATTATTTTTAAGGTCTAAAATCTCAAAAACGTCATTGACTATTTCTTCTATTTCTACTGTTTCTAAGTTATCTATTTCTACTTTAGTGAATTTAGTGGGTTTATTTACATCTACATCATTTATATCTATCTCACTATTTATGAATTTATCTACTGTACAATCAGTATCTATGTTACAATTTTGGAATTCTCCCTCAGCATTCATAAAGCTATAGATTTGAGAATCTTGTGAAAAAATCTGCCAATATTTCAGATTATCAGGTATAACAGGCATGTGTCTTACCTCTGCAGTGTACTGGTGATTAGGCTGAAAAGGTAATCTGCAAGTGATAGCAAAAGTTGCCAAACTGTGTGCCTGCATGTTTTTTTTCCTTGGAATAACAGCAAAGTCAATTTCAAGGAGTTCCTTAATCAGATCTATAACAGTTTCTCTATATTGGCTAAGTCTAGAATTATTCACAAGATACTATCCTTTAATTTGTTTTATGATCAATTCTAAGTCTCCCATGATAGAAACTCTCTTTGCTCCTAGGTTTCTTACAATTTGCAGTCCTAAGATTAAAGCTTCATATTCTGACATGTTATTTGTGTATTTAAAGTTTAATCTAAAGGCATGACCTTCAAAATGATTATTTTCCATGTTAAGAATCCAAACTCTTGCACCTGCTCCTAATCTGTTTACTAAACCATGAAAGTCTAAGTGCCACATTGATTCATGAAAATGGTGTCACTGTCAACTTCTTTATGTTTCTATTTTACATTAGTGTTTGTATTTGTGCTAGTGTCTTAATTACATAAAATGAAAGAATCCGTATCAGAATGCAGAGAATAAATAGGATAATTTTGAGGTTTTTCTACACTACTGACCATGTATTTCATTAAAGTCTCTGTAAAGCTTTTTGGGCTAACCAAATACTGAAATTGTGGCATATGACATGTCTAACTATAGAGATCCCTGCAATTTTTCTCCCCATGAGCAAGATAGCAACATTCCATACTTTGGAGGGATATCAACAACTACAATATCCATGACAATAATTTTACCTCGGTATTGGACTAGAGTGACACACAAATCTTTTATTAGGCCAAGACTTTTAACTTTGATAGAATCAAAAGAGAAAAGGTCTTTGTATGGTTTGGTGATATTTAGATTCAATGTTTCCATGATTTCCTTTGGCATTAAGTTGTGTGATGCCCCTGAATCTAGCATAGCATTGTGTAAGATTTGATCATGAATAGTCAAACTAATGTAGAATGGAGGAACACCATCTTCTTGATGTTTTCCATTTCCCTCTAGAACAAATAACAATTCTAGTTGATCATCATAAAGGTTAACAGAGTCTTCACCTTCTCCTATATTCAATGTTTCAGTGATCTGGGCTTTGTAGGAATCATTTCTTATCAATTCTGTTAAAGGAACTGATATTTTCAAATTGGCAATTTCAGTTTGAATATTAAATGGAATCTGTGTTTTGCCTAACTAAATGATTTCCTCTTTAGCAATTGGAGTTTATGTAGTATTTTCTTTCTTATTTTCAGTTGGTAATTTAATTTTTGTTTGGGTCTCAACTATTTTACTAATTTCAATTTTATGATTTGGAATAGTTTGGGAAGCAGTTGAAGTTTTAGCAACATTTAATGCTTGAGTATCATCTGGTTTTTGGGCATCTTTTGAAGTTTTAACAGCAGCTTATTTTTTAATATCATCTGAATTTTTGGCAGTAGCTAAAGTTTGATTTTCAGTAGAAGTTTTAACAACAACTGAAGTTTTAGTTTCAACAGGTGTTATATCTACAATTTTTAGACTGGCTGCAATCTTAGGAGTGGAAATTTTAGGAGTTTCTCTAGGGAGGATTTGCAGCACTTTAGCTGCAGGAGCTTATACTGTTTTCTTGGTCTGAGTTTGGATAGTTTTCTTGGTAGGGGCTTCTGTATTTTTCTTACTCCTAAGGTTATATTGCTTGTGAACTTCATTAATGGAAAAATCATAACGTTGTTTATAATCAAAAGACTCTCAATATTCTAACTGTAACTTTTGTAACATGTATAAATAATGTTCTTCTTGTGTAAGAAAAATATTATTATCATCATTAATGCTCATTAAGTTAATCTGAGTGCCTTCATCATCATCATTTTAGTGGGAACTTTCTGCATAGTTTTCTTGGAAAGGTGGTCTAATCTGTTGATCAAGTGACCCTTCTCTAGATTTACTAGTGTTGGAGTTCTTCCTAAAATTTGGATTTCTTATTTGAGGACCTTGTTGTTGATTGTCCCATTGTGCTTTTCTTTCCATATTTTCTAATCTATCCATCATTATTTCCATGGTTTTTGCTAAGCTATCTATTTTAAGGTCTGAGGTGGATGGTTCATCCTTAATGGTAACTCTTCTTTCATTTCTCATTCTAGCTCTCTTAGCTAACAAATTGGCTTCTACACTAACAACATTACTTTGCATCTGCTCTAATGTTCCAGGGTTTCTTTATCTCAATTGGTAAGCCATATCAGTGTCAAATCCATCAGGGAATTTGATTAATGTTGAGTTTGGTGGAGGTTTGATATTGGCAGGGATTGCATTATAAATATTGTTAAACCTAGTACAATAGTCTTGAACAGATTCATTAGGATATGCTCTAATGTTTTCAAATTCAGATAATATTTGTAAAGGTTTTTTTTTTCCTTTCCCATCTATTGATAAACAATCTATGGAAAGCTTCTAAATCTGCAATATGACTAGCAAGTAAACCTTTAAACCATTTCTTAACATCACCTACTAAAGTTTGGAAAAATAGTCTCGTTTGAACATCAACTTCATCTATTTCATGCAATTCAAAGTAATCAGTCATTTTGTTAACATGTTGTTGGGAAGTGTACTGACCAGTACCATCAAATTAAAATATTTTTCTTTGATAATCTTGGGGCATGGCATGTAGAGGCACTTGTAAAGCCAAAGGTGCATATCTGGCTACCATGGCTAAGATGCTAGCTTGACTAGAAGGTAAGTTGGTAGTGCTTGGAGATGAACTTGAAGTACTTGCAGATGAACTTGGAACACTAGTACTTGGAATACTAGAGGATGTACTTGGAAATAAGGTTGAAGTACAAGAAAATGTAGCAGAAGTGCTAGAAGTTGAACTTGAAGTGTTTGGAGATGGAAATAAAACTCTAGGTTGAAGAGGAAGCTTGGGGATGAGTGATTCTGTGGAATGAAGTGTAGTGGAAATAATAGATGAGGTGGTAATAAATAAAGATGAATTTATAGATTCTAAAGGAATGGTAGAAGGCTTAGGGGTATAAGAAGATAATGCAGTTAATTCAAAAGAATGTTGAAGATATGATTCACCTATATCCTTAATCAAAGTTGCAGTCAAAGCCTCAAGTTTATCAAAAGGTTATAGAGCTAGTTGATCTGAATCAAGTGAAATAGTCTCCTTATTTGCTTCAATAAATTGAATGAAATTAGGATCTATTACACTATCATAGATTGAACTTTCAGATTTAGCTCTAAAAAAAGAGTGTTCAAATGATAAATCGAATTCAATATCTTGTAAGCTTGATAATCCTTTAGGCAGTGAATTAGACTTGACTAATTGACTAGTACTTACTAAACTTTCTACTTTATTATTTTTTCTTAATATTCTGTCCAGATTATCAACAATTATAGCAAGGTTTGGATCTGGATGTGCCCTGGTATATTATGTTCTTTTGGAAGCCAGAATTTTAACTTTCTAATGAAAATTTTTTAACAACCCTAAAATGGCCTTAAGGTGAAAAGATGAGATTAAGGATTTCATTTAAGGTTTATTACAATCGGGATTGATTTCCCCAGTATGGTCACCAGTATGTTATCACTCCAAAATTTCCCTAGGGTTGTTATGTTGTGTTTAAAGAAATAATAGAGGTAACCACAAACCTACTTTTGAGATCAGGATCTAGCCTTCCTAATGCTCAGAGAGGGCTCTCTCTTTATGATTTAACTTTGTTCAGTTAATTGATTTTAGGCTAGTTATTTAAGCTTAATTGGGTTTGATTTTATTTGGTGGTGGAATCAATGATTTAGATAAATAGATGACTGTCTTTTTACCATTGGGCTATGGAGTCAAAATGTCAAGAAAATAGGACTGAATCAAGTTCTAAAGATAGTGTTCACAGGGCAAGGTAGCTGAGTAAATTGAGATATTTTAGGTTGGATGGTGAAGTGATTTCAATTGGGATCAAGGAGCAATTAAGGATTCCTCAAACTGGATAATGAGGGAAATGAAAGAGGTCAATCAAAACTAGGGAGCAATCAAGAATTCCCTACTCTGGATATCACAAGAAAACATAAAAATGAATAAATGTTCAAGACCGAGTGTAATTAAACAAATTCTAAAATAGTATTCCAATTATCACATTTAAATATGGAAAACATACAGGTTTATGAAAAACTTAAGAAAATAACAATTTGACAATAGAAATATACTTCATTGAAGTGGCCCAACACATGAATCTTGTAATGCAATGCCTTTATTACTCAGTCCAGTCTGCTGACTTGAAAATTTTACAATAAACCCTCAGGTTTTAGATCAATACAACTATAGAAATGTTCAGCAATCCACCCTCAATACGTTGAATTATGAATTATTTATACAAAAACTACTGCAAAATATCCTAAACTGTTTTAGAAATTATTCAAGGAAAAAGAAATATCTTCATGCAAGAAGATAGAGACAGCTATCTAACTAATGCAAGTTGTCTCTGCTTATTTAGCTTTGTTGTTTTCTTTCACTGATATTTTGCTGCTTTATCTCTTTTGTTGTTGTCGTATGCTAGCTGCCTTCAACTATCCTTTACATTGGTTGCCTTTAACTCTGTATTTCACTTTTACTTTAACTGCTTTGTTACTCTTTAACTTGCATGCTCTTTTTTCACTTTGACTACTTTGTTTACCTATTTTATCTTGACCGCCTTTTACTTGTGATTTTTGACTTTCACAGTAAATCATTCAGTTTCTCCCAAGCCTCTTCATCTGATAATTTTATTTTTACCATTCTTCTGTAGATTTCATCAGCCTCTGTATATTTTTCAAATGTAGACTTGTTGATAAAGAGATGTTTTACCTCATGCTGGAGGTAAAAGGGATTCTCAAAAGTCTGATAGAGCACTTTTCCTGTAGGAATTCCTTTCATGGCTGAATTAATGGCTTGTTATTTGGCCACTTCTATGATTTTCTTATCATAGTCTTCATGCTTCATCAATCTGTCATTGATAACCAAAGGACTTGGCAGGCCTTTCTGCCTCAAAATATCAAATTTCACCATGAATCTGGTTATTTCAAGCTCCATGTTTTGACACTTATCTTCCAGTTGTGTCATCAGGTTCCTTTTAGAAATTACCTTTCTTACCTCAAGGATTGTTTCATTCTTGTCACTTATGCCAATTTCTTCCAATTCCTATTTGTTCTTGGAATTAAGAAACTTAATGATTTCATTGGCCTCATCTGGCTTCTTCGCAAGTTTCTCTTTTACTTTCTAAATTGCTTCACCTTCTTCTTTGATCAAATCTTTATGTTCAAAGATGAATTGGATGGAAGGCCAAATATCATTAAAAGAGTTAATGATATTGGCCCACAGCTGTTGTTTTTCTTGGGCAAGTGGTTCTTTCAATGCCAACTCTTTCTCTAGATTTTGTAACCTTTCATTCTATTTGTTTGACTTTTGTGTTTCTGATTTATGCATGATTTTACTAGCTTCTTTTGATCCTCTAGAATTTTTATTTGATCTTTAAGTCTATTTATTTCATTTGTTTGGATGGACATATCCTGCATAGCTTTGATTAATTTACCTGCTTCATCATTACGATGAGTTGTTGTTGTAGATGATTCTGTAGCTGATGTAGCTGATGTAGTGGGAAGTGTTGTAGCTATTAGAACTGTTGTGGCCACTGAAGCTACTAAAGTAGAAGGAACTGATGTAGTAACTATAGGAATAGCAGTGATAGGGATTGCTTCCATACTGGCCCTTTTCTCCTGCACTCGCTTATCCATCTCATTTTCCATTTCTTTCAATTGAGCAGTTAACTGAAGAATGAGGTTCATCATCTCATCTTTTTGGATTTGATTCTCTAAAACTTCTTTAGCTTGTGGATGTTCAGTAGGAGGAAATTTTAACTGCTTCTTTAATGCAACAATGTCTGCATTCGTTTTCTTAATGAGTTCTTCTGCTCCTTTGACATTCTTTGGATCATATCCTACTTCAAGAACTAAAAATCAAGGGATTTAATTATGTTATCTTCAACTCGTGATGATGCTTTTTCTAGTTTCAACTGTACTTTTACATTTTCTAAAGAATTGTGAAGCTTTTGGACACTCATAGCTTTGTTGGTCATAGTAGAATAAATCATTTCACCAGCTTTCTTATGGAATTCAATTTGGTCTAAACGATGGACATCTTTAGCCATGGCCTCAAATGATTTTCTCTTATAGTCAACTGATGACTTTGGAGTTTGGAATGTAGGCTGCAAAAAGGTCATCTGCATTTTTCATGTCTTATAATCAAATGCAGAAAGTAATCTATTATGGTTTCCAGGAGTCTTCTTCAAGTACTGTGAATATATTTTAGCTTTTTTTTCTTCATTTCTGGCCTTAATATCTTTTTATCTCTCTTTGATGTCTATTTCTCTGTCCATTAGTTTATTTGAAGAATATACTTAAACACTATGCTACTTCTTGATGATCTGAGCACTAGAAGTTGAAGGTTGATGAGTTTCTTCTGAAACAGTAGGAGGTACATTGTCCTTGACATTTGTATCTATATCAATAATTTCAATAGTTTCAACTTGTTCATTTACAGGATTTAGCTTGGGCTTCTTCCTATACATTAATTTAAATTTAGTCTCAGTAGTAGTTTCAGCAGAATAGGATCCTTCTTCTCTTTTCCTCTTAGAGTTTTTTATCTTGTAGAGCTGGAGTCTGCAAAATGGGACTAGTATCACTTTGGTTCTCTACCTCCTGCAGAGTACTCCCCAACCACTCTGACTGGTTGGAGTACTTCTCAATATCTGGCTTAGACTCATGGACAAAAGGAGTTATTTAAACTTGATTCTTAACTTGCTAATAACTCCTAAAGGATCATACTTCCACTTGAAACTTTCACTGAACTTGAACTCCTTTAAACACATTTCTTCCTATTGACCATCATTTCTATTATTACAAATGAATGGACCCAGCTGGTTTTTTATTTTAAACTGTTTTTTCTTCTTTGTTGATAAGAAATTAACCTCATCAGAGTTTAAAATCTACCTGATGTACTCCAATGAAAATAACCTCATTAGGAGGTATTTGGGCAGTTTGTAAGGTGTGAGTTGACATCCATAGACTCTAATCTTTGTGTGGTTCTAGTACAAATATTAGTCACCTGTTCTATTGTGTTCAGACAACTGTAAGACCTTATTTATCTCATCACTAACTCTTGGTTGAATGATGCTGCTCAGCATGTTGAAAATAGGATAAATGAATGAGTCAATGAATTCTTTGTATGTGAACTCCATGGAATCTTTCCTAATCAAGGAAGTCCAGAAGATTATTGATTGAGGATTTCCCTCAATGTCTAGATTTTGAAGTTTGACTAAAAATTTTTCTGATTGAAAATATAAAAGCAAATGGAATAAGATTGAAGAGTATTTGAATCCTTCCTCTCGTAATTTAACCAACTAATCATGGATTGTATCAGATAGGTACTGGGAAAAATTGAATGTATAAGCAGGAGGTTGGCCAGGGGAGAAAATAGACAGAAAACCTAGGATGGAAGCATCTACATGCTCATCAGTAAAATAACCCAAAGTACAAGACAACATTGTGATGTTATGTCAAGTTCTCTCAGAGAATATAGCAACTAGATAGGGAGGGTTGGTCTTGGGAGTTTCTACTGATGAGGGAATGAATGTTTGGAATATCTGGAACCTCCTGGGGAAGTCCAGCTGTAAATACAATTTAGTTAGGATCTCAATAGACAGTGGGGTTTCATCAGGCCTAGGTCTAATTTGTAGCATCTTGTTTATTGATTCATCTGTGATGGTGAATAAAATATCTTTACCAGGGGTCACTAAGGCTCTTTGATCAAGCAAATAACTGGGTTGACAGAGTCTGATAACCTCAGGAAACTGGAAATTTTATGGGACAATATACTTGGGAAAATTTGATTACCAAAGGTAAACATCATAATCTTGGTCAATTGACTTATCATGTCTCCAACAGTGAAGCTCAAGGATGTTGAAATATTTGTCTACAAGGGGGTATGTTCAACATCAATAATAGGAGGTTGTGGGGGATTGATTGTCACAATTCCTTGGGAAGCCATAGATTTGTTTATTTTATTAAATTTATTACTTTTTGGCTTAAGAAATAGGCTCAGGCCCTCAGGAATACTGTGAAAAGATGATTACAGTCTGCAGAAAGGGTTTTGGATGCAACAGTGGCTTTCTATAGGTCTGCAAAGCTTTTAAACTGGCTCAATTGATTAACTTATTAGGAATATTGTGCAAATCTTAAGTACAGGCCTTCGGCACTTCAGGAATACATGGAAAATGAAGATTTTAGTTTGCAAAATGAGTTCTGGAGGTAGTAGAGGTTCTCTGGCAATGAAATAGGCTTCACTGGTATTTATAAGTATTCAAACTGGAGGTCAGCACCGACTTTAGTAGCAAAAGCTTGAAATCTGTTGCAATTAGCCTCAAAATAGGTCGGCAATGGTATTTGAGATAACAAACGATTTTAGCAAAAGCACAACACATAATGAAATAACAGCTTCAGGCGATATTTAGTGCTATTTGACCATAGTTGGTTAAACATATGGCACTGGGTCAAATTAAAATGAGGGTGGTTTCAGCTGACAGGTAAGCAGTTACTACATCATCAAAAGTGGTATGGTGGTATTTTGCTAAGGAGCGCGATATAACGTGGGGCTGCCACGTCGCAAGGGGGTGGGGTATTGAAACTGCTTATTTTGTAACCCTCCAATGGTGTTAACGGTCAGGCAATAGGGGGTGCGAAAGTAGCTATTGGGATTTAGTTCTGATGAATCGTAGATCTGACGGATGGACGAATAGGATGGTGTGTCGGGGATTTTTAAAAGGCAAGACCGGAAATAAGCTTTGCGGCGAGGATTATGTAAAGGGATGGGTTTAAGTTATAAAGCGGGGTTAGCATGGTAATATGTGGGTCGGGACATTCTAATAGTGGGGTTTTTAAAATGAAGTGGGACCCAGGATATAAAATAAGTAAAGGGTTAATATAATATGTGGGTATATATATAGTGGGATGGTTTAGCATATATATTAAACGAGAGTTAAATATATAGGGAGGTTAATGAAATAAGTAAAACGGAAAAAAATGTGTGTGGTATGTATAAATACATTAAGAATTAGTGTTAAAACTCATATCAGGAAGGGATTGTACAGTGGGACCGACAATATCATTTTAACTATTTAAACTTAGGATAAGGGGGTTTAAATGGAAAAAGGGAAATTGATAAGGGGAGAATGATTTTTAAATGGAAATGTCTAGGGAAGGGTGTGAAATAAATGGAAAGGGTTAAAATGAAGGGAAAGGGATATTTTACAAGGGAAAATGAGTTTAGAAGGAAGTTAGTAATATGAAATGACCAATTTGATGCTTCTCATGCCTTATGAAAACTGTTTCTGCCTACCCATCATTTACCCTAACATTTTTTCTTCATTTACTAGGTGCATTTGAGCTTGCTGGCTCTTTATTTATTTTTCTTTTGTAAGCAAACTATCTAATTCTAACCTTATGACTTCCAATGGCTCAGATTAAACTGATGAGCTCATTATTATTTTCTACCTAACTACTGATCTGCCAAGATTAAATAGTTTGGATAGATCTTTATTCTCTATCTATCAACATGAAATTCAAAACACGAATAATCAAGATTAAGCAGTTTAAGCATCATGTATCGTGGCATATTTGACAAGCTACACACAATCTTATTTTGCAAAAGTAAAGTAAAAATTAGTTGCATTTTAATTTGCATCACTTTCAGAATTTATTTTTATCTCTTTTTTGGGTGGGTTTCATATTTTTCATTCTTTTTTATCTTTTTCTTTTAGTCCTTTGATTTTTATTTTAGGACTTACCCTCTTTAAATTTTTTGATATGGGAAAACATTTGCAGAAAGCAAAGTATGTACAATATTACAAGACTTTACATAGTCAATTCAAAATTATGAATCCTATTATTATAGGACCTAACAAGGTCTAGTTAGTATTTCATCCCAGATAAACCCCCTTTGTTGGTGGATTTCCAACACCACCAACACCTTACACAACTGTTATGAAAACCCTAGTTTCCATGGAGTTGTAACTCGCAAAGAGAGGAAGAAGATAAAACACACAATATTCAATGGAAATAACTCTATATTAGATAAGAGAAATTGTTACAACTACATTGTATTGACGAATTTGTCCTTTTACAAAGTGAGACATGTTATGTTTAGTCTTCTTGAGTTACAATACCATGGGTGGATTCCACTTTCAATTTGAATCATGCACACATCTATCAAAATATTATTTAGATAACCTAAGCTATGTAGGATCATCTTATTTCAATCTATCCATGTTAGGAGCAATTTTTAACCATAAAAATCCATGCACATGTTGAGATCCATATTTTTTCCATTCATAACGACACCAAAACTTTTTACTTTGATGAAAACGTTCAAAAATTTCATCTCGAAACATTATATTCCTTAAATACATATAGTGTGCTATAATAATACAATTATAAATTACATTTTGATGTCTCCACTTCCTTTCTTCCCCTAGTTCTACATGACTTGTACTGCTCATTAATTTATACAGATATCATCATCACATATATGTTGTTCTTAATGTGAAGAATATTATTTGGCATCCAATCTATTGAATCATGTTAGATAGCTTCACGTAATATTTTCTCCAATATACATGTGTACATCATTGTACAATTCCAAATCACATTAATATTTCTACAAGTCATGAATCTGGAATATTTTGTAGATGCTATTGTCACTCATATATTTTATTAGGTAGAAATGTTATATTCTTCTTTATAAAAGTTGCAAAGGAATATTGAGCACGATGTCTCATAGTGATATTAAGTAAAATGTATCTAAAGTGTGGGTTCATTCCAAACCTATTATTGCGATATCTAAGAAGGTGTTTTTCATATTCATTAAAGACATTTCTTCTTTGTGGTTGCAACCAATCTACTTTTTTTGTTGGGAACAATGTTGAAAATTCCATGTGAAATAAAACCTTAATGTTATACTCAATAATTAGTGATTTTTCAATTCCATGTCAATTAAACACTTCAATCAATCCACCATTTGTGTCATGTTCCTCTACATTAGGGTTATTTTCCCAAGCTAAAATAAGTTCAATATCTCATGGTACATTTGGAAGCTTTTTCAAAAAAGAAGATGTATTTAAGAAAGCTAATACATCTTCAATCCCATTGTAACAACCTCACGTTAAATTTCCATGTAAATAAATAATGTATGGACATTAGAAAAGAAAAAATCAAACCAAGGTCATGGGATATGTATTTTAAGATGAATGAGGGGGGTCCACTTGTAGTTAATTATTTATTCATTGGCTATGGAAATTGGCATTGTCATTGGCAAGAGGCAAAAGGAAATAAATGACAAATTATTTATTACATGCTAGCAAGGAAATGTGGCAAAGTGAAAAAGAAATAAAGGAAAATGAAATAAATTCCACTTCGGCATGTGGGGAAGAGGAAGAGACAAGAAAATGAAAAAATTAGTAAAATAATATGTATTCAAGGGAAAATGAAGAAAAAAATAAAAATCAAATCAAATAAATGGGAGAGAGAATATTATAGCATTATCTTTTGAGAAAACGAGCAAGGGAAGCAAGGAAAGGATGGAAAATCAAGGGATATAATAAACACTCAAACAATATACAAGCAAGGATCAGAATAAGAATTCGAATGGAAGCCAAGAAGAAGGATTGAACATCAACTAGAAAAGGGCAAAAATGGACAAAGAAAAGAGTAGTTCTTAGGAGGATTATTGCACGTAACAACATGAATGTTTGATTTATCTTGTTGGGCATTGAATGCATGGTTCATGCATTTGGTTGCGGGCCATTTTTGTTGTCATTAGCATGGGATTTTCCTAGATTGATATTCATGTATGTCCTTGCGTTATGTCTTTTGCTAGATATCAATGATGTTTTGGGTTCCTTGCTTTGGTTGAGCATTAGATGTCGATATATTTTGGATCCTAGTTGAGGTGGTATCAAGAAAATTATCAAAGGTTGACGGTGTAGATGTTTTTCTCTAAAACTCTTGATAGGTTGGTGGAGACAGAAAAATTCCTCTTGGTATGGTGAATCAATTATGAGACATCCTAGCTTGTATTGATTTTGATGATTTCTGGACCTGGTTTTAGGTGAAAACACTGTGAATTGAGGGTGGAGGTGGTTTCCTCTAGATTCCCTATTTATTTTTGTTTTGGGTTTATCCCATGTAATCCCAATTTTAGGCTTGGAATGTGGCATGGGGGTGTTTGGTCTGGAATAAATATTTGGTTTAGACCAATCTATGCCCGGGTGGTACGTGGAAGTCCCATACTTGGTTGGCACTATGCATATGGTATTATGTGGTATTCTTTAATGAGATCAATGAGCATAAAATTTGTTTAATGTGTGGACTATATGACTGGTTTGTCATGGTTCCATTACTTTTTAAGTGCATGTTACATGAAGTGCTCTTGTTATTGATCTTGTTCGTGGTTTTTATAGGTTCATGGATATTTTATATGGATGCATTAGCTAATATTTGTTTTATTGCCACTAGTATGAGAGGGAATCAAGCTTCCTTGATGAATTTCTGATAAAAAATTTGAAAACAATGAAAAAACTATGCATCCATGACTTACAGGAACCATGTTCATAATATTGGTTCACAATATTTTAGGAATTATGATCCAAGGAAGATTACCCTCCCAAAATGCATCTTTAAATGTGTCATGTTGGAATTTATACCATAAATTATTTTATGTTAAGTTCCAGAAGCTGAAAATTTGTCCACATTGAGGGGAAATCCCACTGATAATGTGGTAAAAGTTTTAGATATTAGGTCGCTATATTTTAGGAGATATGAGCAGAGGAAACTGAACATTCTGAATGCTCCTAAAATTAGGCCTCAAAAAGGTCATGTTGTATTTTATGCTATAAATTTTCTTATGGGTGGTCTCCGAAGCTAGAAATTCTTCCACACTAAGGGGAAATCTCATTTATATTGTGGTAAAATTTTCAGATGTTGGGTCGTTATATTTTAGGAGATATGACTAGTGGAATTAGAGTTTTCGCAATGATCCTGGAATTGTTCACCAAATATGATTGTGTTGGTATTTTATTATGAATTTTCATATATGAAGTTCGAGAAGTTGAAACTTGAACCATAGTGAGGGAAACTCCCAATGATCATCTAGTTCAATTCCCATAACCCGTATTACTACAATTTAGGAGATAGACACTGAATCATTCACTATATTAGTTTTCATGCAAAGTGTTTGATAAAATTCCCCAATGAGTATGTGGTTTTGTGGATGCTTATTATTGTTAATAGTGTTGTAGATGATCTATGACTATTTGCATGCAAGGAATTTGAAAAGTTGCATGCAAGGAATGGAAAAGTGGCATATTTTCAATTAGTATGTTACAGGTGGAATAAGTGCAATGTTTCTGATTTAATCGCATACAAAATATTTGAAAAAAGGTATACAAGAGAAATTCTACTCAATTATTTGTATACAAAAAGCTTTGAGGAAATGTTTTCTTGCAAAGTGCTTTACAAAATGTATGAGAACTGAAAATCAAGTTTTGGCAAGTTAGATCCCATTTCTGTAACTCCATCTTGGAAGTTAGGTCATGCTTGGTAACTATTAGCTCATTTTTATCCTAGTAAGTATGTTAAAGGGGAAAATTTTGGATGGGGTGTTACACCTACAAATTCCTTTCAACATTGCAAATTCAATGTCATTTTCTATTTCTTGTAAAGTAACAGAATTAATGATATGTGATAATTTTTTTCAATTTTAGATAACTCATTGAGTGCATTATAATCAACTCAAACATCACAATAATATGGAACATTTATAATATTGTATAATAATGCATCCAATACTCCTTCTTTTTTTATAGTAAAATGATAAATTGATCCTTGACCTTTTTCCTGCATAAAAATCATCAAATATAAGTCTTGAACATGTTGAGGTAATGTCATGGAAATATCTTTAACCTATTGGGTAAAAGTAATGGTGTTTCCTCTATACTTGTATTTTCCATCCATTGAGTGCATAGATTGAAAAACTGAACTTGCACGTGCTATTGACATCTCTTCAACTTGTGTGAGAAGTCGAAGGACTCGAGGTTGCTTTCCTAGACCCATATGGTTATCAAAAGAAAATATATAATTACTTCTCTCTCTTCTACATCTCATGCACATTGGACCTGTATCTGTATTAAACACCTAAATTTTAAAATATGATTCCTCACACATATGACACATTTGAACATCATCGAATCGATGAATTCTATCACCAAATGTATCAAACATATCATGCAAAACTTGAATTTCTTTAAGTGGCTCTATGTCAATATTTGTTCCATTATTTTTCTCACTAAAAGGTACTCTTTTTTAAATAGGATTTTCATTCTCTGCATCATTTTTCTTCGCGAGAGATACACTTCTTTTTCTCATAGAATTTTTTTTTCTTCAAGTTTAAAATTTTGTTTTTTGTTTTTTTTGTTTTCTTAATGTTCCTCAATTATCATATATTGTTCCTTTATTTGTTGACATGCCATTGTTTGTGAAAAAAATTGGTTTTCTTCTTCTTGATGTAATTCAATTATCATACGTTGTTTCTTTCTTTGTTGATACAATACTTGTTGTTCAACATTTTTTCTCTTTATATTTTTTGTTGTTCAACTATCATTTTTTGGGACATTCTTTGTGATATGATCTTTGTCACTCAACATTTTCTTTCTATTTTCCTTTAGTTGGTCAAGTGGAACTTGCATTAATTGTATTTTTTGTCGTGCTCTTTGTTCTTTAATATTTTGATTTAATTCATATTCAATTAGAAGTAAAAAAATGTGAGTAAGATGTTTAAATCTTATATTTTTTCAAAAATATTTCTAACAAGAAATTTAAGTATGTGCTTAACATAGTAAAATATTTTAATGTCAATTATGTATCATCTAAAAAAATTTATGTATGTATCATTGAAAAATTAAGTTTTTATGGTTAAAACTTTTATTTGGTCCTATATATACTCTATTTACCATTCACAAATACAATTTAAACAATGAAAAATAACTTGGTCAATGAAAAATAACACATTGTATTTTGCACTGTAAAGAAGTTTACACGTGAAGAAATGTGATCCCTCGTGCCAGCAAAATTGGAATGTCTAGTATACTTTGTTATCTGATAAAAAAAGGTGGTGATTGTGCCAACCAAATTGGAACGTCTAGTATACTTTGTTATCTGATAAAAAAGGTGGTGATTTTATATATGATTATTTTGTTTAAAATTTAATTGAGCCAACATTTTCAGAAAATTCATGTAATGTTATGGGACATCATCTCCTATTAATTATAGAGTGGCAGTACAATTTTAAGCAAGGTTTTTTTAATGCAAAAATGGATCAAGCACAATGAAAAACCATTGAGCGACATGAATTCTATAGATTAAACAACCTAAGTTCTTTAAAATTTCAGGCATATGTTGTTTAAAATTAACCAGAAAAAAATGTCGTGAAAAAGGTTATTTCTTCTATGGAGTAGTATTTAAGTGTTACTTGTTGGAGTTTCTTATGGATTTATGGCCATAATCCAATGAAAAAATTGTGGCCAAATCTTGATTTGAGTTGTTTTAACTGGTTTTTTTTTACTCCATGTACAGATTCAACACCCTTGAAAACTCATGTGGCACTTAGATTGTGAAGAGAGCACCTATAAAACTTGTAATTTCAATGAATCCCTACAAAATTCGAAACAAATTAAATTAGAAAATAAACCGGAAAACTTTCCAAAAAGTCACACTTAAAAACTAGTCATTTTCTCAATTAATTAGACTACATCATTATTAATATTCTAAAATAAACTTAAATAAAATATAATTATAATGAATATAAATATTACATTAATTTAAAAATATTAAAATAAACTGAAATACAATATAATTATAATGAATGTAAATATTAAATTAATTTAAAAACTTATTAGTGAAGAAAATATAAAAATTAATATAATTAAACACTGAAAAATAAACACAATATTAATTAATGTAAATATATATTAATAATTTTGTAAACCTATAAGTGAAGAAGATATTAAAATTAATATAATTAAATACGGAAAGATAAAGACAATATTAATTAATATAAATATATATTAATGATTTTGCAATAAATGAAATTGAAAAGATGAATAAAAAAATATTACATTACTTTAAAAATTTAATATAATTAAATACTTAAAGATCAACACAATATTAATTAATGTAAACATATATTAATGATTTTGCAATAAGTGGTGAAATTGAAAAGAAACAAAAAAAATATTACATTAATCTAAAAGTTTAAAGTTAATAACAATCTCACACTAAATAATTTGGCAGGTAAATTAGATATCAAACTAAGAATAAAGGAACGTTGATCTGGATTAAGGTGAGCTCTGCTGACCAAAAGTATGACATACTTAGTAAAACTGCAAGTCTAAAAGGAACGGGAATATTTATAAATGAAGATCTCATTTCAGAAGATCAAACAGAATTAGGAAAGGAGGTTCAAAAGGTAAAATAAGCTAGGAAGGAAGGAAAATGGGCAATAATCAGAAATTGAAAAGTCGTTATGCAAGATAGAAACCAAAAAGATAGTAATAAATCGCAATTCAACGTGCTTCGGATTCTTTCTTGGAACTGTCGAGGCTTTCCATGGAACAAAGGCCCCAAGCTAAGTTGGATCTTGAATGAAGTTCATATTATATTGCTAGTTGAAATTTGGGAGCATGAAGAATCTAAGGTCCCTAACATAGATGCCTTTGTACTATGGTCAATCTAGAACAAGCGATCCTACCGTAGAGGCATTGGGGGTATAGCTTGTTACATTAGGAAGAACATCTCCCCCCATGCCAGGATTTATAAAAAAGACCCTTATAACCAATATATTTGGATAGAGGTTATTGTCATTAATGATAAAAAAAACCTACATATCAATCTGTTATTTTTCCCTATCAATTCTAACTTCTCTAAGAAAAAAAATTTAGGTAAAAATGGTCGTTACAATGGTTTAGAGAAGGATATTTCTAGCCTAAGGAATGAAGGTAATATCCTCTTAATGGGTGACTTTAATGCTCGAAATTCAAGAAACCAAGCTATTCTTCTAAGCAATTATTCCAACCCTATTCCTCTTTGGTTAGACGAAGACCTTACTCTCTAAGCTAGCCAGTACAAAAGAAGCTCTAAAGATCTAGGGGAAAATTTGTTTGGGTCGAAGGTAGTCAAGCTTTGTAGTGCTCAAGATCTCATAATTTGCAACGGTCTAAAGAAGTGGCCCAATTCTAGCCAGATGCCCTGTATCCATGGGCTTGGTAGCAGTGTGGTAGACTATGTTATTTTTTACATCCCTTTATACAAGGAAATAATAAATTTGGACATCTTAAATTACCACGAGCCTGACTCATATCATAGACCCTTAATTATAACTCTCAATTTTGTCAAGCATAGAGATCCCATAGAAGATAATCCTTATAGCCAATAGAACGTAATCTTTGATAGAAATAAAAATGATATTTTCTAAATGAATTAAAAATTAATTTGCTTCCTTTATCTAGTATAGACGACATAGAAGACCTCTATCATAATTTTACTACAACCCTCTCATATTTTATTAACAAGTTCTCGATTGAATTTTCAAGTAATAAACGGAATAGAAAAACAAACCCTTGGTATGATAAAGATTGTAAAAGTGCGAGGAGAGAAATTAAGGAAGTTGTTGATGAATCTCTTAAAATTGGCAAGATAAAAATATACAAAGCCCTAACTAAAGGGAAAAAAATGCAGTATATTCATAAAAGACAAGAAAATCTCTTACACCTCTCTAAGGTAGCTCCTAATAAATTTTGGAGGCAGATTATAATTAGAAAAAATAAAGATAAAGATAGAATTTCTTTACACAACTGGAATTCCTATCTTAAAAAGCTTTATGAATCTCCAAATGTCATAGAGAACTTTGAAACCCTGCTCACAACGGAAGAATTTTTCTCATTAGAAGACAAAGATTTTGGGGTTAAGCGCCTGGAAAATGGAAAAGCTAAGGATATTGAAGGTTATCAGGCATAAATCTTAAAAATTGGAGGTCTTGTTCTCATCCCTCACATCCACAAGATTTTCAATATAGCAATCAAGCAATGGTTCCCTAAACCATGGACTTAGAGCCTCATTATTCCTATTTTTAAAAGTGCGGATACAAATAACCCCTCTAATTATTGGACAATTATGATTAGCCCTCTCTTATCCAAGTTATATGGTATTATTTTGGAAAATAAGATGAGCATATGGCTTGAAAGTGAAGGTAAGCGGGCTAAAGGCCAAGCGGGTTTTAGAAGGCAGCACTCCACAACGAACTACCTCTTTACGCTTAGGATCATTGTGGAGGAATGTCGTAATGATAAATCCAATCTCTTTTGTTGCTTTATGGATTTTAGAAAGGCTTTCGATATGGTACCTAGAAATAACCTATAGAATAGATCAGAAGAGCTAAAGGTTCCTTTCAAGTTGAGAGCTACCGCTATAAGGTTATACGAGAATGTAATTGCCAAGTTTAAGAGCAATGAAGGGTGGTCATAAGATATTAAGTGTAATATCGGAGTTAAAAAATGTTGCCCTCTCTCCCCTACCCTATTTGGCATTTACATTGACAAGCTAGAAGGTTGTTTAGAGGAAGAAGGTTGTGATGGCAAGATCTTAGCTAGAATAGTCATCATCCTTCTTGTCTATGCTGACGACATTGTTCTTCTGGCAAGGTGCACATTTGATCTTGATAAGTAACTGAAACTTCTTAAGGATTTATGCTCTACCATGGGTATGACTGTTAACACTGACAAAACAAAAGTTATGATTATCAAATCCAAGAAGGACACTTATGCTAATTTTGTGTATGACAATAGCAACTTGGAGGAAGTGTTTTCTTAAAAGTACCTAGGAATTGATATTCATCACAAGCTCAACTAGAACTATAGCATTGAGAAAAGGATTAATGGAGAGTGGAAAGCTTATTTAGGTCTTGAAAATAATTGTAAAGCAGCAAACCTTGCGATGTGGGATAAAAAAAATCTCCTCTTTGAATCTTTAGTCACTTTCGTTATCTTGTATGGATGTGAGGCTTGGGGTTGTAGCATCTCTAGAGAATCCTAGAGAAAGATTGAGAAAATCCAGAAGCGTTTTATAACGTATAACCTAAAAATTAAAAGCAATACACCCTATCATATTCTCCTTATAGAAGTGGGTCTTTCCCCTATCGAGAGCCTAGCTATGACTAGGCTTCTGTTGTACAAGCACAAAATCAATAACATGGGAGACCATAGACTTCCTAAGTTAGCTTTAAATTCCAGCCAAAACCATCTAAGGCTCAAACAAGGTTGGTATAAAGGTATCAGGGCCTGGTTAAACCATTGGGAGATCGACGAAAATGTTGCATTGCATAATATTAATAACATTAAAAATATTGTTGCTTCTAAGTTTAAAGAGAAAATGTGGTGTGAGAAAGATTTAGAGGCCAAAAGAAAATTAAGATACTATAAGGAGGTCATCAACCCTACTCTAGAAGATCAAAAGTATCTCTATGTTTTAACTAGCTCAAAGAAAAAAAATTAATATAGCCAAGATTAGAACGAACTCTCATGAGCTCCATAGTGAAACAAGTCGTTGGGCAGTTCCTAAAACACCATGGGTGGAAAGGATCTGTCATCTCTCTGATAATATGAACATTGAGGATAAAAATCACTTCCTTTTAGAGTGCCCTACGTACACCCACATTAGATCTCAGTTTCATAATCTTTGTTGCAATACCGACCTTCCTAGCCTTTTAACATGTCAAAATTATAGTGAGCTCGGAATGCTTCTCTCCAATCTCTTTGAGCATAGGAGTACAATTTGAATTCAAACTAAATAATTCTTTTCTTTAGGTCCTATAGACCATAGTTTGGTCTTAGTAGACATTAACCATTATCATATTAATGATTTTGCAATAAATGATGAAATTGAAAAAATGAAAAAAAATATTACATTAATTTAGAAACCTATAAGTAAAGAAAATATAAAAATTAATATAATTAAATATTGAAAGATAAATGCAATATTAATTAATGTAAACATATATTAACATAAAGAAAATATAGAAAATATAAAAAATAGTAAAAAAAATATAATTAAATATAGAAAAATAAACCCAATATTAATCAATGTAAATATATATTAAAGGTTTTACAATAAATGAATTGAAAAGATGAACAAAATAAAAACTACAAACTTATAAATAAACTAAAACTTAAATTAAATTTATAAAATAAACCAATCTCAATGAACAATTAAGAGTGAAATTACATGAAACTTATAACAAGACTTTATTCACAATTTGAGTCATGAGAAAGTTGAGGTGGTTTAGTGGAATTAGGGCCAAAAGTGGGCGTAGAAGCCATGCAATCTGAGATCAGCAAGGAGCTCTTTCGCATTTTGCCTGCTGATCTTGCCAAATCTAGCCCAGTGGTAGTTCCGCATGGATGGGTGATTGTAGTGAACCTCCACGAAGAGCTCGTCCACGATGAGAGGCATCTCTGGATCCCTGAGCCATCGCCTCAGAATTGGCCACTCGCTTCCCTCAATGTCCATCTTTACAACCACTGTATCACTCGCTTTCAATTGCAGCTTCTCTTTCATAAACCTCGTGATATTTATCGCTTTGCTGGCTTTATCGTCTCTGTCTGACACAAAGCTGTAGTACAGTTGGATTCGATCCACCATCCACTGAGGAGGTTGGGGAGTGGCCTTCACAGTAATGGAGGACGGATTCTTGCGTGCCACATTCTTCAGTTCGTTAAAACCAGGCGGTTTCGGCTTTTGCAGGAGCTTGGAATCGACTTCGAAGGCGTGAATCTCGGTGAAATCGCAGGGGTACATGCGAAGAAACCAGGTGAGGCTCGTGCTGAACGCATTGGCGCCCAGATCCAGCAGAACCCGTCGCTGTCTCTGATGGAGATCTATCTCCTTGGCAGCAAGAAGCCACGGCAGGATGTGCGTCTTATCTTCCACATCTTTGACGAAGCGGAGGGCGAAACCTCTGCGGAAGTTGTTGCGATCATCGAGCTTTTCAATGAGATGACCTTTTACAGGACAGGCAGCAGGCTCTCCAATCCACTTCATCTGCCGCCATGGATTCTCATTTTGAACTTCATCTCGGTCCAAGAATGCTTCTCTTGTCCTGCAAAACTCACTGTTGTTTCTCTTCCAGGCTCGCCATTGATTCTGCTTAGCCTGCCCAGTGAAGCCTTGGCGTTTCCAAGCCGTGGGAAGGCCAATCCCAATGCCAAGAGCGCCGAGGCTGTGCATGTGGTTCATGTAAATATCGAGAAGAATGTATGTGGAGAGTATAAGTAGCAATGCATAGAGTACCCAAACGTGAATCGCTCTGCTTCCTTTGGTGCCCTCCGTGTCTGAAAATGAAAAGGGCAGCAGCAGCTTCTTGTGCCATGACAGAGGGTAGGATTTGGTGTGAGGAGCCATGGCCGAAGCGAAGGTACAGTGACAAGTATGGTGATATTTATAGCCGCGGTGTACGGTTCGGGTACCAGATAAAGTGTAGCGAGGCACTCAAATGCTTCCACGTGGTATTCGCCAGGGATTAGGGATGTACCGAAACAGTGCATCTACTATTTGGGCGGTGACGCGTCCACACCCTCCCCTCTGTGGGTCCCACTAGGTAGTGTCTCATTTATAAAGTTGGTTAACTTCCCAAGAAGACAGCCGCCCGATTTTCACAGGTGTTCTTCCATTATCCAAGTGAAATTAGATTTGATAGTGGATAATGGTGATGCAAAGTTAATATTCGAACTATAGAGTTTTTTTTTTTCAACACATCTCCCGATAAACATGACGGTAAGAGATGGAGGTGAAATTGGTCTTCAGATTATTGATTCTCGCCATCCAAAGACCTAGTTGTCTTGCTTTGATTTGTGCTTTACTATTCATATGATCAATTAGGACTTTGGAGTCCCCAAAAATCCATATCTTATCCAAACACAGTTGACTGACGATCCATAAAAGCCCCCAAAGTGCCAAAACCTCAGCCCTCATATTGGTACTTGACCCCCCATTCCAAAAAAAGTAGTAGCGGCATTCAAGAGATAAAAAGAGGGAAGCCCCACAGCCACAATTTGACAGTTGTGAGGCCTCGTCAAAAAATCCAGTAGGGAATTGAAGCTCATGGGGATGAAATCTCTTAGATAAATCAACTGTAAGCTTATTTTTAGGCTTGTTATTTTCCCACGAACTATAAATCAAGAGAGTTGTTCTGCTGGGAAGAGCTGGAACTCCCTCAAAGAGTTTCCTATTCCTGGGACACCACACATGCCAGTGGAATAAAATTGGAATACTCCTAAAAGATTTTCCTCTATTTAGCCACCATCTCAAGCATTCCTCCGTCGATGAGTAGAGAGGTATGGTAATATGTAATTTATCTCCTACCCATTTCATAATTTCAAGAGCATATGTGCACTGATAAAACAAATGGATGTTATTCTCCTCTGCTTCCCCGCAAAGTGAACAAATCCTTGGACCTTGCCACCCTCTTCGCTGCAAGTTTTTCCATGTTAGGTTTTTATCTTTCCAAACTGTCCATAAGAAGAGACTTATTTTGATTTGAACCTCTGTTTTCCAATATCCATTAAAACAGCAGCCTGGTTCCTGGATGGGCTTGGATTTAATCAAAACAGAGTAAATGAGCCTAACTTTCAGGCTTTTGTTAGAATTCGAGCCCTCCCACACTAGCCTGTCTCCTTCAATCTGCGTGCATATACCCATTGAATTCAAATTGTTTATTAGCACTGACCAAGATTCTTTCCATTCGCTACCCAGCCTCAATTCCTCGAAGTTTTTCCATTTTGGAAGACCCCCAACCCACTCTTCCACGTTCTGTTGTAAAAAAAAGAACCCCCTTCGATTTAAAACATTGATTAAGTCCCCATTATAGATCCTATGATCTACGGTTCCCAGCATGCTTCTATCCCTAATGAGAATTCTAGCCCCGTCCCCGAACTCCCATGTTAGATGTTCCTTGAATTTAGGCCATAGTTTTCCAAATCCTTTCCAGATCTGGGATCTACTTCTACCATCCTTCCAACCTGATATTGCTAGGTCTTCCACTAACAAATATTTCAAGTACTTCTCTCTGATTATTTCTTGCCACTTCCCTTTCTCCTTGAGACATCGCCACATGGATTTTATGATTAGGGCCTCTCCAAAGATCTCCAGGTCGAGAATACCCCATCCCCCACATTCTTTGGGAATTGTCAGACTATCCCATTTAGCCAGGTGAATATATTTTTTGTCCCTACCCCCTCCCCAAATAAAATTTGCCATAATTTTCTTAATTTCCTTCATGATTTTGTTTGGCAGAATATACAGATGCCCCCAATACACTGTAATTTGTTGAAGAACAACCTTAATCAGTGTTAGTCTTCCACCTTTAGATAACCATTTGGTTGCCCAGAAGTTGATCTTCTTCCTATATTTGCTGAGCAACCACAGCCAATCATTCACTGTGTAATTCCCAGCCTTCAATCTGAAACCCAGGTATGTTAATCTGGCACTTAAAGGTTGCAATTTGAAATTGAAAATAAATCCAAGATCCCTATACATCTCCTCATCCCCCCCTGCATAATATATACATGATTTTTCATCACTCGCTATCATCCCTGTTGCATCACAGAAAAGGTTAATTATGTCAAACATTAGCTTCCAGCTTTCTTTTATCATCAGGCCGAAAATTAGTATATCATCTATGAAGAAGTTGTGCGTTGTCTTCAAGCGGCTGCTAATCTCCACTCCCCTGAAGAAACCTTCCTTGGCTGCCCTGTTAATCTTTAAACTTAATACGTCCATCACTAAAATGAAAAAAAGAGGCGACAAGGCTCACCCTTGCCTCAGCCCTCTATTGGGATTAAAGAACTTGGTTGCTGATCCATTGATAATCATCGCCATAGAGGTATTACTGATGCATCCCATTATCCAATCTACCGCTTCTAGGACAAATCCAATCTTGAAAAGAACCAAACGCAGGAACACCCAGTCAATGCGATCGTAAGCTTTCTTCAAGTTTATCTTCATTACTGCCGTTGATAAATTCTTAGAGTGTATCGTGTGTAAAGTCTCTTGTGTTGCTACAATAGTGTCATGGAT
Source organism: Pinus albicaulis (assembly GCA_034641835.2). Lineage (NCBI taxonomy): Eukaryota > Viridiplantae > Streptophyta > Pinopsida > Pinales > Pinaceae > Pinus > Pinus albicaulis. Next base: position 1,091,493,932 of record CM076579.1, on the reverse strand, counting down.
GTTCCTGTTTTTCAAGAAGCCATATTGCTCAGGAGAGATGAACTCTGATAGTACTCCTTTCATTCTCTTTGCCAGGATTTTTGAGATAATTTTGTATACTGTATTACATAAAGAAATTGTCCTAAAATCATCAAATGAGAGGCCTCCTTTATTTTTAGAAATTAAAACCAAGAAGGTAGCGTTAATACCACCATTAATCCTGCCAGTCACTCTTGCTTCCTCCACCATTTCCGTCAGAAGTTATAAAAAGAAACCACTGAAGTGAAGGAAAAATTCTGGGGTCCAGCCATCCGGCCCCAGGCTTTTGTCTTTTGCCAAAGATTTTAGGACTCGCCTTACTTCTTCTAAAGATACCTGCTTCATAAATCTCAGATTGTCCTCCGGCTTGAACATCTTGGGATATTCCTCTATAAGGTTCAAGTGATCAGCCGTAAAGGAGATCTCTTGTTTTTTATATAGAGGGCCAAAAAAATTAACCGCAACCCCTTTGATTTCTTCTGACATTACTATTCACCTTCCTTCGTGTTCTAATTCCCAAATGGAGTTGTCCCTTCTTCTTCCTATAGCGTACATGTGGAAAAAAATTGTGTTTTGATCTCCTTCCTGCAGCCAATTTACCCTGCTCTTTAATCTCCACGTTGCTTCTTCATTGATCAAATGAAATCTTAGTTCCTCTTTAATAAGCTTCAGATTTTCCCAGTAATCATCGTTGTGGCTACCTTCCTCCACCTCCCTTAGAATAGTCACTCTTTCAAGAGTAATGTGCCAAAATCGATTCTTCTCCCTCCTTAATTTTTCACGTTTTCATCTTCGGACCACTGACTTCAAATCCCGCAGCAGATAAGAGAGGTACGACATGGCTGAGGATCCCTCATCCCTTTTATGATGTTTAAGAAAATCTTTGATCAGTAAATTGAATGAGTCATCAACCAGCCACCTCTTATTGAATTTAAAAGGGAAGCCCGAAGGCTTATTTTCAAAATCACACTCCAATGTAACCGGTCAGTGATCCGAGAGGGAGACATCCTCTGCAATTTCCCTTATATTCCTCATGCATCCTCTAAGGCCCAAGCTTATCATATACCTATCTATTCTTTTGCCTATGAAAACATCTCCTTTTCTTCCATTCAGCCAAGTCGGGACATTAACAACCAAAGGCACATCAAATAAGTCTGCTTCCATTATGATGCTCTTTAAATTTGCAGCGAAATGATCCTTGCATCCTTTTCCACCCCAAACTTTGGATTGGTTTAAAGCACAATTGAAATCCCCTGCCACTATCAAGTTGTTCAAAAATAAATAGCCACAGTCCTTCAGACGCGACCAGAAAGTAACTTTATCAGCATACGGAGCATAGATGTTGATAATATGTAAACGGCCTCTAAAACCCTTACAAAAACTAGTAAGAACCATTCCCCTGAAAAAGCCAAAAGGTTTTAAAGAAACCAAGAAAGGATCCCATAAAGCCACACATCCTCTAGACATGTCGATCGCATCAGTAGCAGCAATGTTCCAATTTGGTAGCATCGATCGAAAAAAGAGAATAGACCGATCAGCCCCAGACATAGTTTCCTGAATGAGAAAAATTGAAGGCTTTGCTGATAAAATAAAATGTTTAAGAGATAGAATCTTCCCGTGTCCCCCCAAGCCCCTCAAATTTAATGATATGATCTTCATAATGGAGACTCTGGCGCAGGGGTCAGAGCTCTAAGGACCCTATCAATGGTCGCTGCAACCGGCACATCCTTGAAATTGCCTTCCTCATAATGTGCATTCATATCAAAAAACCGACTTGATCTTTGGTTTCCTCTAAATTTTACCCTTCCCCCGCCTAATCTTCACGTTCGAGCGATCTGGAGGAAAATTTAACGGAGAAGAGGATTTACCCTGGCTAATATGCAGAGGAACAAAACCTGAATTCGGGTTAGACAGAAGAAATTCTATCTTGCTGCCAATGGAGTTCCTGGGCGACGAGAAGTCCTCACTCCTAGACTTTGAAGAAAGGGCAAGTGACGAATACTGCACTCTAACCTTATCCGCCAAACCTCCCTTTATGTCTGATTGAAAATGGGGCGACGAAGGCCCCGCCAATGTCTCAATACTTGGAATAGTTATCGGTCTACGACGGCTCATCGCAGCATTCCGTGAGGGAGGAGTCGCCTCCTCTAAGGTGGGGATCCTCAAAAGAGGAAGGCCTGGTTCAGACAGTGGCCCAATGCAAGTCTCCAAAACTGGGGGAGGCCTCAACCCTGATGGAGGGGGCCCAAGCACAAAATCGCTAACAGGAGAAGAACAGTCTGGCCCATCATTACCAACCCCAACTGCCTTACCCAAATTCTTACTCCCCCCCGTCAAAGGATAAAGTGTGGAAAGATCATGTTGCACCCCAATATCACGAAAGGGTGGAACAGGATTTGAGATCTTACCCTGATTTTCGACTTCGTTGACCACCTGCGTCTCAGACATAGCCATGTACCTACCGACCACGTTCACATTCACTGGATGTCCTTGCTGAACCCAACTTTGCTTATAGTCCCCCATCCACTTCCAAAAATTTTGCTTCAGGTGTCTCGTTTCGTGGCAAAGATGGCACCGGAACGGGACCTGCCAGAAATCAATTTGTTGTCGGAATACGACTCCGTCCCACATAAGGTCAATTTCGATAGGCAAACCACCAGCAAAGGGCAGCTCGACGAGCACCCAAGCAACCCTCTTATCAACAAATTCATGGCACCTGGGATCTGCGAAACGGCAAGTGCCTACAGAGTCTCCAATTGCCTTTAGTACCTTGAATTGCCAAAATAGTAAGGGGAGACCATGGATTTTGATCCAGACGATATAGTTCACAGGGGCATTTTTGATCGGATGAAAGCTTGCGTCCCAACGGTGTAGAGCCAAGAATCTACGGCCCAACACCCAAGTCTGACTCATCACCACCCGAACATCTTCTTCTTTGCGAAGGTGGAAACAGTACCACCCAACTTCCAAACGACTAAACGATGGAGAGTATCCCAACAGTGCCTCCCACTTCTTTAATAACCATTCAGTGATATTAGTTCCTGCCTTCATATCGAATTTCCACCTCCCAACCACAGAAAAATTCGATAGCCCAACCACTCTATCCCATAAGATATCGGTCCCAAAGCTCAGTATCCAGCACTCATCAAAAGCCCTAATGTGCTTAGACTGTCCTGAATGCTTATGACCCGAGCCCGACGAAAAAATTTCCTATGATTTCTTACAATTTGAAACAGGAATGGCATCCGTCTGCACCAGATTATCTCGGTCCTCCTTCGCGGCACTCTGTCTAGTGTGATTAACTGCCTTTGTACCGGAACCCTCCTCTACTTCTTGCAGCGCATGCACAAACATAGGGTCCTTAAGGTCCTGGGAAAAATCCTTAATTAGTCTATTGAGCTCCGCCATTCGAAGAGGCCTGAAAATCCTGAAGGAAACAGATGAAAGCTACATCCAGTCAGCCCTCCAGCTAGGTAGACGATGGGCCAGCTGGTCACCACAACTATTGTGGTCAGAGGGCAGGAACGATGATCACCACCTTTTCTAAAAACAGCTGCAGCTGTTGTCAACCCAGGTGTCAAAAGGACAAAGGTCATAGAGATATCAGACCCAAACCAATCATAGCCAGAGAAGAAAAACATTGATAATGGGTCAAAATCCACTCACTGAAATAGCCAGGAAAGTGGCCCTTGTTAGCTTTCACCAAACCATAATAGTGATCCCCACTAGTTGCGTAGAAACATAATACAGATGTCCACATTTGGAGGCACCATAACTTCACAGCCACTGCGATCCTTCCTCTGTCGTCGAAAGAGACTGGAGCTCCCTATCAAACACGAATAGCTGGGCTCAGGAGGTCAGGACACATAGTCCCCTTGTGCCTTCCATTGCTTTGAGAACAACCCCTACGACTCCACTACCCCCATTCCATATGACGACTCCACAAGTACAGCATAAAAAAACGCAATGTCTCAGTATCGACAAAGGAAAACTGCCCAGTTGCGGCCAAAGGTGGCAGAAAAACGTCTATGATCGGGACATGTTACAGAGAAATGGCCAACCCTTTGAGATGAAGTACAGAAAAACATACACTTATGGCGGCGTTGTTGATTAAGCGGCAGCCCGAAAAACAATTTGAAAAAAAACCGGCACTATAGAGCGACGGAAAAACTGCCTGAAAAGCCGAAAGAAATCTCCCAGAGAGAAGTCTCTACAGGAGAACCAGAAGCCCAGACATTCCAGAATGAAGACACTGCTATCTTAAGGACAATAAAGAGTAGAAAAGATAAAAGACCAAAAACACCCTCTCCACAGTACCCCGAGCTTCTTTGTTTCGCCAACTTAAATACCCCAATAACCAGCCTGGAAGACCAAGGCATGTCACTCCTAAACGAAACAGGGAATGCTAGCATAACCAAGATCCTAAGCACTCACAAATATCTCCTACAAACCAAAAAAATAACGGAGGAGGGGAACAAAAGAAAACTAGAATTCTTTATAAACATCACAACATATACTTCCCAAGCTCCCCCACTTTTTACACCACTTTACCTTTAGACGCTTGCATGGCCATTTACTACATGGATAACACCACCTGAATTGACCTCCCTTTGGCCTCACAGCGACCTCCAGATCCCCAGCTTCGTTCTCCTACCTCTGCACTCAACTATTTCACTTTTTAAGCTCGCTTACTTTCTGCTAATGCATCTTTCATCAGAGATTCAGGGAATACTAACCTTGAAAATGACGTTTGCCAAGGTCTATGAAGGTAGAAATCTCAAAACCAGCGAGAATGTCACCATAAAGACAATGGACAAAGAAAAAATCCTCAAGGTCGGGATGATTAATCAGATTAAACCGGAAATCTTTGTCATGAGATTGGTCCGACACCCCAACATCGTTCGGCTTTTAGACTTGGCATGCCTTATCAGTTGAGTCTGGTTTCCTTTCTATGAGGCTTTGCATTTAGTAGAGCTGGAATTCAAACATTATTTTTTTAATCAATAAGAAATCTATTATAATGTAGCTCTCCAATGGAGAGGGGGATAATTATAAGTGGTTGTTAGTGGTTGGTTGGAATTGAAATATATACCAAATAAAGTTAAGAGGGATTAAATTTTTTAAGGTGTAATTTTTTTTAATAATACATGTTGTTATTTGTCATATTATTTTGTATTTGTGTCAAATGGTTTTATTTTTCATTCTTCGTACAAAGAAAGACAAGTGCAATCTCGGTTGGCTAAAGGGATAGAATTTGGTCTAGAAGTGCACAAAACGCTCTAAGGAAAAAGATAATATTTGAAAAATATTTCTTTTGGCCGAAACCCGAAAGGTAAGGGGGTTTGAGTTTAAAGATCGAGTAGGTGTATGATCGGATCGACATTTATCGCAGCTTGACCAACCCCTAGAGGCATTGCGGGGGGGAGACTGGCGCGATCGATACATCGATGCCACCCCCCAGATTTGAAAAGTCAACAAGCATATCCACAGTCAGGATTAACACCAGGGCATCTCGACTTGATCCTGCCTCTCGCTCGTCCACCTGCTGGAGAGACGTGGGGACCACAAACACCACACAATAAGTCACCAACCACACCAGCTAGCGAGCATCGAGGTAACAATAAGGTTTTCCCTCAACTGTACACTTGTAACCCTTCCAATCACTTTATGCCACATGTCCCCCCCTCATGACCTCGCCCGACTTCAAGTGATTGTTTCCTTCTGTATATAAAGCCCCGACCCTTTAACCATTTGAATTCAAATTCATATTTCTTGCATTTCAGTTCTCCCGACGTTTCACTGGTCTATGACGCCATTCACCTATCGGAATGCTCCAAAGTTCCCACCAACATCGTTCCATCGAGCTTCACCCGGTCAACTACGAAATTCGCCATCCTTGTGTCTATAATTTTTTTCCTCATGCTCAAAATGAAGAAGCCAGCTCCCAAAACTCCCAAAGCACGGGAAGCCAAACCCTCTTCCTACATAGACCACCTCATGGATATAAAGTCACAAATCCACTGATGTAGTGAACAAATGCGCACATTAATATTCAATGGAGCAAGAAATTATATTATACATAAAACCAAGATTTTGAACTCTCCACATGTGATGGAGTTCATACCCTCTGATCTTGTCTCATAAATATTTTATACAACTGTTACTTTCCTTCTTTTTTTTTCAATGCGCAACTCTCGTTCTCAAACAACACAAAACATAGAGACTGCAATCTATATTGGCCTAGATCTATATCTCTAATCCACAATTTTCATTTTTAACTTTATACTTCATCAACATAAATGGCATTCTGATGCAAATGTCAATACAATATTTAATGGAATTATTACCATACAGGAGACGTTGGCACAAGAGAACGAATGCTATATTGGCATGCCTTGCGTCACTGCTAACACAATCGTGCATTTGTAACCACTGTTAGAACCCACATATTTCACAATGCGTTTTCTACAGAAATGCTTTTCAAATGTCAACGTCGGTTGGAGGGCAACACAGATTCGGGGATGTAGTAATTGATTTCCATTTCCAAAGTGGTCTTCACGGTATTTATTCCAATCAGTCTTTGCGTCCAACGTTCCACTACCTCCACACTCCCGCTGGCATTCTAGTCTACAGTAGTCGATTTCCACTCTACGCTGGTCGACTTCAGATTTGGTTTTCATGTTTAAGCCATGCCATTTACCTACCACGCACACTCTAAGGTTGCCCAATCTGAGATCAATTTCACCATCGGCGTTTGTTCCAGTTGCACAATTGTTCCTGCAATTAACACACTCATCTATTGTGTATATATAATTGCAGAATCAATAATCAAAATAAAACATGTAATGATAGAATATAACTATATTGATATCGCATGGGCTAAATATCTTATTAGTTGCCCCTTTGCGCTTGCAATCTTCACACTGTCAAACTCACTCTATGCGCTCTTGGTTTTTCCTCTCTATTTCCCAATTATTTATACTTGAATATGAAGCTGTTCTTCTTAGAATAGATTTCTTCTCGAACTACTCCAACAAATCAATGCCTCCCTATTTTTAAGTGCTTATCCCTACTTGGCTCTATTTCCACACAGGGAAAGAAACTAATTCCTAATTTTATTCCTAATTAATTAAAAAAATACAAAACAACTAACTACTCTCATAAATAAATAAATATTAAAATATTAATGCTAATGTTTATTCCTCTTGAATTAGGCACAACATGTGAACATAAAATCACATTGCTGGCTAAGTCCAGATGCTCCTGCATCAGACTCCCGGGGAAGAAAAAGAGAATTGATCTTGCAATGCTTCAGGATCTACTCCAAACTCCTATATCTCTACTGCAGTCATCCAACTGGCGTCTTCTGCTGGTTGTCTTTTTCATTTGACTAAATACTAATAATAGGTTTGACCCTGGTTTTCTTGGATACTCTTTTCTCCAAAATGGCTTTGACTTCCTTCTTTCTTGTTTTGGGCATCTGCTCTTCCCAATTTACTGTCGGGTTTTCTTCTGCTGTGGGGTCCCCTTGTGGTTCTTCTTTTGGTTCTTGGTATAGACATAAATCTGCAACATTGAAGATTGGCGATATTCCAATTCCTGTTGGCAATTTAACTTCATATGCATTTGAAGAAATTTTTCTTACAATTTTACATGGTCCTATCTTCTTCATTTTTAATTTGTTATACGTTTTAACAGGAAATATTTATTTTCTTAGATATACCATGACTAAGTCACCCACTTGGAATTCCTTTTCTCGCCTCCTTATATCCGCTCTCTGCTTGTATATGCTACTGCTTTCCTGCAATCTGCTTTTGACATCTTCCTGTAGTTCCTGCATCTGTTCTCCAAACTCTTTAGCCTTTGCGCTCCTTACCTCTTGTTTTCCCAGATCTCTGAGTTCATACACACCTCTTGGATGCATTCCAAAAACAATCTGGAATGGACTCATACCAATACTTCGATTTGGGGTATCATTGTAAGCAAAATCAACTTGATCAAGGGCTAAATCCCATTGTTTAGGATTTTTGTACACAAAGCTTCTCAATATGTTTCCCGAACTTATATTCACTACCTCGGTCTGTCCATCCATTTGAGGATGATATGCTGAACTGAAACTAAGGTTGGTACCCAGTTTCTTCCACATAGTTCTCAAGAAATGTCCCACAAACTTTGTATCCCTGTCAGACACAATGCTTATAGGTAATCCATGTAATCTTACGACTTCTGAAAAAAACAGATTAGCAATATGTGTTGCATCACTTGTTTTCTTGCATGCAATAAAATGAGCCATTTTAGAAAATCTATCCACAACAACATAAATGGAGTCATTTCCCCTTTGAGTTTTTGGCAAACCCAAAACAAAGTCCATACTAACTGCATCCCATGGTCGGTTGGGTATTGGTAATGGTTGATACAATCCTACATTCTGACTTTTCCCCTTAGCATGCTGACAAATCCTACATTTTTCCACAAACCGTTTAACATCAGTTTGCATCTTTGGCCAGTAATAAAAAGTATTTACCTGAGCAAAGGTTTTTTCCTATCCAAAATGTCCGGATAGGCCTCCATTATGTTTCTCCTTGATTATGTTTTCCCTCATAGAACATTTAGGAATACATAATTTATTACTTTTGAATAGTAATCCTTCTTGGATAAGATAATCCAACCACTGGCTTCTATTATGGAGTGTTGGATTTTCTACAGCTGAAATTTCTTTGAACTCTGCATCGTCTTTATACATGTAAACTATTCCTCGAATCCTACAACACCAACTTGTAATTCCTGCATAATTAAGTTCACCCTGCTCGAAGTATCAACAACTTTGTTCAATTTACCACTCGTATGTTTGATTACAAAGTGAAATTCTGCAAATATTCTACCCATTTGGCATGTTTCTGATTTAATTTTGGCTCGTTGTTTATAAACTGTAATGCATGATTATCAGAATATAACACAAAATCTTTTGGCAACAAATAATTTCTCCATTTTTTTAAAGCCTGTACAACAGCATAAAACTCTTTGTCATAAGATGAATATTTCTTCTTTGTTTCGTTTAGTTTTTCGCTGAAGTATGCTATTGGTTTCTGCTCTTGACTCAAAACTGCTCCAATCGCAATTCCACTAGCATAAGTTTCAACCTGGAAAACCTTCTCAAAATTTGGTAAAGCTAAAACTGGTTTTTCAGTAATTTTTTTCTTCAGCAATTTAAAGTTCCGATCTATTGCTTCTATCTATTTGAATGGCTAATTAGCTTCTTTGGTTGTTTCAATAATGGGTGCACAAATCTGACTAAAGCTTCAGATAAATTTTCTGTAGAACTTGCAAGACCATGAAAGCTTCTTACCTCTATGCTTCTAGGAGTTGGCCAATTCACGATTTCTTGGATTTTCTCCGGATCCATTTTCAACCCTTCTTTAGAGACTACAAATCCAAAATAAATTATTTCTTCCTTCATAAAGCTGCACTTATTCAAATTTATTAGCAGTTTTTCTTTCTACAAAGTTTTTAAAACTAATATAAGGTGTTCCAGATGCTCTTCTTTACATCGACTGAATATGAGAATATCATCAAGATAAACAATTACAAGCCTGCATATTCCTTCAAAACTTAATTCATTAACCTCATGAAGGTACTGGGTGCATTAGTAAGCCCAAAAGGCATTACTAACCATTCATATAACCAACTGTTTGTTTTGAATGCGGTTTTCCACTCATCCCCTTCTTGAATTCTTACCTGATGATACCCACTCTTCAAATCTATCTTAGAAAAATATGTCGACCCACTCAAACAATCCATTAAATCATCCATTCGTGGTAAAGGAAAATGATACCTGATGGTGATTTTATTTATGGCTCTAGAATCTGTGCACATGCACCATTCACCCCCTTTCTTTGGACTGAGTATTGTTGGTACAACACATGGACTAAGGCTTTCTCTGATTAATCCTTTATCCACTAACTCTTTTACTTTTCTTCCAACTTTGGCATTTTCCTGCGATGTTAACCTGTAGGCTTCTTTATTTGGCAAACTTGCTCCAGGGACTAAATCAATGTGGTGACTAATACTCCTAATTTGCGGTAACGCATTTGGCAACTCATCCACAATAATATCAGCAAAATTATTCAACAGATTTCGAATTTCTTCAGGTAAATATTCTAAATTTGTAGAATTTAAAATTACCTTGGGTCTCCCTACAATAGCAAAATGCATCTCCTCACCTTTCTCGACTTCTTGCAACAGGGCTTTACCACTCATCAACATAACGTTGTTTCCAGGCGCTTCCTCATTAGCTTCAAATTTCAATGGTAGCAGTGTATGCTTGTTCCCATTTTTATCGAGAGTATAAGTGTTTCTTCAGCCATCATGTATGGCTTTCCGATCAAACTACCAAGGTCTTCCTAACAATATGTGACATACATCCATCGGCATTACATCACATAAAATAACATCCTTATAAGTACCAATCTGGATTTCGACCTTATATTGTTCAGTTACAATAATTTGATGGCCTTTTTGGAGCCATGATACTTTATAAGGAGTGGGGTGTACTGTTTTCTTTAACTTCAATTTATCCACCATTTCTGTAGACACAAGATTATCAGCACTTCCACTATCAATTACCAATTTGCAACACTTACCTTTTGACTTACATACATTTCTGAATAGATTCTTTCTCTGAGTTGATTCTCTGGCTTCCTTAGCTGCTTTAAGCAATATCCTCTTCAACAACAAGGATTCTCCGGCTTCAGGTGGTTACTCTTTGGTTACAATCTGAGAAATTTCTTCTTTTGTTTCAGCAACATTCACATTTCGTTGGGTTGTTGATCTATTGTGAGGACAATCCCACGACCCATGTCCCCACTCACCACATGTAAAGCACCGAATATCTCTTCCTCGACCTCTACCTGTGGGCACAAACCTTCCGCGACTAGAGTCTCCTCTCTATGGTGATCTATTACTTAAACTCCATGCTTCATTCTGGGAGTGTTGAAATCTGGACTTAAATGTTCCTCTTCCTCTTACCGGACTCTTGCCTCTATTCTTTTGATTTTGTTTGCACAACATTTTCTTCTCTGCCCTCAAAGCTGCTTGATAGGCATCCTCAATCATATTTAAATTTAATAAGCTGATTTCATCCTGTTTTTCATATCTTAAACCATTTATATATCTAGCTACTTTTTCTATGTCATCTTCAATATGTCCCACTCTAATACTCATCTTATAAAATTCTTCAGTATATTCTTTGATAGTCATCCCTTTCTGCTTTAAGTTTTGTAATTGTCTAAAAATATTTAATTGATAATCTTTCGGCATGAACTTACCTTTCAGTTTACTCACCATCTTATCCCATTACTTTATTTTTGGTTTCCCTTTTCTTTCTCCGGACAATTGTAGTTCATCCCACCACATGGCTGCATGACCCTTCAATCTCGTGGCTGCAAACTTCTCTTTCTTCTTGTCATCGACTTTTTTGTAGTCGAAGTATCTATCTAATGAACTAATCCAGTCCATTAGTACTTCCACACTAAGGTTTCCATCATATAAAGGTACTTCTACCTTTGGTCTGCTACTGGCCTTTTCTAGCATCTTCGTAACTTTAGCTGCCTCGCTTTCTTCCTCTATTTCTTCTTTGGTGGTTTCTTCTTCATCTGCACTGGCAATACCATCATCTATTGCCCTCCTCTGAGTAGTTTCTATTGTGGCCATCCTTGTACGCAGGTGTCAGATTTCTTCTAGTAGAATTGCATTTGCTATAGGTCTCCCTCGACCTATTCCAGCTCCCCTTCTGGGCGGCATTCTCTGAAATTCTCAAGAACAACTCAATGACTCTGATATCAAAATTGATGCAGTGAACAAATGTGCACATTAATATTCAATGGAGCAAGAAATTATATTATAAATAAAACCAAAATTTCGAACTCTCCACATGTGATGGAGTTCATACCCTCTGATCTTGTCTCATAAATATTTTATACTACTGTTACTTTCCTTTTTTTTTAGTGCGCAACTCTGATTCTCAAACAACACAAAACATAGAGACTGCAATATATATTGGCCGAGATCTATATCTCCGATCCACAATTTGCATGTTTAACTTCATACTTCATCAACATAAATGGAATTCTGATGCAAATGCCAATACAATATTTAATGGAATTATTACCATACAGGAGATGTTGGCACAAGAGAGAGAATTTTGTATTAGCATGCCTCTGCGTCACTGATAACGCAATCTTTCATTTATAACCACTGTTAGAACCCATGTATTTCACAATGTGTTTTCTACAGAAATGCTTTGCAAATGTTGATGCCAATTGGAGGGCAACACATATTTTAGGCTGCAGTAATTGATTTCCATTTCCAAAGTGGTCTTCACGGTATTATTCCAATCAGTCTTTGCGTCCAACATTCCACTGCCTCCGTACTCCTGTTGGCATTCCAGTCTACAGTAGTCAATTTCCACTCTACGCTGTCCGACTTCATATTTGGCTTTCACGTTGAAGCCATGCCATTTACCTACCACGCAAACTATGAGGTTGCCCAATCTGAGATCGATTTCACCATCGACGTTTTTTCCAGTTGCACAGATGTTATTGCAATTAACACACTCATCTATTGCGTATATATAATTGCAGAATCAATAATCAAAAGAAAACATGTAATGATAGAATAATAACTATATTGATATCGCATGGGCCAAATATCTCATTAGTTTCCCCTTTGCGCTTGCAATCTTCACACTGTCAAACTCACTCTATGTGCTCTTGGTTTTTCCTCTCTACTTCCCTATTATTTATACTTGAATATGAAACTGTTCTTCTTAGAATAGATTTCTTCTCGAACTACTCCAACAAATCAATGCCTCCCTATTTTTAAGTGCTTATCCCTACTTGGCTCTATTTCCATGCAGGGAAAGAAACCAATTCCTAATTTTATTCCTAATTAATTAAAAAAAAACAAAACAACTAACTACTCTCATAAATAATAAATTATTAATGCTAATGTTTATTCCTCTTGAATTAACCACAACATGTGAACATAAAATCACATTGCTGGATAAGTCCAGATGCTCCTGCATGATCCACGACCTTCCATGCCCTTACCACCTGTCAGACCTCAAGTTCGACATGTATGCCCGTATCTAAAAGGGGAAGACTCGTTTAGGGTAGTAGAGTTAGGCCTATACTACCAAATTGCATCATTTTTCTATCACTTTACTGAGTTTATCTCATGGCTTGCTATGTCCTATGTGGAAATAAAAATTGTTGTGTGTCTTCTACTGTATTAAAAATCCTGGAGATAACTCCATAAATGATTCAAAAAGCCCCATTGTACCCAATTTCCTCTGTTGTTGAAAAATTCATTAAAACAACCATGTTCTACAGCTATAAAATCCTCTCAGCTGGGGAGAAACAAGCTTTCTTACATATTATTTTGGCTCCTGGACACCAATCCTTACCTGTTGTTGACTCTTTTCTTCTACCTAAATTTACAGAAGTCGTTCAACCCACCCTCACGACGATTTCCCAATTGCTTGGGGAAAATTATGTCACTAGTGTCGCCAAAGCTGCCATATGGTTTCTGAGAGTGATAATCCAGCCGGGGCACACTTTTGAAATCCCTTCTTTCCTAACTGAGTCCATCAAGTTTCAACTGCACCATTTCCCCACCACTTCATTCCTCAAATATTACTCCATCTTGTTTTATTTTTTCTTGTATACTCATGTAGATGAATTTGAATACTTGGGTCTCACTATTATGGGTTCACACAAACAACAAAAGTTTGTCTTCGATTCGGATGCTGTTGTTTGGAAAAAACTCAACAATGAGGGATACCCTCAATTAATATCCACCTATTTGGCCACTGCATACAAAATCATCCATAATTTCTCGCCCCCCCCCAAAGGATTTTTCCTCAGCAAAAATAAATCCTCTAGCTTAGTAAAGGCACTAGGGTGGGTCATTGGTACATGTTCGAGGATTCCATGAAATTAGGGTTTATGGGTGTGACCTCCCTCCCTACCATTTACCTGTTTTTATGCCAATGAGAATATTTTCCTTAGAATTCATTAGACAGAGCCTACATGTTGATCAAATCCACTTTTTTCCTACTAAAAAAGGCTATATGCTCAAGTTGGGCAAGCCAATAGGTCCCAGAAGTTGAATGGAAAGCTAACTTTGATTCTTGGCCTATTAATATAGAAATGGAGACTGTGACTCCAACAACAAAGGACAAAGCACAAAAGAGGAATGTGGATGAGACCGAAGATGTGGAAATAGAAGATGTTCACAATAAAAAAAGGGATAAAACTCAAGAAGGAGGATATGAAGACATTGAAACTAGGTTAACTGACTTAAATCCAGACTAGCCAGGTTTCCAGACGACCCTAAAAGACCCACTTAAAGCTTATACCTACTCATCCATAGAGGTAGCCCTTCTAAGATCTTCCGTGAGTTCAACGGTGACATAATCCAATGTTGATACATGGAAGGAGATAGAGGAAAGCAACAAGAAGGTCAGAGAAGAGATGCAACAACAACTGGTATCACATTCAGACCCCTATCAGACGAGACTCTTGGCTTCTATGGACCTGGAGAGGAACCAAATGAAGGTTTCACTACATCACCCCTCAACAAAATCCCTCTCATCAGGCTCACAATTTAGGACTGTGGATTTATCTTTGGACCTGACAAGCGTCCCTTTGCTGGAGAAAATCAATTTCCATAGGAAGGTGGGAGAGATGTTGTATAGTGAGTTAAGCCAGAGAGCCATGACCATCAACAAAGATGAAAAGCTACTAGAGAAGGCTGCAACAAAGCTAAATTAAGAAAAAGAAAATTCTAGAGCTCTGCATTTACAAAATGAGAGCTTATTGTAAAGCTAGGAGTCAACCACAAAGATAAAGATTTTGTAGAAACTCTTATAAGAGCTCACGGGCTAAGATCCAACAACTGAGGCATAAGTTAAAAATTCATGCCAGTGAACATGTGCAGTCCAGAGAACTTTCACATGTGGAGGAAGAAAAACATATTCTGGCCAAGGAGCTGATAGATTGGAATAACAAAGTGGTGGCCCTCAAGAAACAGGTAGCACAACTCCAACAAAAAAATGACTCTCATATTTTTGCAGTGCTTGTATCAGAGAATCCTCAGAATCCCATTGAACGGCTCACTAAGACCCTCACTGAGTTGCAACTCTCAGAAGGAGAACTCAAAAAATTAAAGATAGATTTAGAGAATAGCAAGCATGCCCTTACACAAAAGGAGAAACATCTAGACATTTCCAGGACAAATGCAGAACTAATCAGTAAAAATCTACATGCATCAAACCAAGAAATTACTGAACTGAAGGAAAAAATAAAAGGTAACATATCCCCTCTCCTCGCTAAACAACTGATGTGGGATGAGATAATAACATAGATGAATAATAATTGGGGTTATCTCACCATGATGGCATAGAAAAAGGTTGTAGTCAAAGACTATGATTTATTTATCCTATCTGCCAAAGAGGAGGATGAAAAGAGTGTTGAGAAAGCTAAGAGATTCATTCAATGTGTCAATGTAAAACCACTCAGTGAGTTGAGGGCCATATATGTGGTATTTCTGTGCTTGCAATCATGGATGTCTCTAAGATGATCTAGAAGGAAATAACCAGGGTCAAATCCAAGGAATGTTTCGAAAGGGTGTCGAAGGATGTTGCTTCTTTTGACTCAGAATTCAAGTAGAGGGTTAGAGTTGGATGACCCAGTTGTTGCGACCTTGTGGGAGGATTGATCCCATGGAAGCAATATAATATGATGCTTGTAGAGGCTAAGAGCAAGGCCAGTTCCTCCCACGGAAGACCTCCTCCTTAAAAGGAAGGACAATTGTGAACTATCTAAGGACAATTTCCAGCTACTATGGTTAGTAAGGACCTTATTTTTCACCAGGCCAAATTATGCAGGGGTCACATGCATTGAGATCATCTATCAAAGTTTTTTCTCACTCTCCTCTACCGAGCCCAACAATATGGCAGAGATTTGATCAGTTTGTAAATACTCCACAACTTCAAATCATCGACCCATCAACTCTTCCTCCAGAACCTTGCTAGCGGAGATGAATATATTTTATGATTGTACCAATCATGACACCTTCCTTTTTTTTCTTGTAAATATTCGATTTCAAGAAATGAAGTCAAGTTAGTTAGGGTTTAGCTAGTAAAATTGTACAAATTGCACGCTCGCATCATTTGGTTGGGATGAATCATTGGAAAATCAAGAAGGAATATTTTGTAAGGGGTACTCGTCTTGAGACCCTATAAAAAAATGTTGATGATACATTTTAATGGTTCTGAATTCTGACTTCAGGGGGAGGTCCTTGAATTTTGGTTTTCAAGGAGGGTCTGGAACTGTTAATGGAGAAAATGAGAATGTATGCTCTATCTACAAATTAATAAACATTTTTTGGTGATTCTAGATCACATGAGGCTATAATATTTATTATCTTTTATGTTCCTTTCATTTATCTCTGTTTTTATTCTCAGATGACATGTAATAGTATATGTTGGATGAATTTTTATGAAATCATGGATTCATATAAGTCTAATGTTGGTCTTAGATGCATGTGGTTAATAATATCTGACATCCTTAATATGTTATCCATGTAATACAATATGCCATTCAATGTTTCATTTATTTGTTTTCTTGCCGAAGTCCGATGCATTGGATTCGACACCAATCCCCGTGTATTTGATTTCATTTCTTCATATTCTTCTTTCACACTTGCTACAATGACCAATGAAATATGTGCTTTTGTAAGTTGGCCTTTGAGTCTTCTATTGAGTTTGCTTTGATATCAATTTCATCTACCCTCTTGAAAGAGATTATGAACCAAATAATATTTTAAAATGTGTTTAATGTTGAATGTAAGTGGACAATTACAACAAATATTACATACACCCTTAATATGTCCTAGGCACTGACCTAACCTCAACTCGAGGGTTGTCTCTAGGAGCTACAACATCTTCTGGCATAATTTCTGGGGATTAAATTAGAATAGTTTCCCTGGGTATGACACTCGTACACCCCTTGGTTAGGTGAAAAAAAGGGGGTGTGGGTTGAAGATCTCTCATCTTTGTGACTTCATTGTTTAAAGATTCATTTGATAACCCTGCATTTAAAAAGGCTTCTTACTTGCTTTGAAGCTTCTCAACAGAAAACCCCCCTTGTAAAATTGAAGTTTTATGGTGAGGATGGAACATCCATAATCGAGTTCATTTCTAATTTTCTTAAATTTTGTGAATATTACGAAATCAATGCTAAATACTTTTCTTGTGTGGCTTTCTTCCTCACCCTTGAATTTCATGTTAATCCATGGTTTCATACCTTACCATCTTCTTCCATCCATTTTTTTCATCATCTCCTCAAGGAGTTTTATCAAGCCTTTAGTAGGTATGATTACTGATATTTTTATAAAAGAATCAATTAGCTAAGAATGAAGCCTAATGAATCAGTTTAGAATTTCTCTAATCGATTCCTTCACCTTTGTTATGAATTTCCTGAAGAAGACATAGATTGGGATTTCTTTAAGCAAAATTTTAAGTGTTTGGTTCACATCTCTTTGCAAGATGAATCTGAACCTCCTAATGTTATTACTTCCCCAACTCTTGTAAATCATGAGACACCTTTAATTTCATAGGAGTAAGCTAGTATTACTTTTGTTCCTTGTCGTCCCCCCTTTTTAGGTCCAATGTGGGTGCCTTCTTATGATGATACCGAAGTTGGGAAGTTTGAAAATCAAATGCCTAATCCATATCTTCAACCTTCATCCATTTCTCATGATTCATATTTGATGGAGGAAACCTTGGAATGGCTCATGGAGCCTAGGGTGAAGGTTAATCATTTCATTCCTCAAGATGACATTAGCACTCTTAGCCTCAATCTTGGATCTAGTTCCACTGAAATTGTTATTTCTTCAAGGGACATATGTTATCTTCTATCATCTATATTCCATGATTTTGTGTACCATAATATGCTTGATCAATCTGCTCAACCAAATATTTTTTCACACTCTTTTGATTTTCAAGTTGTTGGTTCAAATTGCAATCAGGTTCAACATAGTCACATTTCACAGGTAGAGGAGAAAAAAGGTGAAGGTTCTTTCAATATTTCTTCTATTTTTCAAAATCCTCCATGTTAATATGATGTTTCCTCATTCTTGGCTGATATTGAATACAGTAATCTTGGTACTCAATCACATGTGATTAGTTTTCCTAATAAATCATAAGTCTTGGGAGAAAATCATTTTGATGAGGATGATTGCGCTAATATATATGATGATGATTTCACAAGTTCACCAACTAATATTTCAACTTTTCAAGGATATTTTGTTTCGAAAGATGTAGATCTTAAATATGTTTTGGTCAAAGAATATTCGCTTATGAATACTTCTTCCTCTTCACCTCCTTATCCTTTGTGCTCTATTGTTTATAATGCATCAACTTATTGTAGAAATTATACCAATGGATTCAATCAAATCTTGTGATGTACTAAAACAATATACTAAATCCTTCTACAATATTTGTGGAATATAAAATACGATCCTCAATCACATGCAAGTAAGAGAAAGAAGTAAATCAATCACACAACATAAGATATTCTTGGGGAAATGAACTACTCAAAACACTGCTATCATATATTGTATAAAGTCAAGGAATCATGAAACAATATAATGCATTCTTGCTCACAAGAATCTCCCGCACTCTACCAATCGTCTCATATTGATCTAGGAAAAATTGGAAAAACACTTAGCCAATTAGTTGCCTTCCTTGATCTAGGTGGCTCCAGACACCACTAAGAGACCAAGAGGGCTAATGATAGGTCAAGATTCAAAGTGGTCAGATAGCTCTCGAACCAGGTTCAGATTGAATTACTCGTCGCCATAATTCCAACAATGTGAATGGATCTCCAATACGAGCCCGTATGGAGAATTTAGAATGAGTCAAAGTTGTTGAAGATTGCAACAAGAAACAGTGAAGGAGGCATCTTGAAACATCTTTCCAGATCCTAGTTGGAAAGTGATCACCTAAGCTAGGTGGGGGCCACACAGGTGATTTTTGTCGCAAAGTCTATTTTTAGACATATGGATCATGGTCTATGAGTTGCAGGATGCTATTTATGGATGATTGGTCGAGTTGGTAAAAATAGATGGACCTCTATTTTTAGACATTGAGCGGTTTCTATTTTTAGACTGCCGGGCTAAAAATAGAACAGTCAAATATTATTAACCCTTAATAATATTTAGACTATAAACATTATCTTATCCTCTTGGAGCACTTCAGTTTGATGCTTGGATGTGGCACATGCAGTTGACAGAAGGAAATACGCTTTTCCTAAGGGTTATTTGAGCTATTGCATGGTTGACTTCGGTTAGAACTCATGTGGCAGAGTTTGGTGGAGTTGATGAGACAGTTGGTGGAGTTGTGTTCGGTTTAACTTAGTTGAACTAGTTGTATTTAGTCTAACGGAAAAATACACTAGTGATGAGTGGTGTGAATTAATTATTAATTAATTCACTAATTATTAACTCATAAATAAACTAAAGAACACATCAGTTAACTGCAATGCATGGACAGTTTAGTGGAGACCAGTGTTAGAGGTGGGTGAAAGGGTGAGTCTACTATCAGTTGTGACTATAGCTGTGCATGAGATTTGCACACACATTGATTGAGATTGCCAATGAGGATTACGCAGTACAAGCCAGTGGGATTCGAACTTGGATCTCATCATTATTCATCTTGGATTGCGCAATAGAGGCAGGCAGACAGGTGGAAGAGATTTGAACTTGTGACTTGTTCATATCTGAGCTAGTTTGTGTGTAGCATGTGAGATAGTGCTGAGAGTTGTGAGGAGCTTTGTGCTATGTATTATTACATGTTCTCTATCATTATAATATACAGATAGTTGGGGGTTTTCAGCTGTAATCTTTCCCCATTACATACTGTGTTATATGTGTGCTTGATTATGTTTTAATGTGCGCATGCAACTGCTTCTATTTCCGCAAATTGATGATCAATTGTAGAAGAGGTTATGTATTATGCATGAAGCTTAAATAGTGTGTAATCAGGATAATATCGGTGAATAATTAAGCTATTATTCAAATTTCTACATGGTATCAGAGCGAAATTGATCATCGGATCTATTACAGTGATTACAATTTATTTCGGTAGACAGAGTCTGTAAGCGGGCTAGGTAGCCTCTGGATCCATCCTTTATTTGAAAGGTGATATATCTAGTAAATGCCCCTACAGTCGATCTCTATGCTAGAAATACTTTGTTCTCACATTTGATCAGAAGCGGTTGAGTTTTGAGCTGGTGGAATTCGAATTTGCAGCAGTGTTTTCTTGGTGTCGAAGTCAAAATGTCTTATCAAGGATTGCGATTGGAGTATGCTCTTGAAGGCAGCTCGAATTATATTGCATGGAGAGATAGGATGGAGGCGGTGCTCGATGACAATGGGCTGAAGGAGTTCATAGATACTGAAGTTCCAAAGCCTAGCGATGCAGCCTTGGTTGAGGCTTGGCAAAAGAAGACAGCAAGGTGTCGAAGGATTCTGTTTAAGGGTGTGAAGGATCACATTGTATCCAGCCTGCATGGAAAATCTTCTCCATACTTGATGTGGAAAGCGTTGACAGAATTTTTCCAAAGCAAGAGCGAGCAGAGGAAGTTGGCGCTCAAGGATAAACTCAGGAAAATAAAGATGGAGAAGAATGACACTATTCCGGTATACTTGACCAAGTTTGTCCACTGCAGGGATGAGCTTGGGAGTGTAGGAGTTAGTGTGGATGATGAGGACTTGGTGAGCTTGGCTCTCCTTGGTCTTCCGAAGAGTTGGCATTCCTATGAGGACTCTGTCAATGGTCGGGAGAAACTGCCAGGATGGGAGCGACTTTGGTCGGATCTTGTGAAAGAGGAGATAAGGCGGAGTACCAGGGATGGCTCTTCATCAAAGGTATCTGATGAAGAGGATTGTGCTTTGGCTGCCAAAGCAAGGAAGGGGAAGGGCAAGAAGAATTCTTCTCAATCTGGTGCGGATGGTAAAGTACGTGACATGTCCAAAGTGAAGTGTTTTCACTGTCATGAGCATGGGAATTACGCCACAAATTGTCCACAGAAGAAGAAGAACAAGAAGAATTTCTTTGTTGCCGTGGTGAGGCTCTTGCCTCGCAATTTGAGCTAGACTTCTCATTGATCGCATGCATGTTGTCTAGTGCATTAGGATCGGGGTGGTATTGTCTTCGCATTTCACGCAAAGGATATGAAGCTTTGATGTTAGGTGAAGAAAAGATCTCAGTTAAAATATTGAGTTAGGTGACATCGATGATACAATGTAATGGCAGTGCCATAACCTTTCAGAGGGAGTCAGGTAAACTCATTCTTTTAAAAGATGTAGTGCATGTTCCAGGTTTAAAGAAGAATTTGATCTCAGTCGCAATGTTAGAGGATAAAGGGTATGCAGTTGTCTTCAGTGAAGGAAAAGTTTTAATTCGGCACAAGGAAACAGGACAAGTCAAGAAGGTTGGGATTCGAGCAAAGAATCTCTACAGACTTGAAGTAGATGGGATGTCTATGGAGCTTCCTACTGTTGGGAAGTGCAAGAAAGACATGCAATTGATGCTTGAGAGGGAGCAAGTTTTGCATGCAGGTAATAGTGAACCTCGGGATGTGGATCAGCCACAAGATGAGGATCATGGAGTGGAAGAAACCACTCATGCAGAGAAATTTCGTGCCAGATGGGAAGAGGGAGTGCATGTAGCTATACCACTAGGTGAGAGGTGGGGCGACATGAATGATTAATCCCAAGAGGAGATTTCTGGGCAGGATTCATGAGATGGTGTGGATCTCATGAATTGAACCTGGCTACAAGGTGCCCACAGCGCAGTAGTGGCATGATCAGTTGGATTGATGTAGGCAGATCAAAGTGACAGTGTCGGATACTGGAGTGCGGATCAGAGTTGACAGCAAGTGCAGAGTGCATGGGTGCAAGAGTTCAATAGCGCAGTGGTTCCTGATGACATGTGTAGTTGGTACCAGCAGAAGTCGAAGACTTTGATGATAGATGCATGGAGTTGCATGGCGCATCAGACTGATTGAGTTGTTTGGAGCCTATTCAGTTTCGGAAGAGTTGCAGATCAGATGCATGGAGTTGCATGGCGCTTGTGAAGGTTGTAGGGTGAATGCATGGAGTTGCATGTCGCATGCAAAGACAGTCCTTACTTGTTGAGAGGGAGTGTTGAATATTGCAACAAGAAACAGTGAAGGAGGCATCCTGAAACATCTTTCCTGATCCTAGTTGGAAAGTGATCACCTAAACTAGGTGGGGGCCACACAAGTGATTTTTTGTCGCAAAGTCTATTTTTAGACTATGTCTATTTTTAGACATATGGATCATGGTCTATGAGTTGCAGGATGCTATTTATGGATGATTGGTCAAGTTGGTAAAAATAGATGGACCTCTATTTTTATACATTGGGCGAAGTCTATTTTTAGACTGCCAGTCTAAAAATAGATCAGTCGAATATTATTAGCCCTTAATAATATTTGGACTATAAACATTATCTTATCCTCTTGGAGCACTTTAGTTTGATGCTTGGATGTGGCACATGCAGCTGACAGAAGGAATTACGCTATTCCTAGGGGTTAGTTGAGCTATTGCATGGTTGACTTCAGTTAGAACTCATGTGGCAGAGTTTGGTGGAGTTGATGAGGCAGTTGGTGGAGTTGTGTTCGGTTTAACTTAGTTGAACTAGTTGTATTTAGTCTAACTGAAAAATACACTAGTGATGAGTGGTGTGAATTAATTATTAATTAATTCACTAATTATTAACTCATAAATCAACTAAATAACACATCAATTAACTGCAATGCATGGACAGTTCAGTGGAGACCAGTGTTAGAGGTGGGTGAAAGGGTGAGTCTACTATCAGTTGTGACTATAGATGTGCATGAGATTTGCACACACATTGATTGAGATTGCCAATGAGGATTGCGCAGTACAAGCCAGTGGGATTCGAACTTGGATCTCATCATTATTCATCTTGGATTGCGCAGTAGAGGCAGGCAGACTTGTGGAGGAGATTTGAACATGTGACTTGTTCATCTTCCGTGCTAGTTTGTGTGTAGCATGTGAGATAGTGCTGAGAGCTGTGAGAGCTTTGTGCTATGTATTGTTACATGTTCTCTATCATTATAATATACAGATAGTTGGGGGTTTTCAACTGTATGCTTTCCCCATTACATACTGTGTTATATGTGTGCTTGATTATGTTTTAATGTGCACATGCGACTGCTTCTATTTCCGCATATTGATGATCAATTGTAGAAGAGGTTATGTATTATGCATGAAGTTTAAATAGTGTGTAATCAGGATAATCTCGGTGAATAATTCAACTATTATTCAAATTTCTACAAAATTTTTGGTCAAATTTGGGCAGTGGGCCAGTTTAAGTGTCCCAAAAATTCACCATCAACCAGGAGGGAACCCAACTCTCGAAAATGGGCGAAATTGTGGCCTCGTTAATTTTCCCAATGACCCTTATTTTCGTTAAAATAAAAAATGACTATTTTGTTTTAAACAAAACAAAAACAAAAAAAAATATTAAAAAATGGAGTGGCAGGCCATGACCAACGCCACCCTCGTAGGACCATAGCATAACCACTTTATATATAAATATTTCGTTGGCGGGCAGGTTGTAAACCCCACCACCCCCGTCAGAACTACTATACAACAAACATATTATATATGGTTGCGGGAGGGTTGTCAACCCCACCGCCTAGAACCTCCACCGTAACACACAACAACACATATAATCATTAACCAATGATTCCAGTGGGTGGCGAACATGCCTGTCTTAATAATCGGTCAGTCCACCGACGGAACCAAAACACCATATACAACATATATTGCAACAAAACATCAAACAACCAATCCAAAACTCCAACGAAATTCAAACGAAGGGCTAAAGAAACACATAACGTGTCAATCGGGTGGGGTCGATGGGGTTGGAACCCCCAACCTCTACCTTGTTGCCTCCGCCCATAACCAACGCACCAAGGTGCCTCTTTGGAATATTCTCCCACTCAAACCTATAAGAACCCTCACCACAGATGCGGCCATACCAGCGCTGAGTTTGACAAATACATTTTTATTTGCAGGTGTGGAACCATGAGCCAAGCCAAGCCGAAACCATGTGCGAGCACACTTTTCAAGGAAAATAATTTTTGTAAGGAGGATTCCTTGATGCCTGAAAGATTCCATGGGGAGATAAAATTCCATTTTGTCATAATGATATGACGTTTACAGTAATTTTAACCAGAATTTCATAGGGAACATGATGGTAAAGCCATAATTACCATCTCAGTGGCAAATTTGAAAAATTCCCTGCAAAACAGAATCTTAAGGAATCTTGAGGGAATAAAAAATATTCCTTGAGGCCCAAAACTTTCCAAAGTCCATTTTCAACAAACTTTATGTTAATTTTACACCTCTCGATGATAGGAGCTCAATGGAGAATTCTATTTCAGCAGAAGAGCTCCCAATTTCTCATAAATTTTTGAGACTGGAGTGACGATGTCTGATTCTCAAGTGTGGACAGTTGATTCTACGCCCCTCGACGCCACAAATTCAACGGTGTAACTAGGATCAGCAGCTAAGCATCCGCTTCTTTAACCAACTTCAGGGGTTGAGGTATATGAATTTTGATCGTGTTCCTCTTTTTTCTGTGAGATGTATTATGATTTCTAGATCCTTGCTTGATGCATGTTGCGGGATCTTGTTTTTTTGCTTCATAAGAGATCATGTCATGTTGATAGGAGGTCCATTCTGAGTGAGAGTTCCTGTAGCGGAATGTCTCATGGAGAGACAAGACACTCATGTTGAGGGCATATTATTGTATGGAAATCATCCATGTACATCTTCCCATTTCCAGCAGTATATGAAGCAACCTACCCCTTTTTGACACCAGGCTCGGAGACATAGTCCACACTGGGTGAACTCCGTTATCAACGCACGTGTTTTTATGTTGTTGATGGTTGTCTTGTTTCCTCTTGCTCAAGAATCAATATGTGTACTTTTATGCTCTTTTAAATGAAATTCTAACAACATCATAGAAGTAAAAGATCATGGGTAAATCCAGTAGCTAACGAACTTGGATCAAGTGGTATTAGAGTGGTCTTCTCGCTGATGTGAATTGCGAGTGTGAACAATGATTGAACGTGCAACAATGGAGGATGACAAAGACATGTATGAGGCCATGTTGAGGATGTCCAAAATGGTGGACATAATGTATGACACCTATGAGAAGAGAATAGAAGAAGAGGAGAAAGGAAGATCAGATAATGATGCTTCATCCACATCTTCCAGTGCTTGTGCATCTTCTTCATCGCCTTCATCGTCTTCTCATCATTCAAATGAGGAGATCAACCAGAGTCTTCGAGAAGAGAATACTTAATTAAGGAGAATACTACAAGAAGAGAAATAAGAGAAGAAAATATTGCAGCTTTAGTTGCGAGTCGTGGAAGAGGCTTTGGAAGAATTGAAGCATAACAAAGGCTTGAAGAAGCCATCATCACCTGTTTCTGAATCGACATCTAAGGTAAACAATGTTGATGTTTCTTCAGTTTCATCTTTGCATGATATCATTTCCATGGGAAATATGGATATACCCATTACAGGAACTCGCATGAGACTCCACACCAAGATGGGATACAAAGGAGGAGGACTTGGCGATAATGGCCAAGGCATGATTCAACCATTAGAGGACATGCAGAGTCCTTGACTTGCAGGTTTGGAATACAATGAAGGGTAGTGCTCGAAGGTGTCATAAGCTCCCAATGCATGGTTGAAACCATTGGGGAAAGAGAATGATGAGAACACTTCACCATCATCCTATGACAATGCACATTACAGAGAAGGAGTTGAGGCAAGATCTTGTCACCATGATTGTACCAGAGACCAACGATAAAGGTATAACAAGTCTTGATATTCTAGTGTTAATTTTGATTACAAGAATGTCACTAACAATGAACCTAGATCATGGCATTGGAAAAATGTAGTTTTTGTGGATTGCATAACCATGTATTTGCTGAATGTTGGAAAAGAATGACAACGCAAAGGAGGATGAGGCGTGAAATGCCTTCTCCACTGCAGGAAAAGAAGAAGGTAAAGCAGTTATGAAGGATGAATACTCACTGCATTCATTGTGACACAATTGGCCACCAAAGAGCCACATGTTGGAGGCTCCATCCAGAGCAGCGCCTTAAGGACAAAGTGTCCATACATGAAATAGTTGAAACAATTGTTTGACAAGTGAATGTGCCACAGCGAGATGAACCATTCGCTTTGATAAGTGAGAGATGGTTTTTCTGGGTGTGTAGAGTGTGTTTGGACTTACTTTGTAAATCATATGTTGCAATTAAAAATGTAAAACTGATGATGTGTTTTCCATCACTTATGAAGCAACAGTGATGTTTTGGCTTTGTATAGATAGTTGGCGTATTGATTCCATTTGATGTAAACTTGACCACCGAGTATGTTTTATAAACTCGTGGAAAGTATGGGATGCTTAGGTCATAGATTGGTCACTTAGTTAAGCATGTAATTTTTAAAATATTGTACTACAGATTTGCATAGGATGCAGGTGTCGGCTCATCGCTTATGGCTCTGAAGGAAAAAGATGAAGGAGAATGAAGGGCGACCTCTCAAGACACGTGTGGTGCAGACAAGGTACAAAGAAGTTGCATATTATGATTCATGCTTTCGATGGACCAAAAGCTCCTCAGCGGGGATGATTGATCGAGGTGGCTCTAGACACCCTGAGGAGACAAAGAGGGCTAATGGTAGGTCAAAGTTCAAAGTGGTCGGGTGGATATCGAACTAGGTTCATATTGAAGTACTCATCGCCCTAATTCCAATGGTGTGAACAGATCTCCAATCTGAGCGCGTATGGAGAAGTTAGAAAAAGTCAAATTTTTAGTCAAAATTTGGGTAGTGGGCCAGGTTTAAGTGTCCCACAAATTCATCGTCAACCGGAAAGGAGCCTAACTCCTGAAAAAGGGAAAAATTGCGGCCTTGTTAATTTTCCGAGTGACCCTTATTTTTGTTAAAATAAAAAATAAATATTTTGTCTTAAACAAAAAAAAATATATTAAAAAATGGAGTGGTGGGCCATGACCCCTGCCACCCCTGTTGGACCATAACATAACCACGTTATATATAAATATTTCATTGGGGGGCGTGCTATCAACCCTGCCACCCCCGTTGAAACCACTATACAACACACATATTATATATTTTTGGGGACAGGTTGTCAACCCTGCCACCTGGAACCTCCATCGTAACACACAATGGCACATATAACCGTTAACCAACAATTCTGGTGGGTGTTTAACCCAACTGAATTAATATTCATTCAGCCCACCGATGGAACCACAACACCATATACAACATATATTGCAACAAATCGTAAAAAAACCAATCCAAAAATCCAACAAAATTCAAACGACGAGCTAAAAAAATGCATAGCGCGCCATTCGAGTGGGGTCAGAGGGGTTGGAACCCTGGACCTCCACCTTATCGCCTCCACCCATAACCAATGCACCAAGGTGCCTCCTTGGAATATCCACCCATTCAAACCTATAAGAACCCCCACCGCAGATGCACTGAGACATAGAAGGTAGACCAACACAAAGTTTGAGGAATACATTTTTTATTTGCAGGTGTGGAACCGCGAGCCAGGCCAAGGCAGAACCATGTGGGGGCACGCTTTTTGAGGTAGAGAATTTTTGCAGAGAAGATTCCTTGATGCTTGAAAGATTCAATGGGGAGGTAAAATTCCATTTTGTCAGAATGATATGAATTTTATAGTCATTTTAAATAGAATTTCATAGGGAATGCGATGGTAATGCCAGAATGACCATCTGAGCAGCAGATTTTCAAATTCCCTGCAGATATATCTTAGGGAAACTTGAGGGAATAAAAAATATTCCTTGAGGGCCAAAACTTATCGGAGTCCATTTTCGACAAACTTTATGTCGATTTTACACCTCTCGGTGACAGGGTCTCAATGGAAAAGTCTCTTTCAACAACATAGCTCCCCATTTCTCGATCATTTTCCAGACTGGAGTGACGATGTCTGATTCTCAAGTGTGGACAGTCGATTCTATGCCCCTTGATGCCACGAATTCAATGGTGTAACTAGGATAAAAAACTGAGCATCCTCTTCTTCAGCCAGCTTCAGGGGTTGAGGTATATGTAGTTTGATCATGTGCCTCTTTTTGCTATGAGATGTATTATGATTTCTAGATCCTTGCTTGATGCATGTTGTAGGATCTTATTTTTTTTTCTTCATATGAGATAATTTCATGATGATAGGAGGTACATTATGAGTGAGAGTTCCTATAGTGGAATGTTTCATGGAGAGACAAGCCACTCATGTTGAGGAAATCTCCTTTTTTGAACATTATCCATATACATCTTCCCATTTCCATCACTATATGAAGCGACATACCCCATTTTGACACCGGGCCCGGAGACGTAGTCCACACTAGGTGAACTCCATTATCAACTTATCGTGTTTTTATGTTGCTAATGATTGTCTTGTTTCCTCTTGCTTAAGCATGCATATGTGTCCTTTTATGCTATTTTAAATGCAATTCTAATAGCATCACATAAGTAAAATATCATGGGTAAATATGGCAGCTGATGGACCTGCATCATTCCTCCATCCTACCTTGCTCACGCAATCCCTAAAGAAAAAGGTCCCTATTAAATAGGAAATCCAACCTTCCTTGATTTCTCAATCCATCAAGGCCTTCTCATGACTTTATAATTTCACCCACGAAATTTTCTAATAGTACAACTGATAGTTGTGTTCCCTTTAACCTCTATCTCAACTGGATCTTCATCAAAACTGACATGCATGCAGCTATAAATAGCGAATCATCAGTTATCTAATTGATCATTACTTGTGAATTAATTATGATTTAATTCACTGGACCTCTCACAAATTCTTCATTTAGTTAGAACTAGTTAAACTGATTTTAACTCAATTAATTTTAGTTAACTGATTACACTTACACCACACTAGTGCTACAACTGCAAATGGACCCCCAAAATATTAGAATCACTCTACATGCCTCATATTAGACCCTCAACTGAAAATTCTTGAACTAACTCAATCTTCAGGACTTAGTTAACTGATACAAGTTGTTATGAGATGAAATTACAATTTATTGTCCAATTTATTTAAGGGAAAATAAATTAGATGCCCACATTTAGCACTAATGTGTAACTAAATTCCTCACAAATGTGTGACTGGAATCCCACACTAGTATGTGGTGCATTTTCTTGTTGAATTTCAACACTTACGATGGGTACTCTCCATGCTATTCAAGTTTTTTATATCATGAGTTGAATCTTGACATGACACGGGGCGGTAAGAATATCCATGATGAAGAAGAAAGCAATGAAATTACAGAGCATCCATTCCATCCCTTATCATCTCATGTTTTTCTTGGGGGCAACTCTTCGAAGCAGTTGGATTGTGAGATTTCTCGAATTCATACATCTTCATATTTACGATCAGAAGAATATTAAGGCTTGAGTAATATATTTGTTTAAGTTGTAAAATATGATCAAACTAGCGATGGAGAAAACTTAACTAATAGTAGCTATCCACATGAAATTTGTTGTCTAACTCAGTTTACAAAATGTTGTTATTTGTCTTTTCAAAGTTTCGTAACTTTTCAAAAAGTCAAGGCACTTCAACTCTCATTGATGGTTATTTCTGGTTCTCGTGATCCTGGTGAAATTCCTTAACCATGTCAGATTTGGATTTTCTTGCAGAATTATATCATTCATATTGTTTCATTGGATGCAAACTCATTCTTGATGGATTTTGGGATTTCTCATTACAATTTTCCTATTTCTCGAGATCAAGTTTATGATCATGCTACTATGGTGAATTCATCCCCATGCAAATATCTTGTATCGAATATGATTTTGGAGTGAATAAATTTTATGAATGTGCGGAATTGCGAAGCTAATCGATCTAAAAACTATCTTTGACCGAAAAATTCAGATCTATTGAGTGCTATGGTGGGTAATCAGCTCCTTGTCTCTCTTATGAATTTCTTGATGACACCAGGAATCCTACTGTTTTTTAGCAAGTGCTTGAGTTATTTTTTGAATTAGGTTCCTCTTTTTCATCCATTACATCTTTATTAGTTTCATATGTTCATTATACTAGCATTCCTTTTCAATTATTTGGATGATTATGATGCTTGTATAGTTTGTCACTAGTCACAGGAAAATGGTTTGTCACATTCGACATGCGAGGAAGTTGATTCTATTATTTAGATAATTTGTAGAGCTATTCAAATTGATTTATTTTTGTGAAAATATGATGCTTTAATCATCTCATATGATCATGATTATGACTCTGGTGACTACCATTCAACTTACCATTTACCCATCGACACATCATATGACATTTGTGTTAAGTTCTTTCATATTTATGGTTTAACATCTTGCTATTCGGGTACTTATCAAACAAATGAGCACTTCAAACTTCGCTGATGTTTGTTTCAGGTCCTCACCATCTTGGCATGACTACTGGATACGATTAGATCCATTTTCCCTCACAAGGTTCTCATCCTAACCTAGTTATTTTAATTAAAAATTCATCTTTTCATGGATTGTATGGTTTTCAAGAGAATTGTTTTGAATTTCATGAACCAAATTATGATTTCCTCGAAGCATATTACTTAGAAAGCCCATTTGATAATAAAAATCTTCATTATTTTCTCATGCTTGCTAAGAAGGATGGCACAAATGAAGGAGCATTCACAAGAATCTTTCGAGGTTTTTCTATTTATAATCTTCATCGAAAAGGCAAGATCACAAGTTGGGTAGAAGTAGTGAATATGACACATATTTCTACTAATATGCAAGACCTTGAAATCATTGTGAAAATTATTCCAGTTCTTATATTTTATGTTGCACATTTCTTTATATAAGTTTTAATCTATCGTATCTTTGTGTATGCAGGTCGGTAGAAGCTACAATGGCTACATTGGAAATTTCATTATACATGACCTTGATCTTCTAGCTAGTTAGGTTAAGAGTAGGTCTAGTTGCATATTAGTTTCCCTTACACATGCATCTTGCACTCAATTTCTGTAGCCTTTTGTTGTTTTCTGGTTTTTTTCTCGTTTTTTTTTGTTTAGCTTTATTTTCTTTGTCCTATTGATTTTGTTTCCTTATTTTATCTTGTCTTTTCCTTTGGGTTTTTGCACAAAAGATGATTCGTTGGCTCAAAATACAATGTGGAAAAACTTGAAAATGGAAATTGATGACGAATGATGCTTGGATTATCTATTATCATCTTCTCTATATTGGGTTTACATAACTTTAGAGTCAATTATGTCTGGATGAAAAATATGATTCGTTCCAGACATAAATCCTTTTTTCGAATGACGAAGCTTGTATCTTCATTCCTGACTCATTCCTGCATTGAATAATGTTTTTACATGTCAACCCAAATGAGTAGAGAAGGGAAAGGACAAAAACTTTAAACTAACATATAAATTTGGTTATCTTTTAAATCCCTTAAAACAAGGAACCAACCTCTTCTTCTCTTAATAAGTTGGTATCCCTCTTTCACCGTCAAAATAAATAAGTGCCTTTTCACATTCTATTAGTAACTAAATAAAAGGTGAAGAAGAGAAAGGTGTCATGCGCAGAGGGGTGTAGTAAGTAACTTCGTTGGGGTATTGTTCAGGATCACTGGCAGCGAAGCAATACTTATGGTTCCTTGAGATGACTCTGCCGGGGTATTGTTCAAGCTCACTAGCAGTGGAGCGACACCAGGGAATTTTATTTAAAATATTCTTATACTTATTATCCTTCTCCCCTATCGAAATAATTGAGGTATGAATAGTCTTATGTTGATGTGTTTGAAGCTGAGCAAGGAAAAGATGATACTGTATCTTTAACTAGGATAAGTGGTGATGTTGGGGAAATCTACATGGTGAATCCTAAAACATTTATAACTTGAACTTAAGGATAAAACCCAAACAGATAAGTTGGAGTTATACCAATGTGTCGCCAAGTGTTCTCGCTACGAGAAACACCCTCCAAAATTTTTCCTACACTTGAATTTTGGGGCCTAGTATGTATATTTCAGTTGGTCATTCCGTAGCTACATATTGGCTAATTGATTCTTTGATTGTAAGGGTCGAAGTCACCTGCTCACACATGCTCATGTATGTAATGCATTCATGAACAAGTTCCTTCACAAAAGCTTGAAAAGGAATGACACATTCCATCAAGACAATGCCTATGAAATTTTCAACCCATTTCGATAGTTAGAGCACATTGTCGTTGACAATATCTCACTTATGGTTATGTTTATACTTCTATTTCAGTGAGTTTTCAAATTGTGGATTTTGCGCACCTTCACTTTCACGAATTTAATTTTCATGTTTACATCTATCACTTTTTCTTGTTTTCACCGGAACAAGTGGCATTTTCATGTTATATTTTCTTTGGAGTGTATTTTATTCACCGTTGCTCGTATATCGCAAGTATCTTTCACACTTTTCTCTTCATATTACAAGTGTCGTCTTTTAGCATGTTTAGTATCACATACTATACAAAAGTTAGTTTTGGTTGTTTCAAGTGGTAATATTTGTGTTAATGAGTTTTCCTTATCATGTAAACTTGTATTGAACTCATTTATAGTGTCTCAAGCATTATCGCACAAGTTTCATCACTATCGTCACAAAGTGTATCTTTATTGTCGCACTTGGAGTGAGCTATCACAATGTTGCTGCATTAAGAAAAGTATGTTTTTCATGCGTTTTGAGTGTTTTTTTGTCGTGTTGCAAGTGAAGTGTGTGATCATGTTTAATTCCTTCTTTTTTCCAACTTCCTCTCAATTATCCAACACTTAGTCAAAACTGAGAAAACTCCTCAACTAGGCCACTAAGCCTCATCTAGCCTTCCTAAACTGTGCATTGCATAGTCTCAGTCCTCAAGCAACACCCTTGCCTCTTGGAATTGTGTAGTATGCAGTATCTGCCTCCCAAAACTATGCACTACGCAATCACAGTGCTCAAGCCTATCCCCTCAACTCCATAACTGCATTGTTTTCTTCTCCAACCAGTCCTTCACTGCACATTTCATAGTCTCAGTTCTTAAACCTCAACCTTCAACTCATGAACTGCGTAACTACGCAATCACTTGGATTCCTTTCCTTCCAAAACTGTGTAGTGAGAAAACTGAGTGCTTAAGCCCTCATCTTGCCTCCTTGAGTTCCCGAATTGTGCAATTGATGAACCTATCCCAACCTTAATTATGCATTAGGCAGTCTCAAGGCTCAATTTAGGATCTTGACTGCCTGAGTCCCTCAACTGTGCAGTTCCTTAAGTTTTTCCTTCCAGAACCATGCATTAGGAAACATTAAGCCTCAAGCCCCAACCTTTAGCTCTTGATCCCCTCAACTGCACA
The DNA here is from genome assembly GCA_034641835.2 of Pinus albicaulis. Taxonomy (NCBI): domain Eukaryota; kingdom Viridiplantae; phylum Streptophyta; class Pinopsida; order Pinales; family Pinaceae; genus Pinus; species Pinus albicaulis. Next base: position 1,091,460,365 of record CM076579.1, on the reverse strand, counting down.
ATCCCTTAACCATGACCATCCTAAAATGTGAATTACATAGTCTCAAGATTCTGTCTTGGACCTTGGCCTCTAGAAATGTGCAATCACTAAGTCAATCACTCAACTAGTCACCAATTCCATCCATAACAAGTGATTTCATGAAACATGTTAGGTTATGGGTTTATCGAACTGACGTCGGTTTGTCATGAGTGGTTTTCAGTTGCAAGTATTCTATCATGTCATGACAGGATGATGATGAAGGAGATGGAGAAGTCGACCATGATATAATACATCTTTGAAGCTGCAAGGGAAAGCTGATCAATCAAGAGGAGACAAAGGGACATCATATTGTGATAGCAGTTAAAGTCCAATATCACATTGAAGACTCCTTATCTTTAATCCATGAGGAGGAGGAACAATAAGAGCATGTTCCATCTATTAAGAAGTCAAGAAAAAGACAGTGGAAAAGAGTGACTTGACATGACCATTTCATCTTGAAGTCCTCTTCATTAGTTTCATGTCATGCCATGTCTTGGGTCATCATGTGCCACATAATTTTTTCGATTATGTAAATTCAATATCAGAGAAATTTAATGTAAAGTGGAATTCCAAGAGTCATCCGTGTAATGTGAAAAGTCATGTAGGAAGTCAAAGAGTCATGTAGAAGTCAAATAGTCATGGGGGTAGTCCAAGAGTCACAAGGGAGGTGAATGGTCACCTCATATGTTATATATACACCCTCATTGTACAAGAAAATGATTTTTCACCTTGGCTCCTCCTGTCAGGCACTGGAGAGGAAGATAGTTGTTTTTGAGGAGCGAGTGATTGCTCTAATGCTCCACTATTGGGGCTAGTGGTGTTCACTGTCTTGATGTATCTTGGAAATTCTACTTCATTCATAAGCTTGTTGAGCTAGCACACTTTCATGCATATGGTGTGAAACTGTAATACTATTCTTTGAATGTTTGTGATGTATGTTGTTTTCATCTGTACTAAGGAAATTGAACTATTTTGGTGGCTTTTGTACTTATCTTTCTGAAGGTGTGTTGTATTTTATTTAACAATCGTTGCTTCCATGCAAACTATTTTTTTGTTTGATCAATGATTCATTCATATGTATATGCTCATGTGTCTTTTCTAGATTATTACTATTACTTGTCTCTAAAGAGCCCACTTTTCTCTTCCCTTTCAATAAAAATACCTTTATACTTTCCGTAGTTGAACATTTCAAAAGGCATACTCGTTGATTTGAAAATAACTGTGCATTACTCTCTTATTGAGTTGTGTGGCCAAGACAAATCTAAAAGAATACATGGTAGCTGGGACGATACTATAGATGGGGCTCCTAATCAAAATGGTGTGAGGTCTAATTGGGACTTCACATCAAGGAGACCCCATGAACGTTGGCATCTCAAGCATCGTCAACAACCACTTCCTTTTCTAATCTTATGTTAGCACAAATTTTTTTGATTTTTCAAAACATAATTCTTCCTACATTCTAGACTACAACACTAGTCTACTCACTCTTCCAGCTCTATCATACCCTTATTAATCCTAAAACAATTAGATAAGTGGGGAAAGTGACAATAAAGCTATAAATGCAATGTAAACTATTTTTTGGAGACATTAGTGAATAAATTAAACTGGCCTACTTATATGTGATTATAGCCTTGAAAATTGACGTTGTAGTATGGAAAGAACATAAAGAAATTTTAGGTTTAAAGCATAGGTCTAAACAAAATCCTATGCATTAGATCTATAGCAGAGAGAATCCAATGAAATAAAATAAGATGCAAAGATTGCAGAGTGCTTCATTAAGGTTTCTTAGATAAAAGTCATAGATATCTCAGATGTTCACACATCATTGATAAATTTGTTAATGAAAGAATCCAACAAATTTATTACACGGGTCTTAAAAGAATAATAACACAAATGCAAAGTTATTAAGAAACACCTCTTTGGCTACCCACTTTTAAGCTTTGACAAGCAGGATGAAATGGCTTGCTATTACAACATTCGTTGTTACAACATTTGTTATGGCATCTATTGTTACATCATTTTCTTCTCAATTTGTTGTTACCGATGTTTGTGCCTCTCAATTTGTTTTCTTGATCCCCCAAGTGATGGTGTAATGTTGGGTGGAAGAAACACCTCTTTGGCTACTTACTTTCAAGCTTTGAAAATCAAGATGAAATGGATTTCTACCCCTTTAATTGTTACATCCATTGTTACAAAATCCATTTTTACAACATCTGTTGTTACAACATCTGTTGTTATAACATCCGCTATAATGGTCACTATTTCAGTAGTTTCAATAATAGAAGTTGTTATAGCATCAAATTTTAAATAGTTTCAACATTTTCAATAGTAATGAGTGTTACAACATCAGTTGTTACAACATTTTCAACATATTTAACATTGACATGTTGTTATGGATTTTGTTGTTACAACAACCATTGTTACAACATATGCTTCTCAATTTGTTTTCTTGATCCCCCATTTTGTATCTTTGTAGACAATCCACGGCTAAAGTACTAAGCCAAAGCATCAATGTGAGGATTTGAGAGTAATTGAGAGGAATTTATAATGCTAAACATTCAACCTAAACATTTAATCATCTAATAATAAGATATACATATAGATGTGCCTCTATAGTCAACAAAAATATATCCAAGTACAACATAGAAGCAACAATCTAAAGATTTATTAGTAGTAAATTAAAAAAAAATCGAATTCTAACTCAGTAGTGAACATAACTTTGCATAGGGACGTGAGGGAGATTGATACTCAATATATCCCTTCCCAATGTCCTATACTATTCTCAAATATACACAGAAAAAAATTATGAGATTATAAGAACTCAGAAGTACACAATTATTTTCATGAACAAAAACGAAAAGCCTTTGATTATATCCAAGTTGAAATTATTACAACAATATTACAAAAATTTACTCCAGGTATCAACCCCTTCTTATTCAAAAATAATGTATATATAGAGTGCTTCACAAAATATCTTAACTCTTAAAATATTTACATTGAAAGTATTCTTTTGTTTTAAGGAACGATTATATTTCTATTAAACAATTTGGATTCTGGCCAGAACCATTACATTCAGAAGTAACAACAGTTCAACATCCCTCCAAAAATGCTCTGACTAGAGATAGTGATATTTCCAAGTTTTCTTCTCTAGATTTTCTACATCATTTTCCTTATATGCTAACTAGTCAATTTATTCTGACTAGTGTTGTCTGATTTCTTCAATATCAACAAATTCTTCTTTCTCCTGTTGGTTTTTTCCTCAGGTTCATGTTGTTCAACCTCTTATTGGATCTCCATTTGTACTATGGACTTCGAAGGGGGGTATCATTGCTCCCCGCGCACTGGTTCATTGTCACCTTCCTCCCTGATGCCAAATAATTCCTTCAGAACTGACACAACTGCAATCTCCACCTTCCCTTTGGAATTATCCACCTTTCGGTCAAGATTCACTATCATTGACATGATGACCTCCGTTTCCACCTGAACATTCTCCATGTATTTCCTCAAGCCTTCCAATTGACCTGAAACGAGCGTAAAGTGAGACCAGACTTCAGATATAATTTTCCATCCAATACACGAAATCATTTCCTCACTTCGTGCATGAATGCATCGAAGGAATTCTCATAAGAGTCTTCGATGCCATTTCCAAATAGATAAGGCATTTATTTGGCACAATGAGGATGTGAGGAAATCCAAAATGCATATTCTCTCCATAACCATGTTCTTATAGCCAAATTAGCTCCAGATTGATGACCTGAGAGGTCCCTCCATTAATAAGTATCTTCAGTAGTGCACTCCTTGCAACCAAATTAAGTTTCCTTACTTCTTGCTTCGAGATGAATTCCTGCATGATCAACCTGAGTGGATCCTCCTCGAGATCAAAGAACACAATCCCTTCACTGCATCTTTCCCTTAAATCTAGGCTTACGAACTCCCAATTGTCCTTAATCATGTCTTGATTCCTCTTATATATCCATCACGATATTGATGGATGCAACTTATCGCCAAGACTTCTACTGAAGAATAGATGTTCCAAGGAGTAAATTAGGTAATTAATCATCCTCTCGGACAATTCACCCTTCTCCATATTCTTCCATCCTTTCCAATTTACAAATGTTCATGGGATGTGACATTTGGAAGAAGCATTCATGTCATCCCTAAGTTCACCTTGCTCCATGATGGAAACTCAATTAGCTTGTTCATCCACCAAAATATTATTTTCCATTTTAATAGGATAAAAATATATGTTTTTAAACTTGTCCAACATAAATATATTCTTTTCATAATTGGGTGATGTTTATTATCGAAAACCGGGAATGTCCTTTTTTATTGGGGGAGGTAGGCGGTAAGTGGTAATAAGTGAGGTGGGGGGGGGGGGGGGGGGAGAGGGGGTTGGGGGAAAATTAATATGTCATTGCCACACCACAAAAGTTGTTTTGGAAAAATGATTTCCCCCCACCCCCTCCTCTGACCTTTGTTAAATGTTGAGCAAGTGGGGGGGGGTCTATACAACAAGATTCGTTGATCATCAAAGCATTAATCACCGCCATTATAAAATGCACGATAGTTACTGTGCGACAATTTCACATTTTTTTTATTGGAATTAAAAAACAATTTATATCAGCATTATATATTTGTGTGCAAACTATTACAAAGTGCAATAAAAAAAAATTCTTTTAAATTTTCAATGTAACAAGAAAATGTTACAACACCCCATGAGTTTTTGCAGTGTTGGGTGGAAAAAAAACCTCTTTTTCTGCCCACTTTCAAGCTTTGACAAGCAATATTAAATGTCTTTCTACCCCCTCAATGGTTACAACATCTATTGTTACAACATACATTGTTACAACATCTGTTGTTACAACATTCGTTGTTACAAAACTGCTCTTACAAGATCCACTGTAATGATCACTATTTCAGTAGTTTCAATAGTAGAAGTTGTTATAGCATCAATTTTTACAACAGTTTCAACATTTTCAATAGTAGCAAGTGTTACACCAACAATTGCTCAACATTTTCGTAAATTTTAACATTGACATGTTGTTATTGGTTCTGTTGTTACAACATTTGTTGTTTTAAGATTCGTTGTTACAGCATATGTTTTCCAATCCATTGTTAACTATGGTTTTTCTTCTCAATTTTTTTTCTTGATCCCCCAAGTGTTGTAGTATTTGGTGGTAGAAACACCTCTTTGGTTGCCCACTTTCAAGATCTGATAAGCAATATAAAATGGCTTGTTGTTACAACATTTTCTTCTCAATCTGTTGTTACCTATATTTGTGCTTCTCAATTTGTTTGCTTGATCCCACAAGTGCTGGTGTAGTGTTGGTTGGTAGAAACACATATTTGGCTACCCACTCTCAAGCTTTGACAAGCAAGATGAAAATTTATTGAGATGAAGTATTTTGTGTATATGATTAGTGAATGAGTAAATGGATGAGTGTTATATGTTAATGAATAATTGCTATATGTTTCTTAATGTACATGACCTTGTTTCATATTATGTAAACATATTTTTTATGATAAAATTTATTGAGATGAAATATTTTGTGGATCTACGAATGAATGTTCGTTATTAATTTTTTATGTATCTTAATGTCTTGCTTTCAACTATTTCCAATATAGTATATTGTTTTGGTACTAGGGAGTTGAGATTGATGTGGGGGGGGAGGGGCCATGAGAGCTTCCACCTTCACGCAGTTGACCATGTTCAGTAGATAACAAATTAGGATTTGGACAATCTTGGAGCAAAAAACCCTCAATCCAACAAAGAAACAACAAATTCAATGTTGAATTCACTACTACTTCATCAAGTAGGGGGGAGGTAATCTCCAAGATTAAACTACTCCAATAAGTTATTCTCAAAACCGAGAGGATCTTATTCAGGTATTCATGCACTCAAGTCCTTTTAATTATTGTTTATACATGCTATTAAATTTAATATTTGGTCAAAATTAATATAAGTTTGCCTCATTGCTCTGATGAATATGTGTAGAACAACTAGTACCAATTTTGGATGTTTAAGTGGAATAACTATCAGAAGAAAATAGCTCAAAATCGTAACATTAGATTTAGCATTCAAGGTAATTTAATTTCAAGTTTATGCCTTTTTTCTTTTTCATATTTCACTACACTACTTACCGTATTTTTAGTCATATGAGTGGTAGATATTTGTACTAACTTGAAATTTCTTCTATATTTTAAAGGGAGTTGTTGTGAAACATAGTACTTCCAACTTACAAAGTTCATCAGACTGGCAAGAACATACTTCCACGGATGGAAGAAGGTATGAGGAACGATAATTCAAAGGTGTATTATTATTTTTTAATTGTCGTGACTATGTAGTCAGAAGATGGAATGGGGTTGATATCATGAGTAGCAAGATGAGGTGTATAAATTATACAAAAAACATGTATATCTTGGATTCACCCGATCTAACAATGTACTAAAGTTAAATAATGAATCTCCAATACAAATATTTTGAGGAATTAAAAACACAATTTCTAATCACATGAACTTGAAGAAAGATCAATCGCACACAACACAGATAATTTACCTGGGAAATATTACAGCTAAAAACCCCACTATCTTCTATTGTATATTATAGCATGGATCATAAAACAATTACATACAAAACTCTTCCCACAAGAGCCCTCGGTACATTATCTAATTGTCTCACACAGTTATGAAAAAATTGGCAAATCCCTTAGCCAATTTACTGCCTCCAAACAACTTACCGTCACTGCACAATCCCTGCTGAATGAAATCCCTGAATTGATGCAATCTTGCTTGCCTTGACTGTGCAAGTATCATGGGAACATCCAATGAGTGTTTACTTGCATTTGTGCAAGCGTATAATGTCACAACTGATATTCAATTTTCATTTCACCTAGAACTCAACTGGGTCTCCACTGGAACCGACATGCATGAAGCTAATAATAGTAAATACTCAGTTCCATGTGAGATCACTGCATGTGAATTAATTAATATTTACTTCACTAGATCTATCACTAGTGTATCTTCAGTTACAACTAGCACAACTGAGTTTAATTCACTTAACTGAGTTAAACTATTTACAACTTGCACAAAATCATGCACCACTTCACTACGAACTCTATTGCAACTAGAATTACTCAGCATGTCCCACCAACCAACCTCTAACTGTAAATTCACTAGCTAACTGAATTTTCCACTTCAGTTAACTATTTCAAGTCCACATTGAGAATATATTACAGTTTAATGCCCATCTAAATTAAGGGATAATAAAAATAGAAATGCACCAAAAAATAGCCCTATTGGCCTCACCCTAGTGTAGGTGCTTAATGCAACCATGTTCTTAATGCACTAGTGTGGGTGTTGAATCTCAAAAATCCCTCTCAACAAGAAAGGGATTATTCTTCACCTCGATCCTGTCTCTATGGTATTCAAATTTGATCCTAGTGAGCACCTTTGTCAGAATATCTGCATCTTGATCTTTCATGGGAATGTACTGAACCCACATGATCCTCCTCTGTACACAATCTCTAATATGATGTTATCGGATATCTATATTCTTGGACCTATCATGAAACAAAAGATTAAACGAGAGTTTAATGCAACTGTGATTATCACAATGAATCACTATCAGATCCATCTAAGAACCTAAAAAACCAACCAAGATCTTTCTCATCCAGATAGCCTCACATGCAGCTTGACTTTCTGCCATGTATTCCACTTCCGCTGAACTAAGTACCATGGATAACTGCTTCCTATTATACCAAGAAACAGTTGTAGACCCGATACTAAATATCCCTCCTGATGTGCTTTTTATATCCGATGGACTTCCAACCCAATCTACATTCGTGAAGCCATGAAACTTCACTCCATCCTTCTGTCTGTACCATATACCATACTCTGATGTGCCCCTCAGGCATCTCAGGACATGCTTCTTCGCCTTCCAAAATAGCTTGGTAGGCTTAACCATAGCTTGAATCAACTAGTTAACTGCATAGCAAATGTCCAGTCTCATGTTCACTAGATACATTAGTGAACCCACTAACTGTCGATAGACAGTAGCATCCACTACCTCTCCAGAAGTAGCATCCTCTTTCCTCCAGTTTCCTGGAAGAGGAGTATCCATGGGTATATAGCTCTCGATGTTAAACTTACCCAGTATCTCCTTTGCATACATTCCTTGAGACACAAAAATTTCACCATCCTACTACCATATTTCCAATCCAAGGAAATAATGAAGGAGGCCCATATCCTTCATTTTGAACTCCCTTGCAAGATCCTCCTTGCATGAGTGTATCAGCTACTCATCACCAGTCAAAATTAAATCATCAACATAAATAAAAATGATCAATAGCTTACCCTCAACCACAATCTGGTACAGGTTTTCATCTGCTTCACTTTTGGTGAAGCCCAGTCCGGTGAAATAACTGTCTATCCGAGTGTACCAAGCACAACATGATTGCTTCAACCCATACAATGCTCTTTTGAGTCTGCACATATGCGACTCGCTATTGAAGATCTCGAAACCTTCAGGATTCTCTATGTAAACCTCTTCCTCAATGATCCCATTGAGAAACAAAGTTTTCACATCCATCTAATGAATGCGCCAACCCATCTTCGCTGAGAGTGCAAGGATGGATCTTATGGAAGAGTACCTTGCAACATGTGCAAAGGTCTCATCTAATCTATCCCCTCGATCTGTGGGAAACCCTGGGCCACAAATCTGGCCTTGTATTTCTCCACACTCCCATCAGTAGGTTGCTTTACAATGTAGATCCATCTCGAACCTACCACTGATTTGTCAACCGGTCTTGGGATAATTTCCCATGCACTGTTTTTTACAATAGAGTCATACTCCTCCACCATTGCATCACCACAAGTAGGTTGCTACACTTCTTCCTGAAAGGAAGATGGTTCAGTCACAATACATTTTCTCATGAGAGCCATGTATCCAGTAAATCAGTCAGGATACTGTCTTTGTCTGGGCTGTGAAGTAGGGGCTCCTACATTCTATGCCGCATCAAGTCTCAGCCTATCAGCTTCCATGGTGTGCCTTCTACTATTTCTGATGGATGGCTCTGTATGAGTGATTTCCACCACTCCATGAACCTCCTCATGTGGTTTATCCACATCTTGAGACTCATATTTTGGAACCATCAGTTCCTCCTCTACATGCAAGTCTAGCTCCCTCTCAAGGGACAATATCATGGCTTTCCCCTCATCAAATTTTATATCCCGTCGCACCAAAATTGTTCTGTTTTTTGTACAATACATGATAATTATGGGTGTTTCTATGTACCCCACAAAAATCCCAACTTCAACAGTCAGTTTCAGCTTCTTCTTGGCATCCTTGGTCACATGCACATAAAATATGAGCCAAAAATCTTAGTGTGTTAAACATCAGGTTTCTTACCAGTGAAAGCCTCTTCAGGTGTACTCATGCCAAGTACTTTATGAGGATAACGGTTTTGAACATAAATCGCAGAGTTGCATGATTCCGCCCACAAATGCATTGGTAAGCCCTGATCATTCAACATCACTCATGTTTCACCCATGGTCATTCTGTTATTCCTCTCTATGACCCCATTTTGCTGTGGGTTATGAGGTGCTATGAGTTCTCTTCAAACTCCTTATTTGCTACAGAAGTTCTTGAATTAGCTAGAGATGTGTTCTCCACCATTATTGCTCCTAAGAGCCTTCACTTGCTTCCTCGACTCATTCTCCACCAATGCCTTAAACTCACAGAACTTAGAGAATGTTTGATCTTTCTTCTGCATGAAGAAGATCCAACATTTACGAGAAAATTCATCAATAGAGATTACATAGTACTTATGTTTTGTTGTTGAAGCAATCGAGAATCGTCCACACACATCTATGTTGACTCTCTCAAGGATCCTCGAAGCTCGGTTCTCCTTCTCATGAAAGGTGGACTTTACATACTTTTCCCATGGTGCAACCCTTGCACTGATCTAACTGAGCAAGTGTTCCCATTGTAATTCCAGTAGATATTTGCTGAATGATTTTCAAGGCTCCATGATGAATATGGCCCAATCTCCTGTGCCATAATTCACCCTCATCCCAACTCACCACTTTTTCTACCTTTCCCATCATGGAAGCACATCCATCTACCTCCATCTTGTAGATATTATTAACTTGAATCCCTATCCTCTTGGATCGATCTGTTGTTTTATGTCGTAGGAAAGCTTTTCCATCACTAAAAATAACGTCATAGCCTCTGTCCTCCAACATTGCGACTGAGACCAAATTTTTCTTCAGACCTAGTACATGCATTACACCTTTTAATTGAAATAGTTTACTTGAATCCCTCTGAAAGGTAATGGTACCAATCCCGGTAGCATTTTACCGTCCATCATCGCCCATCTCAATATGCATCTGGAGATCTTTCTCCTCCAAGTCACTTAAAACTTCCTTATCTCCCGTCATGTGAAAGGAAGCGCCACTATCCAAGTACCACACTGATCCCAATGCACTTGACACTATGCATGCAATCAAGGAGAATTCAAGCTCAAATTGTGAGGCAAGGGCCTCACCAGTTGCAGATCAAACAACCTTCTTTTTATTCTTCTTTTGTGGATAGTTAGTAGAAAAATGCCCATGTTCGTGACAGTGAAAACACTTCACCTTGGACATGTCCTTCTTCTTTCCTTTAGACTTGGATTTAGAATGGAATTTCTTCCCCTTCCCCTTATTCGTCTTGGTAGCCAAAGAACAATCCTCTTCATCATCATTCTTTGATGAAGAGCAATCTCTGGTGTTCATTCTGAACTCCTCCTACACCAAATCCAATCATAGTCATTCCTAATTTGGCAAATTTTCCCGTCTCTTGACTGAGTCTTCATAACTGTGCCAACTCTTAGGAAGTCCTAGGAGAGACAAATCACCAAATCATCATGAGTTATTGTTATTCCCACACTCCCTAATTCATCCCGACATTGGAAAAACTTCGTGAGATACTTTGGAATGGTGTCACCCTTTTCCATCTTGATCTTCTTGAGTTTATATTTGAGCACCAATTTCCTATGATTTCTTTTGCTTTGGAATAGATCCGTTAAAGCCTTCCACATAGCATATGGTGTGGCTTTCCCATGGAGTCTTGAGACAATGTGGTCTCGTACTCCCTCCAACAGGATCCTCCTCACCTTTGCCAATTTCTTTTTCCATGCATCAAGATTGGTAGCATCTACAACATCTGGCTTAGGAATATCTTTTTCAATGAATTCCTTCAAGTCATTGTCTTCGACTACTGCCTCCATCCCGTCCTTCCAAGAAATTTAGTTTGAATTTCCCTTGAGTTCATACTCTAACCTCAAGCCATTGAAACCCATTTCGATCTTGAATCAGTTGTAGCACCAAGAAATTCTTTCCGCGAATTCGAATTCTACTAGTCACAAACTCAACTCCTACTTCACTTCTACAATTTCCTGTGCTCTGATACCATGTAGAAATTATACAACAAGCATGTATGTATACCTTGGATTCACCTGATGTAACAATGTGCTAAAGTTGAATACTAAATTTCTTCTACAAATATTTTGCGGAATTAAAAATACACAATCGCTAATCACATGAACATGAAGAAGTATCAATCACACACAACACAGATAATTTCCGAGGGAAAGATTACAGCTAAAAACCCCACTATATTATATTGTATATTATATCATGGATCATGAAACAATTACATACAAAACTCTTCTCATAAGAGCCCTCAGTACATCAGCTAATTGTCTCACACTGTCATGCAAAAATTTTCAAATCCCTTAGCCAATTTACTACCTCTAGAAAACCTGCCTTCACTGTGCAATCCTTGCTGAATGCAATCCCTGAATTGATGCAATATTGCCTGCCTTGACTGTACAAGTATCATGGGAAATTCCAATGAGTGTTTACTTGCATGTGTTCAAGCTGATAATGCCACGATTGATAGTCAACTTCCCTTTCACCTAGAACGCAACTGGGTCTCCACTAGATCTAACATGCATGCAACTAATAATAGTAAATCCTTAGTTGCATGTGAGATCACTTCATGTGAATTAATTAATATTTAATTCACTAGGTCTCTCAGTAGTGTGTCTTCAATTACAACTAGCACAAGTGAGTTTAAATCACTTAACTGAGTTAAACTATTTACAACTTGCACAAACTCATGCACCACTGCACTTCGAACTCTGTTACAACTAGAATTACTCTGCATGTCCCACCAACCAACCTCTAACTCAAAATTCAATAGCTAACTAAATTTTCCACTTCAGTTAACTCTTTCAAGTCCACATTGAGAATAGATTACAATTTAATGTCCATCTAAATTAAGGGATAATAAAAATAGACATGCACCCAAAAATAGCCCTATGGGCCCCACCCTAGTGTAGGTGCTTAATGAAACCATGTGCTTAATACACTAGTGTGGGTGTTGAATCTTCTTGTTGAATCTCAACATGAGGGACACATGTAGTTGTGATATTGTGTTGTTTCCCATTGCTTACATCTTCAAATTTTATTTATTTTATACCTTCAACATAAATACTACAAGCATTAAAATCATTTAAAATTTTATATTACACAACAAAGAAATTTTGTATCTAATACATTGGAAGCTTTGTGAACTTGATTTCTCTAGGAATAAATTTAATTTGTACATTTGAGTACCTATTAATTCTATATTTTACAATAACTGAATTGAAATGGAAATTTTGAGTGAATTGCAATCTTATGATCTTGTGCAAATATTAATTTAACAAGAATACAAGGGAGTCAATTTGGGATAAGCGTTTAGAATTGATGACACCAATTGAGGTGAGATAATACTAGATTTATGTCATTGTATGCTTGGTTTAGTGATCTTAATATATGATAATTAAGGTAAAAATATGTCGCATTTGTGATATCTAGCACATTTATTTACTGTGATTTATTGTTTGCAAAAAAAAAAACCATTCATGGTTTCACTGACCTTGGTTGGCATTATAAATATATCTTACACCCCTCACCCATTTCAACACCTTCAACTTTCTACATCCATAGGAGAAGAATTATTCATAACTTAGACCTACTCTACCACTGCACTAGATCTCACCTTTGGACAACTATAGTTACCATCACTTGAAGAAATAGAGGAAATAAGGTTACTTTAGACCAAACATAGATAAAATTATTGTTATCTAGCATAAGTAAGATCTATTTAAATGGGAAAGCAATAATAGATGAGTTATCTTGGTGGGCCTAAGGCCATTACTCACACCATTATTGATCTATAATTGACCAGAGGTGAGGCTTAGAAAGCCTCACCTCTCAGTTGGATCTTCCAAAAACTCGACTCTGAAACAAATGAATCACACATAATACACAAGATAAGATAAAAGACTCTTACATTCCATTAGGGGAATTTTGAGGTCTAAAATGGGCCTCCTAAAATTATTATAAAATAATAGTGGAAATAATAAAATAATATTATATTAAATTATCAAATTTTAGAGGGAAAAAAGAAAAAACTAATTTTTCAACTCGTATTTTAAACATATATCCCTATGGGTTTACTCAAATTTCGAGCAGTAACACTCGTTGGATGCAGAATTTGATTCCGCATCCAAGCAGTATCCATGTTGCATACTTTTTATGGACCCTTCTACACAAAAAATGATAAATGCATGCAAACATGTGATTGAAATCTAATTTTTTAATGTATTTCTATTTTTTCGTGTAGCAGGGTCCATCAAAAGTATGAAACATGGGTACTCCTTAGATGCAGAATCAAATTATGCATCCAACGAGTGTTACTGCTCAAAATTTGAGTAAAACCATAGGGATACATGTTTAAACTACAAGTTGAAAAAGTAGTTTTTTATTTTTTCCCTCTAAAATTTGAGGACATTTTTTCATGTATTTCTCATTTTTCGTGTAGCATAATCCATAAAAAGTATGCAACATGGGTACTCCTTGAATGTGGAATTAAATTTTGTTTCCAACGAGTACTCCCGCTCGAAATTTGAGTAAAACCTTAGGGAGATAAGTTGAAAAAGTAGTTTTATTATTTTATTATTTTTTAATCTTTTTACCTTTTTACCCAAAAAATGGTGAATCATCCCCCATGGATGACATCATCATATTGAATGCTATTAGTTCTTATAAAGTTTATTTTAGTTGTACATTTTTCTTAGGAGACCCATTTTAGATCTCAAAAGTTCTCTAATGACTTTTATTATCACGAGGCTCGATAGCATTTTTAAAGATATTAAATATACATATTTAGAACTTGCCTCCTTTGTTGTGAGTTTCCAAACAGGAAAAAGACAAATACATTATTTATATATTACCTTTCTTGATATAAGTTTCCTAGGACTAGATGTTTACTTCCTCATTAGATTAGGCCCCAAGGAGTGACTTTCTCTGATGCCAATTGATCTACAATTCATCGGAGGTGAGGATTAGAGAGCCTCACCTCTTAGTTGGATCTTACAAAATTTGCTCATAATTAATGAATTAAACAAAATCACATAGATAAGATAAAAGACTCTAACATCCACTTATATTATCACGAGGCTTGATAGAATTTTTAAAGAGATCACAAATACATATTCATAATTTTCCTCCTTTGTTGTGAGTTTCCAAACAGGAAAAAGCTAAATACATTATTTAGATATTTCCTTTCTTCATATAAGTTTCCTAGGACTAGATTTTTCCTTCCTCACTAGCTGTTACCATTATGAGCAAGGCAATCTGACATCCAAACTTTCCTAAGCTCCCTTAGTTCAAAGGTATTCTTATGGATTATCATATAAATCCAACTACACCACTTGTCACACTTGCATTAATACCTAGACTTGCCTTCTCCCTATAACACTTAATTATGGATGGTGGTAAGGACAAAAGGGAAAATCCCATGTCATCATCAGTCAACTGTTACTTTTTGTGCATTGAATAATTTTTAGAAGTATATGAAAAACGTACATAATTTTTTTTTAACAAATCTATCCATGAGGCACAATTCTTTTTTATGCATGTACATAATATTGCTAGTTTGAAGAAGTACATAGCTATGTTTACATTGATTCTTTCAAAAACCATTCCATTTGGAGGTGATATTTCAGACATAAATTGCATCCATGTGGTGGATATAACATGTTTGGATGAGAATAAAAAGGACGTTTATGACTTGAGGTTTATTTCTAATACATATTGATGACACTAGATCTATATCTAAGGTTTTGACTTCACAATGCTTAAAAAATGTATTTTAAGGAAAACATTTAAGAAATAAAATTCTAGAGGTCTGCCCCTTAGCTTAAGCTCAAGAGGGATAGCACCATAGGGCACCTTACTAAGCCATTGATGTTGACACTGAGTATCAAAGTTTATCCAGAGCTATGAAGGACCTATAAGACAGAGAAATGATTGAAATAACCAGTTGAAGGAAATTATGGTCGGTTGAGACTCGCTCTTACGATGGTCATAAATGTCCCCATTTTTTTCATTTCTTAAGGAAAATTCAATATCCCTTAGTCGAGCCATGGAAGAGATTGAAGGCAAACAAAACCTTGCACCACTCCAAACCCTAGTTGTGGAGACTCTTCATTGGCATGACCTGATTTTTCCTTTAATGCAATTAGATGAGGAAGTGACGATGTGGCCTAGAGGTATATATATATATATATATATATATATATATATATATATATATATATATATATATATATATATATATATATATATATATAAACATATAAACATATAAACATGTAGGGAAATAAATCTAATTCTGAGGCCCTTATGACAAGTTAGGAAGTCAAGTAGAGTTCAGAGGAAAAAAAAATTATGTTTTACACCATTCCTCTAACAATATGAGGGGTTGGGTGATGTTACACATATGTTTTTACAACATCTTCTTCTCAATCTTTTGTTACCAACATTTGTGCTTCTGAAATGTTTTTCTTGATCTCCCAATTTTTGGTGCAGTGTTGAGTGGTAGAAACGCCTCTTTAGTTGCCCACTTTCAAGTTTTGAAAAGCAAAATGAAATTTCTTTCTAACCCCCTCAATTGTTACAACATCTATTGTTACGACATCCATTGTTACAACATCCGTTGTAATGGTCACTGTTTTATTATTTTCAATAGTAGCATTTGTTATAACATCACCTTTTACAACAATTTAAACTTTGTCCACAGTAATGGGTGTTACATCATCTATAGCTATAACATTTTCTGCATATTTATCATTGACATGTTGTTATGGAATCTGTTCTTACAACATCTTATGGTACATCAAATTATTCTCAATCTATTGTTACCTATGTTTGTGATTCTTTGTTTTCTTGATCCCCAAGTGCTGGTATAGTTTTGGGTGGCAAAAACACCTCTTTGGTTTCCCACTTTCAAGCTTTAAAAAACAAGATGGAATTGATTATTGTTACAACATATGTTATGACATCTTTTGTTACAACATTTGTTGTTACAACATCTACTTCTCAATCTGTTTTTGCCTAGCGATTTATGCTTCTCAATTTTTTGTCTTGATCCCCCAAGTGCTAGTGGAGTGTTGGATGGTAGAAAAACTCTTTGGATGCCCACTTTCAAGCTTTCACAACCAAGATGAAATGGTTTTCTACCCCCTCAATTTTTACAACATTTGTTGTTACATCTGTTTTTACAGCATATGTTGTTACAACATCCACTCCAATGGTCACTATTTCATTAGATTCAATAGTAGTATTTGTTATAGAATTAATGTTTATAGAAGTTTGGACATTTTCAACAGTAATGGGTATACAAAATTCTCAACAGATTTAAGATTGACATGTTGTTATCAATTGTTACAACATATTATTCTCAATCCATTTTTAAATATGTTTTTTCTTCTCAATCCGTTTTCTTGATCCCCCAAATTTTGGTGTAGTGTTTTGTGGCAGAGACACCTCTTTGGCTGCCCACTTTCAAGCTCTGACAAGCAAGATGAAACAACTTGTTGTTACAACATCCGTTGTTACAAAATATTAGTTTTAAACTTATTTGAAATTTTATTATCATATGTGAACTTTGATATGATGTAATATGATTATTATTTCATTTCATATGTTTTAATATTAGATATATAACAGATAAATTAATTATTGCATGAAATAAATAATAACTTTTAATTCTAAATGTTTTTGTTTTTTCAAAGCAAGGATCTTCCAAAATATCTAAATGATCATCATCACATAGATCCATATCACATTGGATCTGATTTTGAGATGGAAGATGATGTTCATGATGACACATATACAAATGATGACAAGGCCGATCCTAATACAAAATATGATGATGATGATGATGATGATCAAAATGGTGATGATGTTCATGAGGTAGTTGTTGGTAGTAGCTAGTGACATTCATGATCATATAGACTGCATCATGGATCATTTTTGATATATTGTTATGATGTTGATTTTAATTTTTATTATCATATATATCATTTTCATGACCTCCTGTACCATATTGTTGAGCTGTATATTTTTGACATGTATCATTTCGACTTATATCATTTGGAAATCACGTATCATATTAACTTGTGTCACTTTTTCTTACATAATTCATCATTTTTATTTATATCATTTGTACATGATGTATCATTTTGACTTATGTCAACTGTTGGAAATGCATCATTTTCACATGTTGTTTCTTTTAAAAAAAGGAATGGATATATTTCCATCAATCGTACTGTAATCTAACCAGTGCCATTAAATTCAAAAGCATCAAAATTTCCAAAGTCCTCCAAAATTGCTCTGACTAGTATCTTTGGGTATGTAGTAATGTTTTTTCCATATTTACTACATCATTATTCTTGTAATTTCTCTAAAATACCCCATTAATAAGTACATAAATACATAACATAATCTACCTATCTATTACTATGAAATTAACTATCTCGCTCCCTCCACATTGTTCTGGCCTATTTCCTCTATAGCACCCTTATCTTCTTCCTCCTACTGGAATGGTTCTGCTTATCCAAAATTTCAAATTTATCCATGTTCAATTTGATTCTTTATAGAGTTGGTCTTGTATTCCGGTCCTTGCAATGATTCAATTTGATACATTTTTGAATTGTAATGAGAGAATATTCAAAGACATATATGATGATGATCTTGTCAATATTGAATCATCAATTTTTATATGTTGAAAGTGGTTAATGATTTGGATGCATATTTATTGTGTATGGCGGTTTTGATTTACTACTCATGATGGATTTTGTCAAATTCACTTAAATTATAGATATTTAATTTACTTGTTTTAATTAGTAATTATGATGATGTTACAATAATTATCTTGTTATTGTATATATACTCGATGTTGTAGATTCTATTTTGATGGAGATTTAATAAGTATAATGATGTTGTTTATTTGTATGGAATTTTTTTCCCTAAAAATTATTTATAAATGTTATTCTATAAAATATTTCAAATGCATTCAATGGGTGTATAATCATATAACTTATTTAAGAAACATGATATATTTAACTAATTAAATTGAAATAAAACATATTAATTTAATTGTATGCAAAACAATAATCATTGTTTGGAAGAAAGAAAAGAAGAAACGATGGAATCCAAATTGGAAGCCACACTAGAAGCAAAAATAGAAGCAAAATTGGAATCCAAAATAGAAACAAAACTGGATGCATATCCTAGCATTAAACCTGTCTCAATTTGGCATTATACATGAAGTTATTTCCTACGATTGGAAGCGAAAAAAGAAGCAACAATGGAAGTAGAATTGGAAGACACACTAGAAGCAAAAAAGTACCAAAATTGGAAGCCAAATTGGAAGAAAAATTGGAAGCCACACTAGAAGAAAAATTGGAAGAAAAATTAGAAGCCACACTAGAAGAAAAACTGGAAGCAAAATTGAAAGCCACAGTGGAAGAAAATTTGGAAGCGAAACTAGAAGTAAAATTGGAAGCCACATTGGAAGAAAAATTGGAAGCCAAAATAGAAGCAAAACTAGAAGAAAAATTGGAAGCCAAACTAGAAGCAAAACTAGAAGAAAAATTGGAAGCCACAATAGAAAAAATGGGAAGAAAAGTTGGAAGCCACACTAGAAGTAAAACGCGAAGCAAAATTGGACATTAAGTTGGAAGCCAAAACAAGAGCCAAATTGGAAGCAAGTCCTAGTGCTATTTTCTGGTGCTAAAATTGCATTATTCTAGGTGTTATTTACGTTCTATTCTTGGTACTCTTTACGATATTATTTCTATTTAAACTTACGACGCAACTCTAGGAAAATTGTGGGGCACTATTTCAAGAACTATTTCGGGTGTTATTTATTGCGCTATCATTTTGGCGA
The DNA here is from genome assembly GCA_034641835.2 of Pinus albicaulis. NCBI lineage: Eukaryota > Viridiplantae > Streptophyta > Pinopsida > Pinales > Pinaceae > Pinus > Pinus albicaulis. Next base: position 1,091,441,020 of record CM076579.1, on the reverse strand, counting down.
TATTTATGGTGTTATTTACGATGTTGTTTCTAGAGAAAATTATGGTTGAAAATATGACTCTAGTACAAGAATACCTGGTAGTGCCCATTTTTGCGCTAAGAAAAGTGTCCAGATCATGAACTCAAAAACACTAAATTTCTGTGCAATTTTAGGCGCTATTTCCCTGTTCTGTTGTAGTGTGGGTTTCTTGTTTGTGATCATGGGTCACATACTATTTATAAACCATGCAATACTACCTATTTATTTTTTCTTTCCATCAATATACATAGTTGTGCCTTTAATTTGATCATTTTCTTTCAATTGTATATAATTTGTGGCCACTCCATATCTTCACATACTTTTGCTATATTAGATTAGTCGTACGCAATCATTGTAGTTGTAACGGGGTCTAACATACTCCATTAATTTATTTAATCCTTTGTATCATACCTTTATCACATCCATGGAAAATATCCCCAAACCATGTAATGATGATGGGGGAATGTGGTATATGCTTTCATTAACAAAAAAATCAGTGATTTTTTCAGGAAAATCCTTGGGTGCCCATTGTTTCACTATATGTTTGTACCTAAAGGGCACATCGATGTCATATATTATCTCATTATCATAATAACATGACCCCCCTTTAGCGAGAAAAAAATCCATGCATCTATGTACTTTTCTTATAATCTTTTCACCTCTACTTGATATTCGCCTGCTAGACGACATAGCAGATGTTTGGTAAATTTCTTATATCCTACCTGGACTTACGACACTTCAGATAGATAGATTTGAAAATTACCTGTTTGGTTAAAAATCCTATAACAATACATAAAATGAGAGAAACTTTTAGTGAGTGTCATAAGGGATGTTGAGAACTCAACATAATCTGACAGCATTTAATGTTCCATTACAAACAAAAAATACCCACATACTTCGATATGTTGAAGAACGTAACTAGGTTCAGTGGAATAAAAGGAAAAGTTTTTGGATATCAAATTTGTTGATATTTTATGACTTTTTAAGGCCACATGGGAATATTAGATGAATCCATTTAAAAGTTTTTATATTTATTTATTTTAATTAGATGATTCCACAATATTCCCTTTAGACTTGTAGGGGCATAAATAATCCTTTTTGAAATCATCGCCACTCGAAGCACTGGGGTATGTGCAATCAATTATGAGCCTTGAATTCTCTATATAAGAACCATGGTGTGTAATTTTTAAGGTAAGATAAAGTAAAAGAATCCCTCATGTCTAACTAAAAATGTAAACAAACTCAAAATATATGGCAACCATTTTTGTTAGTCATTGAAATTGTTTTCACATATGTTGGCAATTTATTCTTCTAGTCTTAAGCCTTGAGGGTTAGCTCAATTGGTTGAGTCCTCATCCCATTATTAAAGCGCATTTTCTATTGAGAGCTCATGGGTTCAATTCTCTCGAAAATATCAGCGTTAGGCTCCATGGTTGAAGTCGTCCCTTCGGGTGAATCTTCCTCAAACAAATATTTTTTGGATGTAGTGATTACCAATCTCTCGAGTCCATGAGCCATATATATATATATATATATATATACTTACTTACTTACTTACTTACTTCTAGCCATTTTTTTCCAATGGGAAACATTGTTTCCCATCTCTATCGGTGAGGAAAATTGATTATATTTTTTCTTTTAAAGTTAGAATACCATTGTTTTGTTTATGTGTATAAATATATAAAAGTGACACCACACAAAGTGATATGTATGACTGAAATTAAAGTTCAAAGAAACTATTAATTGGCTAAGGTTCCCTTGTAGTTTGCCTACATAGCTTCAACTTTGACTTGCTTATGGAAATTGAACCAAACTACAACCACAAACTATAGCCATTTTATTCAAAAAAAAAAATAGTGTACCGTAAGTAAACAAATAGATAATTTTTACTTTTCCCGAGGAGAAAGGAAATGCATATATCTTCATTTTGTTGTTTCGATAAATTTAGTGATTGGATGCAACTTTATGGACTTTAATATTAAGAATTTTGGTTTTATCTTCATTATATAAAATAAATATTTAATTTCTATATTGTTATATATTATTTAAATTAACACTTTAATATTTATATGTTATTCAAATTGCGAATTATGGAGGTGGGGAAATATATTTATAATATGAGGTGGTTAAAACATGAAGAATAAAAAATAAATGATATTGGATTTTATAGAATATTTTTTTCATAGCACTACCTAACAGTATGGCTATGTGCTTTGACCCTACATAAACCACACGTGTAAGAAAAATAACTACTCTATCTAATATGATTATTCAAATTGAATGCTTGAAAGTTGCCCATTGACCTCTATGATGTGACTACGGTTAGTTATATATGTACACCAAATATGGGTATAACTTTGTCTTGTCTTTGTCAGCCAAATATGTGGAGGAAACTAGAATGAATTTTAAGGCACATTTTCTATCCCTGATAGTAGAGAGAAAATCAAATTATATAGTGCAAAAGTATGATTAGTTGGAGGGAACTAAATCCCTATGAAAATTGATACAAGGCATAATCTAATAGTCCTCTCAGGTATGACCCTTCTGGAAAAAAAAATCAAAGATTTTGGCACCTCCATTATCCCTTAATCATTATATCAAGTCCGCAGACCTACTGTAGCAGAGTGAGAGCATAAGGATCATTTTTTTTTTTAATATGAAAGGCTTTTCAAGCAGTTGTAAGGCGGTTTCACTTATTGGTATATGATCGAAGCTCAAAATTGGCATCATAGGGTCTACAAAACCTCTGAAATATATTCACATCTTCACATCTCTGGTATGTATATTCCAGTCATTATAGACCAGTAAATCTGTTAGAGTTTTGCAAGGCATTAAAGGCCTAACTATTTGTCGACCATGATAACTCTAAACCCTTATTAAAGATATAAATTTTGTGTGGTATTAAGTGACATATTTTTAGCCCTAGAAAGGACTCAAGTCCTCTATCAAAAGTTTACAATTCTTTAGTATAGTCCTATGCATAAATTCCTCATTGGAAGAGGCACCAAGATCATTTCTACAACTGTGGATTTATTAGTTCCAATATCAAATTTGTTGAAGGGATATTTTGAATATAAGAAAAAATTACCTAAGTTATGAAGCATAATATCACTTTCAAGTGAAACTCATACCCTACATTTTTACAACATATATATAAATGTCTTCTTTAAACCTGTGCATGAGGTCTGAGCATAATTATCATGTAAGTGAAGGATATAAAAGAAGAAGCTTTGTTCTCCTCTTGTTCTGAGCATAAATAAATTTCAAAAGACTCAATTGGAGCCTCTATTGCCAAATAAAAGGAGTCAAGACTCCTATTATGAATCTGTGAATGAGGGAGACCTAGAACAAAGGCACATTAGGCTTATAATCTCATATAGTACCTTGTACAACCAGAGGAGAAGCATCATTGTTTTTTTGCATATAATATATGGCTCATCACCTTCCTCGGAGTCTTGGACAGTGGCATAAGGAGAAAAAGAGTCTATGCATAAGTTTTGGACACATATATATACATAGTCCAAGCAAATAGTGAGCCGACCTATGGTAAAAATGAAAGGGTGCGCTTATTTTGAATTTTCAGTAATGAATTTATTTTTTTTAAATCATTGTTGAGTGTATCTTTGTAAATGATAGTCATGGGTATCTGTTTTGAAATAGGTATGGTAATAAAATTTTCATGTTGAAAGAAGGACTAACTACATGAGATCTTTTTTATCACACTCATCCTTGGCTGTGGACTTCAGTTTTCGCTTGGGTTGTGTATGGTGGAAAGCTATGCATGTTCAAAGAAACCCTAGTGTCCACATATTCAAACCCACATATCTATAGTAAATTGATAATATTCAAACTTTACGACTCGCCCTTCTACTGCAGAGGTGTTTTGGTTGGTTTCTGAGTGTAAGAGATGAAGAAAAGTTTCTTTGTAATGGCAGGCCAGGAAGGCCAGTATTAAGTTGTTATGTTATGGGAAAAAGGAAGAAAAGGTGAAATTTGATGGCCAACAACAAGGTGGAGGTCAAGAAGGAGATATTTGTTTTTGAGAAAGAAGGACTAGCTACAAGTAGACATCTACAGAATAATGAGGTTTTTTGCACTAGGTGGGGCCCACATAGGCTATTTTTAGGTGTATGTCTATTTTTAGAATGGTGAGCATATTCTAAAATTAGCAGGAGGCTGATTCTAGATGGTTGAGAAAATTCTATCTTTAGATGAGTTTCTATTTTTAGAAGATGGGCTAAGTCTATTTATAGATCGCAAATCTAAAATAGAATGCATGTCGACTATTATTAGCCCTTAATAATAATTAGACAATAAATAGTAACTTATTATCTTGGAGCACTTTATTTAAATGAATAGATGTGGCACATCAGTGGGCTGAAGGAATTACGAAATTCCTAGGGTGGTCGGTGACTCATTCTTGGAGGACTTAGTTATAATTGATTGTGGCAAGTTGTAACAGAGTTGGAAGAGTAGTTATGTGAGTTGTTATTTAGTTTAACTCATTTCAGTGAGTTAAACTCAGTTGTGCTAGTTGTAACTAAACATACACTAGTGATAGATGAGTGAATTAATTATTTAATTAATTCACGAGTAGTGTATTACTTTAAACTGAATAAATACAGCAATTAACTACTTGCATGTCAAATCCAGTGGAGACCCAGTGGAGAGATAGGTGAAAGGGTGAGATGGACTATCAATTGTGACTATAGTGATGCATTAAATGCATCTACACACACATTGGAGATGCTTATGAGGATTGCGTAGTCAAGGCAAGGTAAGGTCTAATTCATTCAAGGATCTTCTTCAACAGGGATTGTGTAGTGGAGACAAGTTGTCAGGAGGCAAGAAATTGCTGCATATATATGCAAATTTTTGCATGACAGTGTGTGACGATTATATATTGTACTTAGAGCTCTATGAGATGAGATTTGTGTGAGATTGTTACATGTTCCATTGATATACATAATATATGACAGTTGGGGTTTTTATCTTTAATATTTCCCGGTAAAAACATCTTGTTATGTGCGATTGATTTTGCTTCATATGTGTTTTGCAATTGGTGATTTAATTTCCTCAAAGAATTAAGTGGAAGGATTATGTATTTAACATAAGATTAATTTCTTAGAGCAGGAGAATCTGGAAATAAATTATTGTGTTTATAAATTTCTACATGGTATCGAAGCTAAAAATATTGCAATAGTGAAGAAGCGCTCAATTTTTTGTTGGTGGAAACAATTCGAAATTGCTGCAAGAATTTCTTGGTGCGAAATTTGAGTATACATTGAAATGGATTTCAATGGGTTGCGGTTGGAGTATGCATTCAAGGGCAGCTCGAACTACATATCTTGGAAGGACAAGATGGAGGTGGTGCTTGAAGATAATGGCTTGAAGAATTTCATCGATAGTGATGTTCCTAAGCCCACTTCGACGAATGCTACAGTACTTGACGCATGGCAAAAGAAAGTAGCAAGGGTGAGGAGGATTCTGTTGGAAGGTGTGAAAGACCATATTGTTTCAAACATTCATGGGAAAGACACTCCATTTTCAATGTGGAAGGATTTTACAGATCTTTTCCAAAGCAACAACGACCATAGGAAATTGGCGCCGAAGGATAAACTCAAAAAAATCAAGATGGAGAAGAACGACACTATTCCAGTATACTTGAAAAAGTTTTTCCAATGCAGGGATGAGCTAGGGAGTGTAGGAGTTAGTGTTGCAGATGATGACTTGGTGATCTTGGCTCTCTTTGGGCTTCTGAAGAGTTGGCACAGTTATCAAGACTCTGTCAATGGACGAGAGAAACTGTCGGATTGGGAGCGACTGTGGTCAGATCTAGTGCAGGAGGATATAAGGCGAACCACCAGGGATGGCTCTTCATCAAAGCTTGATGATGAAGAATATTGTGCTTTGGCTGCCAAGGTGAAGAAGAAGAAGGGGAAGAAATTCCATTCTAGATCTGAGGCCGATGAAGATGGAAAGGAGCACAACATGTCCAAAGTGAAGTGTTTTCACTGTCACAAGTTTGGACATATTGCCACAAATTGTCCACATAAGAGGAAGAACAAGATGGTTGCTGGAGTTGCAGCTGGTGAGGCTGTTGCCTCACAATTTGAGCTTGACTTCTCATTTATCACACGCATGGTGTCTAGTGCATTAGGATCGGGGTGGTACTTTGATAGTGGTGCTTCCTTTCACATGACGGGAGATGAGAAATTGTTCAGTGACTTGGTGGAGAAATATCTCCATATGCATGTTGAGTTGGGTGATGATGGACAATACAGTGCGACCGACATTAGTACCATTACCTTTCAAAGGTCATCAGGTAAACTCTTTCATTTAAAATATGTTATGCATGTTCTTGGTTTGAAGAAAAAATTAATCTCAGTCACAATGTTAGAGGATAGAGGCTATGATGTTGTCTTTAGTGAAGGAAAAATTTTCCTGTGACACAAAGCAATAGGGCAAGCCAAGTAGTTTGGGATTTGAGTTAAGAATATCTATAGACTTGAAGTAGATGGGATATCTATGGAGCTTCCTACTGTTCGAAAGTGCGAGGAAGCCATGCAATTGAAGCTTGAGAGGGAGCAAGATTTGCATGCAGGTAAGAGTGAACCTCAGGATGTGGAGCAGCCTCAAGATGAGGATCATGGAATGGGAGAAACCACTCATGCAGAGAAATTTCATGCCAGATGGGCAGATGGAGTGCATGCGACTATACCACCAGGTGAGATGTGGGGCGACATGCATGAGTAATTGCAAGAAGAGATTTTTGGGTAGGATTCATTAAGATTGTGTGGATCCCATGAATTGAACCTAGCTACGAGGTGCCCACAAAGCAGCATTAGAATGATCAGTTGGATTGATGTTGTCAGATCAAAGTGAAAATGTTGGATATGGGAGTGTGGATCAGATTTGACAGCAAGTGCAGAGTGCATGGGTGTAGAGTTCAAAAATGCAGTGGTTCTTGAAGACATGTGCAGAGCTAAGCAGAAGTCAGAAGACTTTGATGACAGATGCATTAGATTGATTGAGTTGTTTGGAGGCTATCTAGTTTCGGAAGTGTTGCATGCAAGTATTGCAGGGAAGATGCATGGAGTTTCAGGGCGCATGCAAAGAGAGTCCTTTCTTTTTGAGAGGGAGTGTTGAATTTTGCAACAAGAAACAGTGAAAGTGGCACCTGGAAACATCATTCCTTGATCCTAGTGAAAAATAAGCACCTACACTAGGTGGGGCCCACACAAGCTATTTTTAGGTGTATGTCTATTTTTAGAATGATGAACATATTCTAAAATTAGCAGGAGGCTGATTCTAGATGGTTGAGAAAATTCTATCTTTATATGAGTTTCTATTTTTAGAAGATGGACGAAGTCTATTTATAGATTGCAAATCTAAAAATAGAATGCATGTCGATTATTATTAGCCCTTAATAATAATCAGAAAATAAATAGTAACTTATTCTCTTAGAGCACTTTTTCTCAGTGAACAGATGTGGCACATCAGTGGGCTGAAGGAATTATGAAATTCCTAGGGTGGTTGGTGACTCATGCATGGAGGACTTAGTTATAACTGATTGTGGCAAGTTGTAACAGAGTTGGAAGAGTAGTTATGTGAGTTATGTTATTTAGTTTAACTTAGTTCAATGAGTTAAACTCAGTTGTGCTAGTTGTAACTGAACATACACTAGTGATAGATGAGTGAATTAATTATTTAATTAATTCACAAGTAGTGTCTTACGTGCAACTGAATAAATACAATAGTTAACTACTTGCATGTTAGATCCAGTGGAGACCCAGTGGAGAGATAGGTGAAAGGGTGAGATGGACTATCAGTTGTGACTATAGTGATGCATTCAATTTATCTACACACACATTGGAGATTCTTATGAGGATTGCACAGCCAAGGCAAGGTAAGGTCGAATTCATTCAAGGATCTTCTTCAGCAGGGATTGCGTAGTGGATGTAGGTTGTCAGGAGGCAAGAAATTGGTGCATAAATATGCAAATTTCAGTGTGTGACGATTGTATATTGTACTGATAGCTCTATGAGCTGAGATTTGTATGATATTTTTACATGTTCCATTGATATACATAATATATGATAGTTGGGGTTTTTAGCTTTAAGCTTTCCCGGTAAAAACATCTTGTTATGTGCGATTGATTTTGCTTCATATGTGTTTTACAATTGGCGATTTTATTTCCACAAAGAATTAAGTGGAAGGATTCTATATTTAACATAAGATCAATTTGTTAGATCAGGATAATTTGGAAATACATTATTTTGTTTATAAATTTCTACACAGTGCAAATCTCTGCTATTGGCGCGGGTCAAATACTGAGACAAAGCACCGACCTTGAAAACTAGGTTTTTATAGGGATCTTCCAGAAAAGTTGTATAGGGAGATGATTTGGCTGACAAAGTGTGGTTCAACGGTGTGTATTTCATGCTTGGAAAGTACACAAGGGTCACTATATGGGTCCTCCAAGATTAAGGAACAACGAGCACAGGGACAGTGACAAATTGTTTTGTAACAGATGCCCCCTAAAGTATGAAGTCCGAACATGAGTGAGGGGTGAAATGCTTTACGAGTATGTGCGAGGAACCAGCCGCTACCGTCGGGAGACCTGCAAATCAAGAATATATACATATACATAACTGAAATCTATTATGAAAATACATGAATTAAGGTATGGACACAACCATCCGTAAAAGAGATCATGGTATGGTCGCAGCCGTCCATCTGAGAAAGATCACACATAGACTCATGGTATGGTCGCAACCATCCATCTGAAAGAAACATGTATCCAATCATGGATAAATCATATCTCCTCGCAACCTAGACTCTAGAGAATAAAATCTAGGGTCTTGCGCTCTATCACGACTCGATCAAGTACAAATTCAAGAATTTGAATAAATGAGATGAAGTCGAACATGCAGGAAAATCACCTGATTACCAGCCAATGATGAAAGCTATTAATAGGCGTGAGACAGACCACCAATAATGAAAATGGTTCTCAAGGTACTACTAGTACAATCCATGGAATGTGAAAAGTGAACTAAAGTCGAACACCCGTGAAATCACCTGATCAAAGGCCAATGATGTGAACCTGTCGTCGAATGTGAAGAACTTGCCATTAGGACATGCAAGCTCTAAGGTACCAGAAAGGAGTGTCTAGATCAACTTCCAAGATAATGAGTTGGATTCGACAGGAAGCGATCCATCGAAGGAGGCTCATAATGAATCCCACATCATCGACACGAAATAGATAATGGAATATGAGTGTAAGTCAAGGCTGGAACAGAGGATTAGGGAATGTACAAATTGCAGAAGGATTTTCTCTTGAACATATCGGTGACACGACTCTGGAATTTGGCAGCATTTGAATCAGATAGGATCAGAGGTCATGTTGACAAGAATGAGAGGCAAATGGATTTCCCAAACCCATGTAGGAAAAGTGACAGAGTGAAGATATCCAAACCTGACACAAACTGCAGATAAGTGTCATGTTCAAGATTGACATACTGCCGACACAAATAGCGAATAACTTCCACTTTCCCCCACCATTTGTGGTGAGTACCTCTTTATTTTTACACAAGCTTGAAGAGGATAGCATATTCTTGTTTTATAGGTTTTTCCTTCAGACAAATCCATCCTATTACATTTACAATCCTTAGGAAGGAGGAACTCAGTAACGTCATGATGATGACATCCAATGTCATTTAGTTTTAACGAGTCTGACAAAGGGAGAAATCGACATATTTTCATGTTTAGAGAGTTTTAAAAGAAGCGGAAAAGAAAATCTAGCAGGTCCCTTTTCGTAGGTAGTATCACAGATCCGAAAAGGTAGAAAACTATGTCTGAGAGAACCTATTAGTCGCGGTAGGCTAAGGTATACCTTTTTCGTAAATAATCTATCCCAACCCGAAAAAGGGGTAAACTTATACTCGGTAGATATCGTTTCGTAGCCTTTAATGAGTTCAAAACAATAAGAGTCTCAACGATATTTTCAATTTTCGAGAGTCAGAAAAGAGCTGAAAGATGACTCCACCTAGAGGAATGAGTGGTAGAAACTAGTTCTGGTGATGGTGGAACTACTCAAAACAAGTAAAGGTCAAGAGGCTGGCTAACGAGACCACTCATTGTAGCTGTTCCTCAGGAATGGGTAAAAAAATCAAGTGAGGGCATATGATCGGTCGAGTAGATGGAAACGATGGAATGAGAAAGCCAACTCTCATCTGGAAAAACAGGTTGATAAAATGGTGATCACGAGAGGTAAAATAAGAATGGTTTCATTTTTACACAAGCTTGAAATCAGGAAACTTTGCTTGAATTTGGTTTCATTTTTACACAAGATTGAAATGAAAACAAATTATGCTTGAAATTGGTTTTATTTTTACACAAGCTTGAAAAATTGGGAAACTATGCTTGAAATAAGTTTGCATACTCCCAGCATGGTGACTTAATTCGAGGTAGATGCCCCCCAAGCTTCAGTGCATTCACCAAAGTAGACTTCCAGTTACTGACAAGTGGATGGAATGAAGTTTCAATTACGAGATCAAGAGAAAGAATCGACTGGCATTTTATGAGATCTAATCAAAAGCTCGAATTGGAAAGGGAACCTGTTTCATTTTTTAACGAGGTTGACATAGTGAAAGAACTATCCTCATGACACCTTGTTTCATGTTTTAAGGAGCTTGAAACAAGAAAATGAACTGTGCTTCGACGACCTTGTTTCATTTTTTAAGGAGCTTGACACAATAAAATGAACTATGCTCCGACGACCTGATCATGAAAAATAAGAATTCATGGCTTCCAAGAGTTTCTCATATGACGGGAGAATAACACTTTGGAAGTTAGGATCTAATGCCCCCAGTACATGGTGTACTATGTCACTGAATGAATTATCAGTGGACGCAGACATGGAACAGGTGGCCACATAATTGACTTGTGGTGGGGAAGATATCACCGGAGGGTACGGACCAAGAAGGGATGATGGTAGACTAGATGTCACATCATGACCAAATAATGAAAGATGATCAATGGTCACGAGCCGACCTTCATGTGGAAAAAATATCACACGAAAGAGGGAAGAGACAAGCGCTCCCATGACATAAGTATAGTTGCACCCTAGGAGTAAATTAAAATATAAGGGGCCCTAGACCACCATCACGTCTATATAGACAATTTTCCCTCCCAAATTAATAGGAAAATTTGGAAGGATCCCTAACGGCTAACTTGTTCCTTTGTTAAAAGGCAATAGATTCTGAGTAACAGGCACAAGTTGTGGAGAACCCAAATCCTGCCATATAGTTGAGGACAGAATACTAACGGAGGCGCCTTCACCAATAATTGTGCCTTGTATGACCATATTGCAGGCATGTACAATGATCTCAAAGGGCACATAAGAAGGAAGACGGTATCCCATAAATCGACTCCAATCAAAGGAAGTGACCAAACTACATGGAGGGAGCTCCATAAGAATAGGAGGATTATCTCCTTGTGCTACGAGAGAAGAAAGACTATCCTGCTGGGCTCAAGGAATGAGATCAGGAGGATCACTTTCTAGAATTGTGGTGACAGGAGTCGGAGGATCACCCTCCTAGATCATGGAAATAGGAGGATTTCCGTCTGCTCCCAAGGAATCAAAGGAAACAAAAAGAACCTGATTGGGATGAGACCCACTCTCGACGGAAAATACCTGCCGAACTGTAAGTGGGATCAGGTCAAAAATTTTCTCAACCAATTATTAGTCGGAAATGGACTCGGGAGACTGACTTTCAGAGAGAGTGGAATCAAGCAGAGATGAATCCTGATCAATGATTTCATCAACTATCAGAAGACTCGAATAAAAATTCCAGTAACGAACAGGAAGACAAGAATCAAAAGCCGAAATGGTATCCAACACTTTAGAAGCTTCATCCATATGAGGACAAAGGTGAATGGGATGGTTCCCTTCACACAACCTACAAGGAAATTTGATCTTACCTTGTTTCTTACGGGTCTCATTATCTTTAGCTGAAGGCTCATCATCAACATGATGCCCAAAGGTTGATGATGAAGGGCGATGTTAGGTAAAATTGACTCGGGATAGAGTCAATGTTGACTAGGGTAAATAGTAGTGGTTTTGGGGCACATGGTATTGTGCACCCATGGTTTTCAGCCCATGTTATTGCATGTAATGGAGCCTATAAAAAGGCTGGGAAGAATACATTGTAATTTAGGCCTAGAGGTGAGCGGTGAAGGATCACTTGGCCAGATTGGCCAGGGTTTTGGCCAATGCTTGATGAAATTTCATTGGTTGGTTTTTGCCCTAGATTTGGGGTTTTCCCAGATAAACATATGTGTTTATGTTTATGATTTGTTGTTGGCCTTTTATGTTTATTCCTCTCAGTAAATTGTTTATTATTTCTGCAGTAAATCTTAACAACTGGTATCAGAGCCATTTTGACATCAGAGGGACGGTTCTGTGGCCAAGGGTTTTATGGCTTGGTTGATGGAGAGATCTGATCACAGATCAAGAAAATGAAATTCTTGATCTAAAACGTCAAAGGAAGTGCTATGTTTGCAACTTGTGTTTGTATTCTGTGGTGATCAAGATATGAAACTAGATGGTTGAGGAAGACAAGTGTGTGCTGGGTGGAGAGCCGAGTGCATGGACTTGATAGCATGAGAAATTTCATGTCTTTGGCGATAACACAAGTAAAAGGGAACCTCTGGTGAATGTTAATGCAATCTTGCAATCTGGCGCAAGATTGGTGGAAGTGATCCATGGACGGAAGTTGTACAAACATGAGGATATCTTCCCTGATGGAGAGTGATATGATTGACATGGAAGCTTTCAAGGTAGACGTTGTCGTTGTCTGGCTTAGGAGGACCCTGCGATCACTGAGAGTCGTGGACGCCATGATAAACTGTGGATCTATTTCCAGATGCAGATCTGGAATCCAACAGGATATTTACAAGATTCGAGCCAAGAATGCATAGAAATCCTTCAGTGTCATGCAATCATTTGTTGAGGTTACGAAGAAGGAGACAAAAGTGGATTCTGCACAGTCGACGCACAAGGATATTGATGGTTCTTCACGGTGTAGTAGTGGAAGAGACCTGGAATGCAGTGTGGGTGAGTGTGCCAACACCATGGGAAGTCACATTGAAAGGTTGCAGTTGATCGAAGCTTGGTCACGAGTAGGAAAGTGTGTCAGGTCCTTGCTGGCATGATCGCATATCTACAGAGGGCTAGGATCCGTGTGAATCCAAGCCCGGAAAATCGGGTGATGCACAGTAGAGAGGACTGTAGAAGGAAGTCAGAATGTTAAAAAAAAAAAAAAAACTCTAACGAGGAGGCACATGTTTAGAGATTCCACGCAGGTCATATCGGTGGCCTAATAGACTGAGAAAGGTCATGGAAGTCTCTTGAGGGTAATGAATACAATGCCAAGGGTGACGAATATGGTGGTGGGGGCATTTCTTAGGAGCTCCAGGCAGAAATCAAATCCACAACAATGCACAAATAAGAATGTGTGAGGGGAGCAGATGCAACGACCACCTGACGTATAGACCGGAATCTCCGCTCGATTGATCACAAAGGATAGCCGACAAGATTGTAGTGATCTTCTCGACTGGTCGTAGTAATTCATTGTGATAAATGGTGGATTACTGTGGTAGATGCACCCAAATGCCGAAAAGATCAACTAGATCATAGTTTTGTGAATCGTTCTGATTTTATTCCATGAGATTGTAGTGACTAGATTCCATGAAATCATAGTCTAAGTGATCTAGTGAGCGTATCCACAAAATGAAATCATGTGATGGTTCAACAGAAACATCTTAGATGTGGCAAGAATATCGATATGGACGACGGTGCAAGAATTAGAATTAATCCGAGGATAATGTATTCATGTGTAGAAGAAAAATCGATGGAATGTGGACCGAAATGGAAAAGTGGATTGTACAAAAGAAGAATTAATAATGGCAGAGCATGAGTTAAGAGATCATAGCGTTGAAGAGATGCAAAGCAGAGGCCATGGAAAGTCTCATAAAAAAAATTAATGGCTTTTATTGTAGTTGGTGGGCAGATTCATGTACAACTATGATGTCCTCTTTGGAGAGGACATCATGAATGTAGAGAATGGTCATACAAAGAATAACAACAATGAAACAAAAAAAAAATATTATTATAATGGAGTTAATTTTTACATGTAAATGGGCATACTGTTGTAAGACCTAGTATGGCATGCATACCCCTGGGTAATCACTAGTAAATTTTGTGTTACACCTAGGTGATAGGGGAGATGTCAAGTTAACAAGTACCCTGGGTAAAAATTTGAGGGGGGTAAAGGGCTAGAGTGAGCAGACTTGTCTCACTTAGTAGTTTTGGGTAGATTTAGTCAATAAACCCCAAGTCAAGTTTAAGGGGGGAATTGTTAGGTAAAATTGACTTGGGATAGAGTCAATGTTGACTAGGGTAAATAGTAGTGGTTTTGGGGCACATGGTATTGTGCACCCATGGTTTTCAGCCCATGGTATTGCATGTAATGGAGCCTATAAAAGGATGGGAAGACTACATTGTAATGTAGCCCTAGAGGTGAGCAGTGAAGGCTCACTTGGCCAGATTGGCCAGGGTTTTGGCCGAATTTCATTGGTTGGGTTTTGCCCTAGATTTTCGGTTTTCCCAAATAAACATATGTGTTTATGTTTATGATTTGTTGTTGGCCTTTTATGTTTATTCCTCTCAGTAATTTGTTTATTATTTTTGCAGTAAATCCTAACAGACGAATCGGGCCAACAGACCACACTTCTAGCTCCTTGGGAATACCAGGGCAATCACGAAGAAGGTGGTCACCCTCACATATCTTGCAAGGGAATTTGACTCTGCGAGACAGAGTGGGAGGTTTCTTGATACTAGATGCATGGGTATCAATAGTTGTTTATTCCCCCCCCCAATTTATTTTCCTTCTTCTTCTTCGACTTCTTCTTCTTCTTCATAGCCACCCAGTTACTAGAATCCAGAATTTCACCAAGCGAAGAGGAAAAATGAGGTGAAGAAATAGGTGAAGAAGGCAAGGTGTAAACCTTAGGGTCAACATGGGGTTGACATGGTTCAGGCGGAGGAGAACTTGGTTGGAAAGAGGTTGGGACACTTGGGACCACCGAGGTCAAAAATAACCAAATGGGAAAACCAATAGTTAACCCAAGAAGGGACAACGTTGCCATATACGGGGCACCAACATTCCTGAACGAAGGAAAAGGACTAGGATTCCCATCTAAGGGGATTCCTTTGTTAGTGAACTCTGGAAACATTTCCATTGGAATCAACCTTAAAAAATCACTAAGGAATATAAATTTAACTAGGAATTTTTCGTGGGCAATCAATTTTAAGAAACTGAAACAAACCTCTGCCTTTTCATATTTTAAGAGTCAAGAAAAGGACAAAGGGTGACTCTAGTCACTTTCAATTTGAACGAGCTTGAAAGGACAAGTGCTCGATGATATTTTCAATTTTTACAGAGTCACGAAAAGACCAAAATGACTACTCAGGAAATCTAAGCAAGTGGGTGTACCAACTTTCCATGAACTGCAATATACACCTTGGTGATCAAATGAAATGGAAATGACCAAGGACTTAACATACGTGCAGGAAGTCTCCTCGAATGCTTTGTTCGGTGTATCACGGTTATAGGGCAGCAGACTCGGCTTCCTATGGATAAAGGATTGCAACCTATTAGGGTCTCCCTTTATATACGCGACAGTATGGGGAGCACAAATCTATACTAGTGATGTCTAATGCTATATGGTGAGCGACAACTGCTAGGTTTTGTTAGGGTCTCGTGATTTGGCTGATTGGCAAGCCAAATGACAGTGTAACATCAAACCAAGCTTTGGAGCCCAAGGACCTAGCCTTCCTGGACTCAAAGAGGGCTCTCTCTATGTGTGTAAGGGATATCTGTGTGTTTGCTTATTGTGTTCTGATTTTAGGATAGTTATGAAGTAAGTTTTTGGTTTTGGTTTTTTAAGTTGTGAGGGATGAAACTGATCAAAGATACGAGATAGGTAAAAAGATGTCAGATCAACTGGGATATGGGGTCAAAAAGGTCAAGAAAGCTATAAGACGGTGATACAAGGCTGTTGAAGGGCCGATTTAATTCAAGGTAGAAAGGATCTTCAGGCAAAATGGAGTAAATGGACATCAAGTTTGTGAACAACAAAGAGTTTCAAGCATAACTAGTTTAATAGATAACATAAACATGGTAGGGCAAACCATTAATCATGCAAAATGTAACTATAAGCTAATCAATACATAGAAATAAACATTCAAGCCATGCATGGAAGTATAAGACCCTCTAACTTTGGGAAATGGCTATCGGTTTCAGAGGGAAAACATGAAAGACAAAATGACGCCCTCTTTTTCTACTTTCTTGTTTTTTAAATGTTTTACGCTTTCAATTTTTGATGTTCAATCTAAGCGGAAAGATAATCGTTTGACCAGACTTTAATATACTATCCTAGCCTAAACTATACACATCATACACATTTGGTGAACTCTTCTTTCCAATGTAACCAGTCAAGTAGATGATTACATGGGTGATTCTGGTTTAGTTCTTTCATGATGCAGAAATAATGAAAAGGCCACTCCCATTTAGTTTGTTTCTGGACAGTAGTGCTTAAGTTTTTTCTCATTCTTGGCAGCAACTTGTTCATGATAGAACCCACTACTCCTTCAGATTTCTCAAGGAAAACAAAAAATGGATCTTGGAATAATACCTGATCTAGAGGATTTGAGATATAGGCTTCATTCAGGACTACTCTTTCTTCCACTTGGCTATATCTAGGACTCTCTTGGTAAGGCAACTCTTCCCCTTGCTCATGATCACTTGAACTGTCAGGCTCATCATATATTGCAGTGTAGTTTCCTTTCCAAGCTGATGTGTTTTGATAGGGCGGGCTGAAAACTGTGTGAAGGTCATCAGGTTGATGGGCAGAGATACACTTTGACAGTAAATTATCTTGAAAGGATAGTGTGACAACTCCCATGTGTTTATCAACCTCTATTTCTTCATCTGCAATTTGTAACTCAATGGAACTTGGTGGCTGCAAATCTGGAGTAAAGGAATACTCCATGTCTAAAATGATTTCCTTAACCATTTCAGGAAAAGGCTTCTCATTTACAACATGCTCGGGAATTTTATCATCCTCCTCAATCTCATCATCAAAGTTGAAAAACTGTTGATTTCCAATTATGTGAATGTTATCTCTGATGGACTGAAGTGAAGTAGAGCAAAGAGTCCGAGACTCTTCACTTACTTCTAAACTCTCAAGGCTCTCCTCATCAATGTCATAGATGACCTGTAATGGCTGCTCACTTTTCTCAAGTTTATGAAACTGAGCTTCCTCCCAAAAATCAAAAACTAAGTTTTCTGCAAAGTTAGATTCTGTTTGGAAATCATCATCATAATCTAAATATTGATGAAACCTTGGAAGATCATCATTATAATTAATGTTACCAACCATGCATATTGGACTATCAGATTGTTTTTCTTTAAATTGATCTACACATCTATTTTCTAACTTATGATATGCAAGATTAATAGGAGAAAGATCAGAAAAATTTTGGTTATATGAAGTTTCAGAGGCTGTCTGTATGTTTATAAGTTGATATATTTCATTTTCAGTTAAAAAGGGAGGCATTTTAATTTCTCTAAAATAATCCTCTTTCTCTTGGGAAATCTGATTTGAAGGATGAAATTCTTTTTGGGCTTCACCTATGAGAGATTATGAATCATCACTTATGCCCTTAGAGAGATCCTGTGGGTTCTCTTTCATTTCTTGCTTGTTTTCATCTTCAACCAATTCTTTGTGATGTTGAGGATAGTAAACATGGGATTCAGGAGTTTCCTTTGATAGATTCTTAGGGGGCCAGTTTGATTTTATGAACTCAAATGACTCCCAACATAAAGGTAGAGACCCTACAGGTTTTGCTTTGTCTTCTATCTCAGATTTGAATTCAACCTTACTCAACTCTTCTTGATGCTTGGGATAATAAACATGGGATTCATGAGTTTCCTCTGATAGATTCTTAGGGGGCCAGTTGGCTTTTACGAACTCAAATGACTCCCAACATAAAGGTAGAGACCCTACAGGTTTTGATTTATCTTCTATCTCAGATTTGAATTCCTCTTCAATCAGCTCTTCTTGATTTAGGTGAGAGCTAACTTGAGCAAGGTTTTCCTGAATAAATGCTGAGAGATCTTTAGGGTGCAAATTTTCTTTCAAAGTCTGGAATGATTTAAAGAATAAGGGTAGAGAATCTAAAGGTTTTGATTCTTCTTCCATTTCAGAATCTGTGATTTCAAAATGGCTGATAGTTTCTTCAGAGCATTCCTCTATGTTTTTATTTACAACTTTCCCATTTGGCACATTTTGTTTATAACTCTTGTCTTGTGATAGTCAAGTGTGTTCAACCTGAGGAAGAAGTGTAGGTTGGTTTGAATAAGCAGTGTTAACCTTGTGTTTTTCTCTTTTCCTATCAAGTAGATGCTCTAGTTTTCCTAACATACATACCAATTTTTTCAACTTTTCTTCTGAGGATACTAGTCTCTCTTGATTTTCTTTGTCTTTCTCTATTATTCTTAGTTGTGCCTCCCTATTTAGTATGTTGAATTCTACATCAACTTCTATCCTTTGCATTTCTTCTAGGGTCATAGGATCTTTTTTTCTTATCTGGAAAACCAACTCTGGGTCAAAAGAATCTGGGTAGTGCAAGAGAGCACATCCGAGGGGTGGCTTTAGGTTAGCAGGCATTCCATGGTATACTTGATTGAACCTGGCTGAAAAGTTTTGTATTGTTTCCCCTGGTTGTCTTTTTAACTGATTGTACTCCTTTATGATAAGAACTTTATTACCCATGACCACCCACCTATCTAGGAAGATTTGAGTGAACTGATGAAAATTTGTAATGCTTGCAGCGGGAAGGTATTTAAACCAATTCTTAATTTTTCCTTGTAATGATAAGGCAAACATTCTAATACGCACATTATCTTCTTCTATGTCATAAAGGTCAAGTAAATCCTCAAGATTTCGGGCGTGCTCTTCAGCAGTGACTTTGGATCTTTCTCCATCAAATCTGGGTAATTTATTTTGAAGATTTGCAGGAAGGGCTTGAAAGATGGGAGGTAAAACCAGAGGCTTGTATCTTTCTGGGACCTTTGTGGATATAGGTAGTGTAAAAAGAGGTTTGTGACTGTTTGAGGTTTCAGCCAGAGTGGGAAAGGTAGCATGAGGCTCATGTTTTGCTAGGTTTTCCATAGGTGAATCTGGGGTAAGCACAGGTGTACAAGCCTGCTCATGGTCTGAAATTTGAGGCTTACCTTTTTGAGGTTTGAGATCTTTCCAATGATCAATGTAGATCTCATTGGTGTATTCCGGATCAGGCTCAAAGTAGGATAGAACATAGTTATAGATAAAGACAATAATTTCTTGAATCCAACTAAGGCCTGAGTGATTTTTCTTTCTTGGATGACCGGTCATGTTTTAGGTTCTTCTTCTAGTGGAGTCTTTAGGTCTATTGAGAGTTGTGGAGTCGCCAGGTGGAACTTGGTTGTTTTTTACAGAGATGTAGTTATGGTCCACCATCAGTAACTAGGGAAAACTAATTTGGGAATGGTTTGGAGCTTTTCTGAGTTTTATGTGCAGCCTATGGTTTATTAAAGTATTCTAAACTTGTTTCATCACTTTGCTAGGGTGGTGATAACAAAAAGAGTTTACTCTAAATGATCTTATGGACTGCTTGCTTGTTTAAGTATCTAAAGGACTAAAGAGTCTATAAGAGTTTGCTAGACTGTCATGTACTCAGTGTCCCACCATCTCCCGCTATGTTAGTGAGTGATGGGATAGGTCGATCAGATAGTAACCTAGAGTTCGGTAAAATAGTAAGGCCTACTGGAGGCTAGTGGAGTCGCCATGTGGATTTTTAGTTGTTTTGAGGTATATGTGTATGGTCCACCACCAATATTGTCAAAAACCAATCTAAGGGAGTTTTTGTGGTTTTTTCTGAGTTTTATGTGCAACCTAGTATGTAAGAGTGTTATAAACCTGATTCATCACTTTGCTAAGATGGTGACACAAAGTGTTTACTCTAAATGATTCTAAAGGCTGATGGTCTGATTTTAGTGTTGAAGGACTAAAGAGTCTATAAGAGTTTGCTATATTGTCATGTACTCAGTAAGTCCCACCGTGATAGCCATTATGTTAAGGTCCCATGATTTGGTTGATTGGCAAGCCAAATGATAGTGTAACATCAAACCAAGCTTTGGAGCCCAAGGACCTAGCCTTCCTGGACTCAGAGAGGGCTCTCTCTATGTGTGTAAGGGATATCTGTGTGTTTGCTTATTGTGTTCTGATTTTAGGCTAGTTATGAAGTAAGTTTTTTGGCTTGTCATTTGGGATGAAACTGATCAAAGATACGAGATAGGTAAAAATATGTCAGATCAACTGGGCTATGGGGTTGAAAAGGTCAAGAAAGCTATAAGACGGTGATGCAAGGCTGTTAAAGGGACGATTTGATTCAAGGTAGAAAGGATCTTTGGGAAAAATGGAGTAAATAGACATCAAGCTTGTGAACAACAAAGAGTTTCAAGCATAACTAGTTTATTAGATAACATAAACATGGTAGGGCAAACCATTAATCATGCAAAATGTAACTATAAGCTAATCAATACATAGAAATAAACATTCAAGCCATGCATAGAAGTATATGACCCTCTAACTTTGGGAAATGTCTATCAGACTTTGGGGAAAACACTTAAGAAAGACAAAAAACTTAACTTACTATGCCGGAATGCCTAAACACAGTACTTCAAGTTATTGGGCACTTTGAACAACAAGATTTTCATAGTTTTAGGCAAAGGGCTAGATCGAAACTAGGCCTCCTTGGTTCAACAAAATGATAATCTAATCAGTCAAAGAGAAATTTCATGGATGGAACTATAGCTAGCCATAGGTAAGCAGGGCGTACCGTAATTCATACTTAGCATGTATAAAACCATGAATGAAACAAGCAACAATATCCTAAATATTAAAGAGCAGTTAAGAATTCTTTAATGTTACTTAGGAAGAAGAAAACAAAGAAGCTATGAAGAAACATGAAATTTGAGGTGCCTCCATGGGCATATCTCAAATTTGTTCTCTACTGATCTATAGCAAGCAAGAAACATGTATTCATGAATGAAAACTAGAAGACAACAACAAAGCAAGGGACACTATACCATTCTACCAAGTCATGGAATCCAACAACAATCCTTCATTCATCATCCAAGAACATCCAAGAGGCAATC
This sequence comes from Pinus albicaulis, assembly GCA_034641835.2. Lineage (NCBI taxonomy): Eukaryota > Viridiplantae > Streptophyta > Pinopsida > Pinales > Pinaceae > Pinus > Pinus albicaulis. The sequence goes on along the minus strand of CM076579.1, from coordinate 1,091,419,673 downwards.
CAAAAGCATGAGACAAGTATTTCTTCCAAAGCTTATATGACCATATATTGCTTCTCTTTTCAAGTTCAGCCTTGTTTTACAATGAAAGCCTTTGGAATATATAGGCTTAAGTGAGGAAAACCTCATGGTTCAACTTGCTCTCCCATTGGCCTAATCAAAATATCTAAACTTGTCCTTGAGGCTTTGCAAAGCCCAAGGCACAAAATATCTCATAAAATATCTAGAAAATGCTAAAAAAGGAAAAATAATTGACTTTGCATCATTTTCCATGTGCAAAAATAGCTAAACGCACATTTGGAAAAAGCAATTTTTAAAGGTTCAAAAATTACAAAAATATTCAAAATTTACATCAACAAAAGGTCCCCTGACTTTCCGGCAACATATGGCAGCCTTCTCGATGTCGAAACGAGGCTCATGATAGCTCTTTGGAAAGATCTGAGTGTTTACTTTCCGGAAAAACTGAAATTTCCCCATTCTGATGCCTAGAAGTCCTCCAAAACTGCACCTGTGTGTAAAAAACCGAAAATTACAGTCTGCTGATAGACCGGGCAGAGTGTGCAAAAAGCGAGCATTTTTCGCCATTTTGAGGGGGAAAATGATCTCCAAATGTTCTGAAAATCACTGAGGGTATGCTCCTGAAATTATGGCATCCAATGATACCATTTTCCTCCTTTAACGAATCCCCAAAATGAAATGGCGAATTTCATGAGTTTTGACAAAAAGCTCAAAAATGCCAAAAAACCAAAACATGTCAAAATGCGCCCAAAATTGGTGAGCATGACCCTCAAGGGTACCTATCAACATGCTCTGAAACAGAAGCCAAAATTTCAAGTCCTGATGTGTTTTTATTCCCTTTCTGTGTCGGGCACTTCCCTTTAGCCTCTTTGTTCATCACTATCATGCTGCTCCTTTTGATATCACTGTTTGATCTTTGATTCATTTGCCTCAATGTTGTGTGAAATGTTTTCTGTAATATCAGGTCCCTTGTTCCTTCAGAATGCTGCTCTTCCCCTTGGTATGCAACTCAATAAATAAATTTTAAGAACAAAAACACAGTCAATCAAGAAGAAATATAGCCAAAGTGACTTTCTTGTGTGAGGGTACCCAGCTTTGGTGTTTTGAGGCAATAGGACAGCCTTATCTTTTTAGATGACGGCAAAAACAAAAGCCCTTTTAATTCAAAAACACTGCTCTTTTCTTTGTAGGTCACTCAACTAGTGGATTCAAAATCATGACAACAGTCAATCAACAAGGCAATACACAGTCCAAGGTTTACTGTGTAATAGGTGACAGAGTTTATTTTGCTTTTGATTTGTCATAGAGAATCCTGTAGCATTCAACAATATAAGCTCCCCTTCAAAAAAACACTGTCCTCTTGCAACCCTACTGTCTTTTACACAAGCTTGACAGAAACACCTCCAACTGATTTACACTGCCCTTGTCACTAAGGCCTGCTCATGGTCAAAGGGCAACCATGACCTTTTTCTTCATCACACCGAGGCATATTTCGAATACTGGCTAAGTATTACATGTATGATCACAATGGTTGAAAGTAGGAGCAATGTTTCACTCTTCAAATGCTAAGCTTTCCACCTTTAAAACAAGGCTTTCATCTCTCATCATTCTTTGAGGACAGTTAAATGAGTCTCTTCTATATCAATATAACTCACAAACTTTTGATGTTTTATCAACCACAGCAAATCTCGTTTTCACACAAAATTCAAACCTGTGATTTTTTACTGTGATGCTTAACCCCCTTCCACCACTTAATAGTTTTGAAAAAATTAAGGGAGGTAGCAGAAATACCTCTAAAATTCGATGAAAGGCTTCTTGAGGAGTTTGAGCATCTTTTACAAGTGGTTTGGAGGCTTTTGAGTGCTTTGGCATGTGCGCGACGTGTTTGTGTGAAAGAGCGCCGCGTAGGAGTTGGTGTCGGGTCACTGTCGGGCCGACAGGACCAACGCGCACAGGCGCGCCACGCCATAGTTATAGCCCTTCATAAATTTTGTTCCAGGCGCGCCGCGCAACCCTTTGACAGCGAAAAATCTGATCTCCTCTCATGTTCACTTGGTGGATGTTTTGAAGACTTTTTGAAAAATCCTTTCACTACCTTTTGCACCAAATTTTTTAATAAGAAGGTGAAGCTTGACTTTTGAAACAATAGCATAGTGAGAACTCTGCTTTAGGTAAAAACTTTATGCAGGAGTTTCAAATTTCCTACACTATATTTTCACTGTTCTTTATTTAAACGATAGACTTTGCCACTGTTGACCCCTTTTAGTGTTATTTTCAACATATAACACTTGCTCAACAAAACACCAATGAGTTATGAAGCACTTCTGCCATTCTGCAAGGAAGTGGATTTACTCTTTTTAAAACCCAATCTGACATTATTTTCTCTTGATGCTTTAAAGGCAATGATGCCCACTGTAAATTGATTTAACTGTTAGGTGTCCTTTGAACTCATTTTCTGACTGTGGGTGCAAAATGCAGTTGCATTTAATCAGACCTTTCCACCTCTGCCCATTTTTAAAAGGGAATTTCTTCAACACTTCTTCCTTTACTCAAAAGGCATTGATAAGGTACCTTTGACCTTTTTAGAAGGAACATGCCTATATTTATTTTGAAATTTTCTCCAGAAACTGAAAATATGCCAAAGTGCTTCTTGTATGTTATGAACCTGTACTGCTAGCTGCAACACCTCTTGGAGAAATGAGCTTATATTTCCTTCTGTCCACTTATGATAAGAAATTTGAGACATTCCTTTATGCATTAGGAAGCTGGGTATCCTTTTAAACATAATCATTATCATGTCCTTTTGCCTGTGCAATGACCCATCTCATCAACCATTCTTCAAATTCTATTTTGTTGGAGCTGCAGACTGTCTTTTGACAGAAACCTTGTTGAGAGATAAGCTTGAACCATTGGATTGCAGTGGTACCCCTGCACAGTACTTCTCTGTTTCAACTATCCCTTATTATGTTTATACTTTGTCTATCAGTCAGTGAGAAAACCTAGAAATAATCACTGCCCTGGCCCACTGCTGATGAATGAAGGAGGGCCCTTCACTTGGCAAAATATCTGATGTTTTGTCAACCTTCTGTCTCAGCCATATGAAGGCTGCCTGATGAACATATTGACAAGGGTTTCTTTCACACATGATGGCAGGAAAACAAATTGTGAAGAACACTACTGCTCTTACATCTGTTTTCAATCATTACTTTTCTTTACGAAAAACCCTAGTCACTGTCTCATTGTTCAAAAACAAAACTGTCTTATAATCAGTTGCAAATCTTAAAACCAACCTTTGGCCATCGCCCTCTGCTTATAGATGAAGGAGGCGCTTTTAACCCTCTGCTTGTAAATGAAGGAGGTTCTTAGTCATGTCATATCAACAACCTCTTGACAGTGTTGCTTTTTCTTCTGTTGTCCTTTCAGGCTGTGAATGAGGTCGCAAGAGTTTGATGAATAACTCTTTGCACTGCAGCTGCATCCTAGGATCAAGATCACATTGAGAAGCAGTTGTCTTCTCATGTGGCACCAAAAATTGTCTTCTGAGATGCTGGTATGTTTCCTGTCCTTGAAATATCCATCAAACACTGTAAAACACCTAAAATCAGCTTGAGATTATGGTCTATGTATTGCTGAGACTTAAGGGTGTATCAGTGGTGCGACTTAGGGCTGTGACCAACTTTATTAGCAGAGTGGGAGGTCTGTTACGACTGGTCTATAGCAGATGGAGGTTTTTTTTGGCTCTTGGATAGTTTGCCAAGGGTGAAATGTCTTAAAGCGCCACTTCCTAACTTAGGGGAGGTTGTTTGAATAGATTTTGATTGTTTCTTTAGAACTAACGGTTAGACTAGTATGGTTGAGGTTAAGTAGGATTTGATAATGAGGTTTCATCTCGTCATGGGCAGACTAAAAAGGTAGGAAGGAAAAAAAAGTTTATGGGGGTTTTCTAGATGAAAAATTGACATATGGAGATCAGCTTCTAGAAAACTCAGCTAGAATTTAGTCATCAACAACAGGTGAAAAATACTGATGACTAACAGGTTTAATGATGCCGGGACACGTCACTAGCCTAGACCTCTAAATGTGAGCGTTAGGTTTCAATGCTTCCTTAGGTTGATTGAATAAATTTTAAAGGTTTACCTTGAATTAGGTTTCAATTTCAAGGCCCTACCACTATCATCTGAAAACTTCTATACGCGGCTATATGAGGAAATAAATCTTTCGATTCGATGAATGCTATCTAGTTAAGGGAAGAGTCTCAAACAATGATGCAACAAATAGTAATACTGCAAACGAAACTTTTTCCTAACTAGATGACTTTCACCATCCAAAAGTGATCTAAAACATTCAAAGATGCGAATTATGCAATGTAATATATGCAAAATTCTCTTTTTGAAAACTATGCAATTGTAATCTATGCACAATTTTCTTTTTCTTTTTTGAATGAACAAGAATGCACTCAATTCATTTTTTGATGAAATGATAATCTACTTAATGCAAGCTTTTAATTAAATAGAATGCACTGAAAGCGACTTTTAATTTTAAATCATTAAACAATGTAATCTATGTTCAATGATAGATTTCAAACATTAATTTTCAATGCAACTTGATCTAATTCATTTTAACGAAAATAAAACTTTGAGATGAAAACTAAATGGATGCAAATTTCCTTAATGCAAAAAGGATGCAACAAAAATTAAGAATACAATCCTGTTTTGAACACTGTCTAATGAAATTCCTCAAAAGGATACAAGACATATGAGTTCAAGCACAAATATGACTTCCAAAGCATGGGCTAAAAACAAGGCATTCATTCCCTTTTGCATCAAGAAATCATCGAAAGAAGACTTTTCAGCTGAACAATGAGCAATGTAATCTATGCTCACAAGCGAACAAGTAGACCAAATGAACATGGACAGACACTTGAGACTTGATCACTCAACCAACCAAAAAGAAAAAGGAAATCAACTAGATATAGCTCACCAAGAAATGAGACTGACTCAATCAGCAGGGCAATGTCCCACGAAGCATGCAACCAGGCAATTTACGCACAATCCTAGAAAAACCTAGGATGTAGGATGCATGTCCCAATGGAAAGGACAAAAAAAAACCAAAAACCAAGCCAATGAGCCAATCAAACCAACTTGAGTGAAGGGGAGAACATGTAAATCATACATAGAAAAAGACCGGAAGGGAAAGATACACTAGTGAAAGACTTAGGGAAAAAACCTTAATTTTTCACACACCCTGAAATTGGCACAACTTTAGGGGCTGAAACTAGCGCCAACAGCTCAATGGCACAACTTTATAACTGACAACTAGTGCCAATCGACATCTCTTTCAGACAAATTAAAGCATCAATGCCTGAAAAATAAAAAAAAACAAAGAATTTCTCCTAACCAAGCTGAGACTCGCCACTTTAAGAAAAAACTAGAAGATTGTAATTGATGAAAAACATAGGAACAAACAGGGAAATGGTTGTTCGACTAAACTCATCGAATGACTAAGACCTCAAAGAGTGAAAAAATCAAAGGAAATTCCCTAGTGGGGTCACCAATTCGTTGTCCAAGTAAATCCCCTCTTCGGATAGAGGCGATCCCTCTAGCCCTAGGGTGGGCCTAGAAACTACAGGAACATACTAACATCGACCTTCCTAGACTATAAATGAAATTCAGAGCAAGGAAGATGACCTACCTTGTTCGGATTCTATGTTGTTGTCTTCCATCGAAGCTTCTTGATGTGTCGCTCTCCTCAAGCACGATACACACTGCTACCAACGTTCGATTACCTGTACAGACAGTCAAGACACCATGACAAGCGTAAAATCACGACAAACATAAAAAAATTACAACCTATCTAACTGATCAAGGAATGCTATAAATCTCATTATGAAAGTAAACAAGAGTGGAAGATAAACATTAGTTGCATTTTATTATGATAAAGACAAAGGGAGTTTACAGCCAAGCCTTGATGTTGAGGCTCTCCTTTGATAGGTCCGTATCCAAGCAAGTTTGCAACACCCTCATACACAAAGGTCTAAGATCTCACTATGTTCTTAACACACAAAAACAATAACACTCTGCACTATTCTCCCGAAGCTATAATTGCTTCTCCTCTCTAACGAACTAAGGTAGCAGAGGTGAAGGAGGTCTCCTTATATAACAATGGAGGAGGAGGTTATGGGCCCTCAAATAATGGGAAAAGAGCTTATCCTTTGGAGTATTTCCTATTTCTTGGGAACAAGAAGCCCAAATGGGAATTCCTCGGCCATATGCTCAAAACAAACTTCCAGCTCGCTGCCTCGCGACGCTTCTATTCATGGGAGCTTCGTTTCTATTTTAAAAACTTTCCAAAAGAGGACCAGCGCGGGTCCGATATTAAGACAGAGCACTGATCGGTGCAGGTCTCAGTGCAAATCTCTGCTATCGGCGCAGGTCAAACACTAAGACAAAGCGTCAACCTTGAAAACTAGGTTTTTATACGGATCTTCCAGAAAAGTTGTAAAGGGATATTATTTGGCAGACAAAGTGTGGTTCAGGGGTGTGTATTCCGTGCTTGGAAAGTACACAAGGGTCACTATATGGGTCCTCCAGGATCAAGGAATGGGGAGTATAGGGACAGTGAATTTTTTTTGTGTAACACCTGGTGCCAAACTCTGAAAGGTGAGTGAAACCCATGTGTCCTCATGCCATCATGCCAAACTCCGAGAGGTGAGTGAAACCCTAGTGCCCTGGTGCCCAACTCTGAAATGTGAGTGAAACCATGGTGCCCTCGTGCCCTCATGTCGAACTTTGAGAGGCAAGCGAAACCTTGGTTCCCAACTCCAAAAGGTCAGTCAAACCCTGGTGCCCTTGTGCCCTTGTTCCAAACTCCAAGAGGCGAGTGAAGCCCTGGTGCTCTGATGCCAAACTTCCAAAGGCGAGTGAAACCATGGTGCCCTCATGTCGAACTACAAGAGGCAAGTGAAACCCTATTTCCCTTGTTCCTAATTATGAAATGTGAGTGAAACCGTGGTGCCCTTGTACCTAATTCTGAACCGCGAGTGAAACCCTATTGCCCTCATATTCATATGTAGATCGACACGGGGAAGCCAAAAAAATGTGGCTTAACACTATTTTGCGTTAAATCAACTCTTCCAGAAAAATCACAATATCATTTGGAGGGGCGACACATTTTAAACTACCCAGTGTAGTTCATCATCAGGACTTTGCTACTTGTGCTGATCTGAATAGTTTAATATAAATATTGTTGAGATGCAACGGTCACTTGCCAAGACCTAATCAATATTTAATGCATTATAACTTTATAAAAATAAAATATTAATATAAATAAAATCTAATATTCAAATTAAAATTAATCGGGGGGGACGTTAGAATAATAAATTTAAAATAGAAATAAAAATAAAAAAATAATAAATAAAGTAATAAATAAATAAATAATAAAAATAATATAATATATATATATATACTAAAAATAATAATAATCCTTATTAAAAAAAAAAAAAAAGGAACCAGATAGACACACACCACAGACCAAGGAAAAAGGGGGCACTCCTAAGAGATTAGAGACGGAATCCAACAAATACTAATTTTCCATCCGTCATCCCTATTCAGAGTACACGACCTTTTCTCAATTTCAACAGCTTCCCGGAATTTATGGTGATGGAAATGCTCCACCCTTGCTATAACCCTGGACTCCTCTAAGAAAATCTGATGATTCGTCTTTCCAACATACTCAGCAAGAGCAGAGGATTTAGTCCTACAGTGCATTAAATCTACCACATGTTCTTGTAACCTCTTACTAATTGAGCGCCTAGTTTCTCCAATGTAGGGAACCCCACACGAACAAGGTATCAAATAGACACCTTTCATGCTTTTGGGGTCCAACGAGTCCTTAACAGACTTGAGGGAACTATGAATGGTGTTCAAAGGTCTAAAGGTAGATGAGATCAAATGATTTCTCAAAATCAGAGAAATTTTGTCTATAGTGCCATGAATAATTGGTAATTGGACCTTACCCACTAATTCACCAAGATCTTTCTTAGGTTTAGGCCCTCTGCTAGCATTCATGAAAGCCCTAAGACCTTGATTCTTATTATAACCATTCATCTCAAAGACTCTAAGTAGATGGGATTTCTCTTTCTCCAAGTGATCCTCATCAGAAACCCTAAGAGCTCTAGTGGCGAATGCATTGAGAACACCAACCTTCTGGGCAGGAAAATGATGAGAACTAGCGTGAAGATACTGCTCGGTGTGGTTTTTCTTCTGGAAGACCTGGAGAGAAAAAGAACCATCATCCTTCCAAGAGACTAGAACATCAATAAAGGCTATCATCAACTTCTATTTCCATGGTAAACTTAATAGAGTTTGATTGAATATTCAAGTGCTGACGAAATCAATCCAATTCCTAATGACCATGCAACCAGTTTATGAAAGTGTCATCGAAAAAACGTTTCCAAATCTTTGGCTTGAACGGGGCCGAAGCCAAATATTTAGATTCAAAATCTTCCATAAAAAGGTTTTCCACAACTGGAGAAAGTAGGGAACCCATGGCAACACCACAAATTTTCTCATAGAACTCACCGTCAAAGCTAAAGAAAGTTGAAGTCAGACAAATTTCTACCAATTTGGCAGTGTCTGGATCAGTGATGCGGTTGATCACTTCCACTGCCTCTTTGATAGGAATGTTGGTATAAACAGAGATCACATCAAAAATAACAAGGGTGTCATCAGGATCCAACTATAAATTACTCAACTCCTTGACAAACGAGGATGAATCCTTTACAAAGGAATCAGATTGACCAACAAGATGCTTAAGCTTTCGCGCCAAATACTTCGCAAGGAGATAAGCATGACCTCCAATTGTATTAACAATAGGTCTTAGGGGGACACCCTCTTTATGAATCTTGGGTAGTCCATAAATCCTTGGAGTGATTGGGTTGCTCTCAATCAACTTATGGCTCATAGACCCCACAGTGCTACTTGACTTAATAGCAGCTGCCACATTTTAAGAAACCTTACTAAGGGGGTTTTTCAAAAGCTTCCTATAACTACTTCTGGTACAAATATGGTCAAGTATATTATTTTTATAATCCTCTTTATCCATGATTACAATAGTGCCACCTTTATTAGCTTTTAGAACAGCTATATTAGGGTTAAGATTAAGAGATTTAAGCGCTCTAAACTTAGACTTACTGAGATTTCTCTTCGGAGGTCTAGCCTTCTTAAGAACATTAGCATAATGATAACGGTCACACATCCACAGTCCCGTTTTAGCTCAACTTTTCCACCAAAGCTTTGTGTACAACTGCATTCAAAATTTCATGTCCAATCATTTCCCAAATCCGGGCAATCTCACAACCTTCCTTTATTCAAGGCTGGCAAGTTCAACACTTAAATCTGAGAGTGTTAATATCTCAAATCTCTGAGATTTGAGATATTAATTCCAAGCCCTTATGTCATGCGCTCAACTCCTCTATGTTTGTAAGTTCAACCAATTTATAATCCCCATATGCTGACTTCATATATAAAACCATATCATATAACCCTCGGTCTTTTAACTACGCGCCTAATCAAAATTCATGTGGCCCCTCTTCGCATATACAAACATTATACGCACACCATAAGATCTCAATGTATCTAATATATGCAATTCGTTCACACAATTAACCTGAATTCATTACATATATCTCTCAGCCTATATATTTATCTCCGAACATTATAATAATAGTCCGACACTTTATAACAAATTGACGTCACCATAGCCCTTCGGCCCCGGGCCCACATACATGTCAATAGACCAATCAAATGTATGCAACCATACCTTACTTATCATTATCACACCTTGGTTATCGTTCGTGCATCTCCAACAAGCAACCACCGTCCGATGGCCCTTTCCCAGATCAACGACTCTCGTCAATATCGCTCGGCGTCTTGGTACGAAGGTTAACATGCGATGGCACACTTTAACCGACAGTTTTCCAATTTTGTTTAGGGACACACATCAGTCAGTCTATGGAATCGCTCGCGAATGGTGGAAACCGCTTGCCCGACGGATGGTGGTGCGATAAAACCCACGGTTTCGCTCCAAATCGCCGTCACTGTTCCTCTCGGTCACGGTTCTGTTCTCCACTCTAGGTTCCAGTCCAACACTCTGTTCAGGACTTCACAAGGTTAAACACTTAAAATCGACCCGGCTTTCGCTTTTTCCTCGACACACAGCTTCACTTATTAGGTGAAAATATCCGGCGCTTAAACTAGATGTTCTGGTTTCGAAAGCGTCGATTCCTTTCGAATCGATGCTTCGTTGTACATCTGATACCCCTCAGATATCCAACCAAGTTCCTCCACGATTTCAACTATCAACTAAGCCAGTTCTTTATTTCCGGAAAGGCTCTACTTGGATTCGAATCCCACTACCAGGATTCCTCAACAGGTTTCCACTTTTAACTTCACACACAGAGATTCATGCTATACATAATTACAGAGGATAATCAACAAACACACAAATACACAAGGTATTCCTCACACAGAGTTTAAGCAACAAATGCACAGTTTGTAGAAATTTTCTGAATAATGATTAATTATCCACCGAGACTATCCTGATCACATATCAATCCGAATTCATATGCAACACATAATCTCTTCCACTCAGATCATCACACATGCGGAAAATAAAACAAGCGATAACACATCAAATCATCATACACATTAACACAGTATGTATGGGGAAAGCTTATAGCTGAAAACCCCGCAGCTATTGTGTATATTATAATGGAGAAATCATGTAACAAACTCGGTACAATACTCCTCACAAGTACTCAGTACTTTCTCATAAAGTTACACACAAACTAGCTTGGTTTTGAACAGGTTACTGGTTCAAAACTCACCACTAATTGCCTTGCCTCTATTGCGCAATCATGGCCTGTCTAAATAGAGATCCAAGGTTCGAATCTCCTTGGCTTGACAGTGCAATCATCATGGGCAATTCCTCCAATTGTGGTGCAAATCTCATGCACAACTGATGTCGCCACTGATAGCTAACTCCACCCTTTCATCTACCTCTTTCACTGGTCTCCACTGAACTGATCATGCACTGTAGTGAACTGATGTGTTCTTGAGTTGAATAATAAGTTACTAATTAATGAATTAAATAATATTTAATTCACTCCACTCATTACTAGTTGATTAGCTAGTTAAACTAATCTCAACTAGTTCAACTAAGTTAAACCGAACACAACTCCACCAACTGTCTCATCAACTCCACCAAACTTCTGCCACTGAAGTCCTAACTGAAGTCAACCATGCATGAACTCACCAAACCCCTAGGAATAGCGTAATTCCTCTGTCAGATGCATGAGCCACTTCCAAGGCTCGAACTGAAGTGCTCCAAGAGAGTAAACTGAAGTTTAGAGTCCAAATATTATTAAGGGTAAATAATATTTGACTTCCCTATTTTTAGGATAGGCAGTCTAAAAATAGACTTCGACCTAAATGTCTAAAAATAGAGGTCCATCTATTTTTTACCAACATGACCAATACTCCAAGAATAACATACTGCAATCCCCGGACCATGCTCCATATGTCTAAAAATAGACATAGTCTAAAAATAGACTTTGCGCGAGAATTTGCCTGCGGGCCCACTTAGTGAAGGCGACTTCATTTCACTAAGCTCCATCATCTTGCTGCATTCTCAACACTCCCTCTCAGCAAGATATGGATTATCTGCAATCCCTATCCTGCCTCTGTGGAATTCGAACTTGCTCCTGGTGAGCGCCTTCGTCAGGATGTCGGCATCCCGATCCTCCGTGGGAACATATGAAAGCATCATGATCCTCCGCTGAACACAATCTCTGATGTGATGGTACCTGATGTCGATATGTTTGGACCTATCATGAAAAACTGGATTAGCCGAGAGCTTGATGCAGCTCTGGTTATCACAGTAGATCACTGTAGGCTCCAAATGCAACCTGAACAAACCTGCGAGGATCTTCCTCATCCAAATAGCCTCTCATGCAGCCAAGCTTGCTGCCATGTACTCGGCCTCTGCTGAACTGAGTGCCACGGATCTCTGCTTCCTGCTGTACCAGGAAACTGCTGTCGACCCAATGCTGAAAACTCCTCCAGATGTGCTCTTCCAGTCCGTTGGACTCCCTGCCCAATCTTGCATCAGTGAAGCCAGAAATCTTCGCTCCATCCTCCTGTCTGTACCATAGACCATATCCCGATGTGCCTCTAATATAGCGCAATACATGCTTGCCTGCCTTCCAAAAGAGATTGGTAGGCTTAACCATAGCTTGCGAAAGCTGGTTAACAGCATAGCATATATCGGGTTGTGTATTGACCAGATACATAAGCGACCCCACCAACTATCGATAGACAGTGGCATCCACTACCTCCGCTGAAGTAGCATCCTCCTTCCTCCAACCACCAGGAAGAGGAGTGTCAACAGGCTTGCAGCCTTGCATGTTGAACCTCTCAAGAATATCCCGAGCATACTTTCCCTGAGAAATAAACAGTCCTCCGCTGCGCTGCCAAATCTCCAATCCCGGGAAATAATGAAGGATGCCCAAGTCCTTCATCTCAAACTCTCGTGCAAGATCCTCCTTGCATGAAAGTATCAACTGCTCATCGCCAGTCAAAATCAGATCATCTACATACGGTACGATGATCAACAGCTTCCCCTCCACCACAATCTGGTACAGGTTTGGATCCGCCTCACTCTTGGAGAATCCAAGCCCGGTGAAGTAGCTGTCTATCCGAGTGTACCAAGCACGAGGTGCTTGCTTCAGCCCATACAGTGCTCTTTTGAGTCGGCACACATGCGACTCACTGCTGAAGATCTCAAAACCTTCAGGCTGTTCTATGTACACTTCTTCCTCAATAACTCCATTGAGGAACGCAGTCTTCACATCCATCTGATGAATGTGCCACCCCATCTGCGCTGAGAGAGCAAGGATCTTCCGTATGGAAGAATACCTTGCGACAGGTGCAAAAGTCTCCTCATAGTCAATCCCCTCGATCTGTGAGAAGCCACGGGCGACAAATCTCGCTTTGTACTTCTCCACACTCCCGTCAGCTGCCTGCTTCACCTTGTAGATCCATCGCGAACCCACCACTGATTTCCCAACCGGTCTTGGGACAATCTCCCATGCACTGTTCCTGATGATCGAATCATATTCTTCGATCATGGCATCAAACCATGCGGGTTCCTCCACAACTTCCTCAAAAGAGGATGGCTCCGTCACAACACATTGACTCACAAGAGCCATGTATCCAGTGTACCGATCCGGTGACTGTCTCTGTCTGCGCTGTGCTGTAGGTGGTCCTACAACCTTCTCTGCATCCCGAGCCAGTCGCTCAGCTTCTGTAGTGCGCATGCGCCCTCTGATGGTTGGTGCTGCCTAGGTGGTTTCTTCCACCTCCTGAACCTCCTCTTGTGGCTGATCCACATCCGGAAGCTCCTCCTTAGGAACTAACAGCTCCTCATCTGCATGCAAGTGTGGCTCCCTCTCAAGCGAACACTGCATGGCTTTCTCCTCTTGAAATTTTATATCCCGTCGCACAACAGTCTTGCGACTGTCTGGCACATACACCCGATAGTTGTGAGGTGTATCAGTGTACCCCACAAATATTCCAACTTCAGCAGTTGGATCCAGCTTCCTTCTTGCATCCTGCGTCACATGCATGTAGACAGGAGATCCGAAAATCCGCAAATGGGAAATATCAGGCCTCTTGCCAGAATAAGCCTCCTCTGGTGTACTCATGCCAAGAACCTTGTGAGGACAACGGTTCTGCACATACAACCTTGTGAGGACAATGGTTCTGCACATATACTGCAGTATTGCATGCCTCCACCCACAAGTGAAGGGGTAGGCCCTGATCATGCAATATCTCCCATGCAGCACCCACGATCCTTCTGTTCTTCTGTTCAACAACCCCATTTTGTTGTGGGTTATGAGGTGCTATGAGCTCTCTTCGAATCCCTTCTGTGCTACAAAAGTATTTGAATTCGCCAGAGATGAATTCACCACCATTGTCGCTCCTAAGAGCCTTCATATGCTTCCCCGATTCCTTCTCAACTAGCGCCTTGAAGTCACAGAACTTTGAGTATGTCTCGCTCTTCTTTTGCATGAAGAAGATCCAGCACTTCCGAGAATAATCATCAACAAAGATCACATAGTACCTGTGCTTTTCTTTCGAAGCTACTGAGAAAGGTCCACACACGTCTATGTGAATTCTCTCAAGGATGGTCGTGGCGTGACTATCCTTCTCGTGAAAGGTGGCTTTCACAAATTTTCCCAAGGTACACCCCGTGCACTGATCTAACTACGCAAGAGTGCCCTTAGGAAGCCCAGTAGAAATCTGCTGCAGTATCTTCAAGAAAAGTGTCATTGAAAATGTATTTGGTGACGGACCATAAAGGACCATCACTATATACACTTACAGTGACGGTTTTTTAAGGACCGTCACCATATGTGACATTGGTGACAGACCTTAAAGGTCCGTCACAAGCATGACCCTCACCAATGTGCTTTTTCCTTGTAGTGACGGTTCTGCACATATACTGCAGTATTTCATGCCTCCGCCCACAAGTGAATGGGTAGGCCCTGATCATGCAACATCGCCCGTGCAGCACCCACGATCGTTCTGTTCTTCCGCTCAGCAACCCTGTTCTGCTGTGGGTTATGAGGTGCTATGAGCTCTCTCTGAATTCCTTCTGCGCTGCAAAAGTCCTTGAATTCAGCAGAGATGAATTCACCACCATTGTCTCTCCTAAGATCCTTCACATGCTTCCCCGATTCCTTCTCAACCAGCGCCTTGAACTCACAGAACTTTGAGTATGTCTCGCTCTTCTTCTGCATGAAGAAGATCGAGCACTTCCGAGAAAAATCATCAACAAATATCACATAGTACCTGTTCTTTGCTGTCGAAGCTACTGAGAAAGGTCCACACACGTCTGTGTGAATTCTCTCAAGGATCGTCGTGGCGTGACTATCCTTCTCGTGAAAGGTGGCTTTCACAAATTTTCCCAAAGTACACCCATTGCACTGATCTGACTGCGCAAGAGTGCCCTTAGGAAGCCCAGTAGAAATCTGATGCAGTATCTTCAAAGCTCCATGGTGAAGGTGGCCCAATCTCCGGTGCCACATCTCGCCATCATCCCGGCTCACCACTCCTTCCACCTTGCATGCCATTGTTGCGCAGCCATCTACTTGCAACTGATAAAGGTTCTTGACTCGAACCCCTATCTTCCGGGTTTCTCCAGTTGTCTTACTGCATAGGAAAGCCTTTCCTTCGCTGAAGACAACATCGTACCCCTTGTCTTCTAACATCGCCACAGAGATCAGATTCTTCTTCAATCCTGGAACATGCATCACTTCCTTCAATACGAAGGGTTTACCAGACTCCCTCTCAAAGGAAATGGTACCGATACCGGTCGCATTGTATCTACCATCATCACCCATCTCGATGTGCACACCAAGATCTTTCTCATCCAGATCTGAAAACAAATCTCGATCTCCAGTCATGTGAAAAGACGCACCACTATCCAAGAACCAAACTGAACCCATCACACTTGATACCAAGCATGCGATCAGCGAAAAATCCAGCTCAATTTGCGAGGCTAAGGCCTCTCCCACTGTAGATCCAGCAGCATGCTTATTTTTCTTCTTCTGCGGACAATTTGTGGCATAATGTCTGTGCTGGTGACAGTGAAAGCACTTCACCTTGGACATGTCCTGCTTCTTGCCTTTCGCAGTGAAATGAGAAGCTTTCTTGCTCTTCCCCTTCTTTGCTTTGGCAGCCAAAGCGCAATTTTCTTCATCAGATGCCTTTGATGAAGGTCCATCCCTGGTACTCCGCCTTATCTCCTCTTGCATGAGATCCGACCAAAGTCGCTCCCATCCTAGCAATTTCTCCCGACCATTAACAGAGTCTTGATAGGAATTCCAACTCTTCAGAAGACCAAGGAGAGCCAAGTCCACCAAGTCCTCCTCAGCTACAGTCACCCCCACACTTCCCAGCTCATCTCTGCATTGGGTGAACTTCGTGAGGTACTTGGATATACTGTCGCCTTTCTCCATATTTATGTTTCTGAGTTTATCCTTGAGCGCCAACTTCCTTTGGTCGCTCTTGCTTTGGAATAAATCTGTCAACGCTTTCCACATCAAGTATGGAGAAGATTTTCCATGCAGGCTGGATACAATGTGATCCTTCACGCCCTCCAACAGAATCCTTCGACATTTTGCTGTCTTCTTTTGCCAATTTTCAACTTGAGCAGCATCAGTAGGCTTTGGGACTTCAACATCTATGAACTCCTTCAGCCCATTTTCCTCTAACACCACCTCCATCCTGTCCTTCCATGCAACATAATTCGAGCTGCCCTCAAGGGCATACTCCAGTCGCAATCCGTTGAAAGATATTTTGACTTCGACACCAAGAAAACTGCTGCAAATTCGAATTCCAAATTCTGCTGCAAATTCGAATTCCACCAGCTCAAAACTCAACCACTTCCGATCTGTGAGAAAAAATTATTTCTAGCATAGAGATCGACTGTAGGGGCATTTACTGGATATATCACCTTTCAAAGAAAGGATGGATCCAGAGGCTACCTGGCCCGCTTACAGACTCTGTCTACCGAAATAAATTGTAATCACTGTAATAGATCCGATGATCAATTTCGCTCTGATACCATGTAGAAAATTGAATAATAGCTGAATTATTCACCGAGATTATCTTGATTACACACTATTTAAGCTTCATGCATAATACATAACCTCTTCTACAATTGATCATCAATTTGCGGAAATAGAAGTAGTCGCATGCGCACATTAAAACATAATCAAGCACACATATAACACAGTATGTAATGGGGAAAGCTTACAGCTGAAAACCCCCAACTATCTGTATATTATAATGATAAAGAACATGTAACAATACATAGCACAAAGCTCTCACAGCTCTCAGCACTATCTCACATGCTACACACAAACTAGCACGGAAGATGAACAAGTCACAGGTTCAAATCTCCTCCACAAGTCTGCCTGCCTCTACTGCGCAATCCAAGATGAATAATGATGAGATCCAAGTTCGAATCCCATTGGCTTGTACTGCGCAATCCTCATTGGCAATCTCAATCAATGTGTGTGCAAATCTCATGCACAGCCATAGTCACAACTGATAGTAGACTCACCCTTTCACCCACCTCTAACATTGGTCTCCACTGAACTGTCCATGCATTGCAGTTAATTGATGTGTTCTTTAGTTGATTTATGAGTTAATAATTAGTGAATTAATTAATAATTAATTCACACCACTCATCACTAGTGTA
Organism: Pinus albicaulis; assembly: GCA_034641835.2. NCBI lineage: Eukaryota > Viridiplantae > Streptophyta > Pinopsida > Pinales > Pinaceae > Pinus > Pinus albicaulis. Next base: position 1,091,402,330 of record CM076579.1, on the reverse strand, counting down.
TTTTTCAGTTAGACTAAATACAACTAGTTCAACTAAGTTAAGCCGAACACAACTCCACCAACTGTCTCATCAACTCCACCAAACTCTGCCACTTGAGTCCTAACTGAAGTCAACCATGCAATAGCTCAACTAACCCTTAGGAAAAGCGTATTTCCTTCTGTCAGCCCAAGCATCAAACTGAAGTGCTCCAAGAGGATAAGATAATGTTTATAGTCTAAATATTATTAAGGGTTAATAATATTTGACTGTTCTATTTTTAGCCCGGCAGTCTAAAAATAGAAACCGCCCAATGTCTAAAAATAGAGGTCCATCTATTTTTATCAACTCGACCAATCATCCATAAATAGCATCCTGCAACTCATAGACCATGATCCATATGTCTAAAAATAGACATAGTCTAAAAATAGACTTTGCGCCAAAAATAGCCTTCGGGCCCACTTAGTGAAGGCGACTTCTTTTCACTAAGCTCCATCATCTTGTTGCATTTTCAACAAGGCAAACAAATGGAGAGGGAACCTCATGAGTTATTGCATGATTTTTTTATATTTTGTTTTTTACATGAATTTCTATATATTCTCACTCATTTTTAAAACATCAAATTTTAATGTTTGTATGTGCATTGTGTACAGGCTCCCTATGCTTAGCAAGATAGCGCGCAGATTGAGACTCTGCTAGGAAAGACACTACATCCATATTTATTTGGTGGACATGATTTGTAGATTTGATTGAGATTTCTAGTCTTAAATTTACTTTTTTATATATTATCTAGATGCACAGTCATATATATATATATATATATATATATATATATATATATATGTATATATATATATATATATATATATATATATATATATATATATATATATATATATATATATATATATATATATATATATATATAACTTGATACTTGATACTTGTGAGATCTACAATTTTTGGACATATTTTATTACAGTGTTAATATAATTTTCTTTGTTCCAAAAAGTTAAGTTTTGGGTGGTTTTAGTACTTTTGGAATGTGAATGTGAAGTAATGTTGCTATATAATTTGTTTGGTTTCTAAAAATTTTAATTTTTGGATAGTTGAACTACCAGTAATGTTGTCATCTATAAATTAATGTTTTGATTTTGAACTACATTTGGCATGTTATGTAATGATGTGTTATAATTTGTTTTGTTTTTAAAACTTAAGTTTTGGATGGTTGAAGTACATTTGGCATGTGAAGTAATGTTGTGATCTATAATTTTTGTTTAAATTAAAAGTTAAGTTTTGGATGGTTTAAATCTACATTTGGCATGTGATATAATGTTAAATGTTTTTTTTATTGGATAGTTGAACTATAATTGGCATGGCATGTAAAGTAATGTTGTGATATAATGAAAAAAAATTAAAACTCAAGTTTTGGATGGTTTCAATCTACATTTGGCATGTGATATAACGTTAAATGTTTAATGTTTTTATTGGATAGTTGAACTACAATTGGCATGGCATGTGAAGTAATGTTGTGATATAATCAAAAAGTTTTTAAAACTCAAGTTTTGGATGGTTGAAGTACATTTGGCATGTGAATTAATGTTGTGATCTATAATTTTTTGTTAAATTATAGGTTAAGTTTTGGATGGTTTCAATCTACATTTGGCATGTGATATCATGTTAATTTTTTTTATTGGGTAGTTGAACTATAATTGGCATGGCATGTGACGTAATGTTGTGATATATAATCAAAAAGATTTTAAAACTTAAGTTTTGGATGGTTTCAGTCTACATTTGGCATGCGATATAATGTTAAATGTTTTTATTGGATAGTTGAACTACAATTGGCATGGCATGTGAAGTAATGTTGTGATATAATCAAAAAGTTCTTAAAACTCAATTTTTGGATTGTTGAAGTACATTAGGCATGTGAAGTAGTGTTGTGATATAATCAAAAAGTTTTTAAAACTAAGTTTTGGATGGTTTCAATCTACATTTGGCATGTGATATAATGTTAAATGTTTAATGTTTTTATTGGATAGTTGAACTACAATTGGCATGTCATGTGAAGAAATTTGTTTTGATATAATAAAAAAGTTTTTAAAATTCAAGTTTTGGATGGTTGAAGTACATTTGGCATCTTAATATTGCTATTGATCTCTACATACTCTTCTCTTGTTTGAGTGAAAAAATTTCCAATGGGAAGAACATAGCTTTTCAATGCAACTAACCATATCAATTGAGCTCTAATTGAAAAAAGAGTAAAGAAAAGTTAACATTCCACAAAACATGTCAGCAAAATAGCATTCATGGTTGTCATTTTTGTTGGAATAGCTAAATCATATTTTAAGTATTCTCCATTGAAAAACAATTTCAATGAAGAGAATCCTTAATATGATTTAGTTATTTCAATAAAAATAACAAACAAGGATGTTATTTTGTTGGGTTTTTGGTATTTTTTTTACTTTTTTTGAAATAGAGCTCAATTGATATGGTTAGTTGGATTGAAAAGCTATGTTCTTTTCATTGGAAATTTTTATCACTCAAACAATAGTATGTAGTATGTAGAGATCAAAAACAATATTAATATTACTTTTAATTACAATCAAGTGTTCTTGAAACATTTTCCCACATGATGATACCTTCATTGACCTCTAAAAAGTAGTTCATGGGCTATATGTTTTGCGTCTTTCCCATATAAATCCCTTTAATTTTGATTGGAAATATAAGAAGTAGATATATTTTTGTTGAATTGGGTTCAATGTCATTAATGCACTCAACTAGGTAGCCTTGTTGATTTATAAATTGGGAAATTGATGACATTTAGTTAATTGAATTCTAGAATATATATATTTAGTACGTGAAACATTTTTCATCAATGCACATGGGAAAACTAGTTGTGTTGTCACGATGTCTGGTCTCGTCCAATGACGGGGCATCGCCTACAAAAACAGATAATATTAAATTTTAATTGTCAGTTTTTAAATATCATTGAACTATTTCGGTAATATTAATAAAAAAAATTGCAATGGGATTATTTACCTGGTGCACCAGTTGTCGCCGCTGACCTAGTTGCGTTGTCATGATGTCTGGTCTCATCCAGTGACAGGGCATCACCTACAAAAACAGATAATATTAAATTTTAATTATCAGTTTTTAAATATCATTGAACTAGTTCAGTAATATTAATAAAAAAATTGCAGTGAGATTATTTACCTGGTGCACCAGTTGTCGCCGTTGAGACTGTTGCTCTGTCTTCCTCTCTGGTGGTAAGATCCTCAAGGGAAACATTCTCTGTCATTTAAACAAAAAACGTTATAAGGAAAACCATCAAGGTATAATTAGAAAAAAATTATAAGTGGAAATTAATTACCGTCACGGCCCTCACTGATAGTAGCATTGTTGGCCTGGTCCCCACTACAATGATCAGGTTGCACGTGAGGATCATCTACATCTGGCTCTAAAACTGGGTTATTTTCCTCGTCGGTAGTGTTGCTTCCATGATTTAAACAAAGTTGTTAGACATTAAATTTATGGACAAAAAAAAATTATTGAAAGGTTAATGTTTTACCTTATTAGGCATTCTGGATCTTGGGACCTGCCCCAAGCTTCTGCGACGTTCAACTATAGCTTGATAGCCGAAACGAAAAGCGATATTTTTATCTTCCTCTGTAGTTTATGTTCCAAAGTCATCACCCTACCTTACATATGATTGTCTATTTTTAATCATATTTGATAGGATTACAAAAACGTTGGAAGGCGATACAATTAATTATAAGATGTTTAGCTACTTATTTACAATTCTTGCGGCTAATTTCAAGTAGCCACCACAATTCGAGCTTGTGATGGCCCCTTTTTCTCAATCCTAGCTTTGGTTTCCTTTGAGGTGTCGGGCAACCTAGCATCAAAAGATTGAAGTCGGTCTTGTGTAGCACACTTTTATTTTAGACATAAAAAATTAAAGCTATTGAATTAAAGTTGTAATTTACCTTGCGGGTCCAGTTGGCATTTTTCCTTCTTTCTTTGTCATTTTCTCTTTTCCGTCATGGATGAGTGCTCTCCACTCACTCTCTGGAACTGTGAGAGGACGATCGTATCTAGGGTTAAATTGCAATTGTGTCCTATAGGTGTCCCTAGTATATTTCAAATATTTGCAGGCTACCCGAGCCACCGCTGTTCTGTCAAATGTGTCGACCCCAAAAAGGGCTTCTAGATAATCTAGAAGTTCCTTTTTTCAGGTTGGAATTCTGGGAATTCCACCCTGTGCGTATGGTTGGGCCAAAAATTACCAATGCATGGCTCTCCAAAAACCCGTAGAACTCATTGTTTCCTATACAGAAAAAGAAGAAGATATTATCATTAATTTAAAAATAAAAATCATGATAAATATGTTTTAGATAAAGTACATGAAAATATTAAATATTAAAATTTACA